>OX608073.1:192967140-193235279 GCA_951509635.1 Eupeodes luniger | reverse complement strand
ATCATTATCATTATCATTATCATTATCATTATCATTATCATTATCATTATCATTATCATTATCATTATCATTATCATTATCATTATCATTATCATTATCATTATCATTATCATTATCATTATCATTATCATTATATATCATTATCATTATCATTATCATTATCATTATCATTATCATTATCATTATCATTATCATTATCATTATCATTATCATTATCATTATCATTATCATTATCATTATCATTATCATTATCATTATCATTATCATTATCATTATCATTATCATTATCATTATCATTATCATTATCATTATCATTATCATTATCATTATCATTATCATTATCATTATCATTATCATTATCATTATCATTATCATTATCATTATCATTATCATTATCATTATCATTATCATTATCATTATCATTATCATTATCATTATCATTATCATTATCATTATCATTATCATTATCATTATCATTATCATTATCATTATCATTATCATTATCATTATCATTATCATTATCATTATCATTATCATTATCATTATCATTATCATTATCATTATCATTATCATTATCATTATCATTATCATTATCATTATCATTATCATTATCATTATCATTATCATTATCATTATCATTATCATTATCATTATCATTATCATTATCATTATCATTATCATTATCATTATCATTATCATTATCATTATCATTATCATTATCATTATCATTATCATTATCATTATCATTATCATTATCATTATCATTATCATTATCATTATCATTATCATTATCATTATCATTATCATTATCATTATCATTATCATTATCATTATCATTATCATTATCATTATCATTATCATTATCATTATCATTATCATTATCATTATCATTATCATTATCATTATCATTATCATTATCATTATCATTATCATTATCATTATCATTATCATTATCATTATCATTATCATTATCATTATCATTATCATTATCATTATCATTATCATTATCATTATCATTATCATTATCATTATCATTATCATTATCATTATCATTATCATTATCATTATCATTATCATTATCATTATCATTATCATTATCATTATCATTATCATTATCATTATCATTATCATTATCATTATCATTATCATTATCATTATCATTATCATTATCATTATCATTATCATTATCATTATCATTATCATTATCATTATCATTATCATTATCATTATCATTATCATTATCATTATCATTATCATTATCATTATCATTATCATTATCATTATCATTATCATTATCATTATCATTATCATTATCATTATCATTATCATTATCATTATCATTATCATTATCATTATCATTATCATTATCATTATCATTATCATTATCATTATCATTATCATTATCATTATCATTATCATTATCATTATCATTATCATTATCATTATCATTATCATTATCATTATCATTATCATTATCATTATCATTATCATTATCATTATCATTATCATTATCATTATCATTATCATTATCATTATCATTATCATTATCATTATCATTATCATTATCATTATCATTATCATTATCATTATCATTATCATTATCATTATCATTATCATTATCATTATCATTATCATTATCATTATCATTATCATTATCATTATCATTATCATTATCATTATCATTATCATTATCATTATCATTATCATTATCATTATCATTATCATTATCATTATCATTATCATTATCATTATCATTATCATTATCATTATCATTATCATTATCATTATCATTATCATTATCATTATCATTATCATTATCATTATCATTATCATTATCATTATCATTATCATTATCATTATCATTATCATTATCATTATCATTATCATTATCATTATCATTATCATTATCATTATCATTATCATTATCATTATCATTATCATTATCATCATTATCATTATCATTATCATTATCATTATCATTATCATTATCATTATCATTATCATTATCATTATCATTATCATTATCATTATCATTATCATTATCATTATCATTATCATTATCATTATCATTATCATTATCATTATCATTATCATTATCATTATCATTATCATTATCATTATCATTATCATTATCATTATCATTATCATTATCATTATCATTATCATTATCATTATCATTATCATTATCATTATCATTATCATTATCATTATCATTATCATTATCATTATCATTATCATTATCATTATCATTATCATTATCATTATCATTATCATTATCATTATCATTATCATTATCATTATCATTATCATTATCATTATCATTATCATTATCATTATCATTATCATTATCATTATCATTATCATTATCATTATCATTATCATTATCATTATCATTATCATTATCATTATCATTATCATTATCATTATCATTATCATTATCATTATCATTATCATTATCATTATCATTATCATTATCATTATCATTATCATTATCATTATCATTATCATTATCATTATCATTATCATTATCATTATCATTATCATTATCATTATCATTATCATTATCATTATCATTATCATTATCATTATCATTATCATTATCATTATCATTATCATTATCATTATCATTATCATTATCATTATCATTATCATTATCATTATCATTATCATTATCATAATCATTATCATTATCATTATCATTATCATTATCATTATCATTATCATTATCATTATCATTATCATTATCATTATCATTATCATTATCATTATCATTATCATTATCATTATCATTATCATTATCATTATCATTATCATTATCATTATCATTATCATTATCATTATCATTATCATTATCATTATCATTATCATTATCATTATCATTATCATTATCATTATCATTATCATTATCATTATCATTATCATTTCATTATCATTATCATTATCATTATCATTATCATTATCATTATCATTATCATTATCATTATCATTATCATTATCATTATCATTATCATTATCATTATCATTATCATTATCATTATCATTATCATTATCATTATCATTATCATTATCATTATCATTATCATTATCATTATCATTATCATTATCATTATCATTATCATTATCATTATCATTATCATTATCATTATCATTATCATTATCATTATCATTATCATTATCATTATCATTATCATTATCATTATCATTATCATTATCATTATCATTATCATTATCATTATCATTATCATTATCATTATCATTATCATTATCATTATCATTATCATTATCATTATCATTATCATTATCATTATCATTATCATTATCATTATCATTATCATTATCATTATCATTATCATTATCATTATCATTATCATTATCATTATCATTATCATTATCATTATCATTATCATTATCATTATCATTATCATTATCATTATCATTATCATTATCATTATCATTATCATTATCATTATCATTATCATTATCATTATCATTATCATTATCATTATCATTATCATTATCATTATCATTATCATTATCATTATCATTATCATTATCATTATCATTATCATTATCATTATCATTATCATTATCATTATCATTATCATTATCATTATCATTATCATTATCATTATCATTATCATTATCATTATCATTATCATTATCATTATCATTATCATTATCATTATCATTATCATTATCATTATCATTATCATTATCATTATCATTATCATTATCATTATCATTATCATTATCATTATCATTATCATTATCATTATCATTATCATTATCATTATCATTATCATTATCATTATCATTATCATTATCATTATCATTATCATTATCATTATCATTATCATTATCATTATCATTATCATTATCATTATCATTATCATTATCATTATCATTATCATTATCATTATCATTATCATTATCATTATCATTATCATTATCATTATCATTATCATTATCATTATCATTATCATTATCATTATCATTATCATTATCATTATCATTATCATTATCATTATCATTATCATTATCATTATCATTATCATTATCATTATCATTATCGTTACGGCATGGCACAAGGCCGAGCAGGGCTCCTTCGGTTCAGTAGGGCTGTGTCCGAACGGGACCGAATTCATTTATTAAAGCAGGAGAACCAGTTTCGGTGGTTTCAATTGATACCGTAGATAACGCGAAGAACTTTTCTCGCGAACGAATCAAGGTGCTTTCATCCGCTTTTGTCATAGTCAATGCTTCTGCACCGTTTAGCAGGACATGGATGAGGAGTGTCTTATGTAGCAACACTTTGGAGATTGATTTGCTACTCAATTGCTGTCTTAGCTCAAAGAAATAGCGGTTATCAAAATTTATTCTTCGTTTGATCTCAGCGCTAGTGTTGTTTTCTGTGGTTATAGTGAAGCCTTGGTAGACAAAGTCCTTAACCGCATCAAAATTACGTCTGTCGATGGTACTGTAAGTACTTTCTTTGTTTTGCCCTCATTAACCGTTCAACCCATTTTTTCCGCCTTTGCCTCAATACTCACAAAAGCCCTATTGACATCACAGACATACTTTTGAAAGATAGTGCCTCTAGTGTTGACATGGAAGCTCTGCCCTATTCTTTCAAGTACGATGTTAAAAAAATCACATAACAGCTCATCACCTTGTCTAATGCCTTTTTTGACATCGAAAGGTTCTCTTAAGTGGTTTCCAACGTTTTTGGAGCAGCCCGAATTCTCTATTGTCATCCTGCAGAAACGGAATAGTTTGGGAGGGATGCCATAGACATGGCTCTATACAGCTCGTCCCTGTAGATGCTGTCATATGCCCTTCAAATTGATGGAAAGATGGTGGGTGTCGATTTAATGTTCTTAGGTTTTTTTCAAGATCTGCCGTAATGTGAATACTTGATCGACTGTCTAAAACCACACTGATAAGTACCTATCAGGTTGTTGACAACGGGCCTTAGACTTTCGCATATTACGGTAGAGAAGATTTTGTAAGCAATGTTATGTAGACTGATGCCTCTATACATAGATGGTGCAGCTAAGAGGGTCTCCTTTTTTCAGAATCGTTCAAGCAATACTAAGGTTACATTCATCGGCCATGCTTTATTCCGACCATATCTTACAGATAAGTTCGTGCATGATCCTAACCAAATTATCTCATGCTGTCTCTTTTGCAGTCAGTGTTCCTTTCACCTCTTCTGCTCATAGAGCTCGTGAGCAGCTCTCGTCCTTCTATGCAGCACCGCTTTGCGAGCCTATTGTTTGGCTGCATTTGTTGGTGGTTGCTTGAAACCCAGCATGTCAGAGGTGGCTGATTGCATCTTGGTAATGTTGCCACTGGTTATCAATACATTGTGTTGGCAGCAGAGAACTTCGAGAGAGGTTACTTGTAACTCGGTCGGAGAAGGATTTGGCGATCTCTTGCGATTGTAGCCGTTTGACGTTGTACCTCTTACAGCATCTGCCTATTTTGCATTGGGTCTGGAAACCCGAAGTGCTACCTTGGCTACAATGAGGTAGTGGTCCGAGTCGATGTTAGAAAGTTCGGACATCCATGATGCTGGAAGCGTGTCTGGCGTCGAACGCAATATGTCAATCTGGTTCACTGTAGATTGATCTGGAGAACTCCAAGTTCCTTTGTGTATGGTGAGGTGTGAAAATCGCGAAAGATGTCTTCCCTTGCTAGCTTGGCATTACAATTGCCCAGGATAGTTTTAATATTGTAGCTAGGACATTGCTCATATGTTTTGTCTAAGAGTTCGAAGAACATATCCTTGGTGTTGTCATCGTGTGCGCAAATTATTCTAACGTTGCCGATGCCTTGATGCGGATGGTCATGAGGCTCTCGTTGATGCACGTATAGCTCAAGACTTGTTGCATATCCGAAGTTCGTTGTCCTTAATTCGTTTGCGTGGGTTTTCAATAGTAAATCCGTCCGTATCCAAGGCTTGTTGGTGTTTCGCGACTGGGTTTTCTTTATGTGATCAGGAAGTCACTTCGACGCACGACCTTCAAACTGAAGGGCCAGGTCCTTAATTTAACTAAAAGGGCAAGAGTCAGCATAACCGCTCCTTACAGGCATGGGCTTCGAATGTGTCGTAGTAGCCCACTTAATAGTTCAACCTAACTGGAACTGTAGATGCCACTGTTGATTCCATCTTGGGAATTCCTCCTCTGCCGTCTGGATGACCTCCCCCCCTCTCTCGTTTGCTACCTCCAACAACTTTCAACTGGGGTTGGAGCCCAAGCTCCAGTTGAGGTGTTAGGCACCCGATGTTCACCACGTGGAGGGGATAGGAGGAGTTGATAGACAGAGGTGGGTTTCGAAAAAAAAACGCTTGCATGCACTTGAATGAACATGTCTACCATTTGAACATCCTATGGGAAATGAATAAAATGTATGTTTTTCTCTGGGGTCTTACATACAAATTTTGAGAAAGCTGAAAACAAGGGATTTTGTAAAAGAACTCGTTTTGTCGATCAGGATTGAAGGTACACAAAAATAAAAAGCTTGTATAGCGATTTTGATTATTTTTTTTTCTCAATTGTGGTGCATTTGGGTTTGTTTCTTTTATTTGTTGCGTAATTCACTGGCCCCCTTTTTCTTTAAAGAAACGCTCTTTGTAATAATCGTGTAAGTTAAGATTTACATATATCATTTAATTGCTATTTAATTAATCAACTCAATTAAAGATTTGTAACGTCTGATTATTAGCAACCACTGCTTGACGATAAATAAAAAAAATTCGTTTTGTTGATGATAACGTTAACTTGAACTTTCCATTAGTTAAGTACATAAATATTGTGGTCAAGTGAAGTGCCGTATTATTTGCGTGCTTAGATTTTTTTTCAATAACTTCGAAAAAAATGTTAAATAACTATTGGTAGGTACTCGTTATAGTTTGTTGGTATAGTTATGATTTGAGCTCATTTTCAAGAGGTGGGTAAAAGGCAATTGAAGGATAGTATCGAAACCAACTGAATTACAATGTATAGAAAGACGTAACTTGTGAACATGAACATCCTCTTCATTCACGTTGCAAAAACTAAAACCATCCAATGATAAGCTGTTATCCTGCAAATTTTAGAAGTTAGGTGTTCATATAAACATTGGATAACATCCCGATCGAAATCTTAGTCTCAGTCTCAATTTGTACAGTATTTATAAGCTACTAAAAACTCTTAACTTTTATTATTTTTTTCTTACATCAGTGATACATTTCTTAGATTTTTAATACTTTTTTAATGTATGCAGATTTATAAGTATCATTAAACTATAATCTTAAGGCATCGGAGAAACATTATGTTACAAACTAAAGCAACCTTTTTACTTTGAAAGTAATAATTATTTCCTGTTTGTCTAAAAATCCATATGTTAAGATGTTCTTAGTTTTTATTTTAGTTTATTTTCTTACACTTTTGTATTGGCTTGTAACAACATTGTACTGTCAAAATACTACAGTACTTAATAAGAAGTAAAAAGAGCTACCACAAGAGTATTTTCTCCCACTATTGGTTTCAATACATACTCGTACCTGCCTCTCGCTGCTATTTTGCATTTCGCATATATGCAGATATATATAAATCTACCAACAATTTAAAAACGAAATTTACATGACACTTTTTTGATTTGGATGGAACATTAAAACATTTTTTTATTTTTATAAAACTATACACTTAATGCAGGATTCAAGATTATTATTTTTACTATTTTAATTACGATTATCTTCAGCTAGTAGAATTTCATACTCTTCTGCAGCAAATCGATCCCAATCCGAAATCTGTAAAAAACAAATGTATTATTATACTGCTACCATAGTCGTATAAATATTTAAGGAAAGAATTAAAGAAAATTTGCTACCCCCTCAACTTGTTAAAAAAGTTCTATTACTTTAACTACTTCGTTACTATTTGACGGCTGAACCAAAAGAGTATACGAAAATAGGATGAGAGAAAGGTGGTGTAACGAATTCATAATATACTCGTTTATATAACAACGTACATGAAAAACATGCTTACAAGATGCTTTAACACTTTGACTGCTGACGTCGGCGCGTCGTCGACAAATCGTATTTGATCTATGCGGCGACAACATGTTTATTACTTTCTAACCTCTCGCAATGCCTCCGCACACCCCGCATCCGGGAAAAACGCCATACTATGATGATGACGTGCGTCGACTACGCGTCGACAATCGTCGACAAGTAAAATCAAGCACTGATATATGTAAGTAGCGTAAAAGGAACCTTTTTGACAAAAAAAAATGTCCGCATAGAGGGATCGCTCAGGTCAAACCATGCCGCAGTCAAAGTGTTAAAGAAAAAACGTACCTAGATCTATTTCCTAATTTCATTATATCTACTGATTCCAAATAATTATTTTGTTCAATGTTTTATTTGTTTGCATGTCATTATGTTCTGATATTAGATACCTAGTTAAGATTCAAAAAATATCCATTCATGCTTATTTACGAAAGGTGGCGATACACTCTTATGTGAACTAGGACCTCACCCAATAAACTTCTCCATTTAGCTCGGTCCCTAGCTAGATGTCTCCAGTTGTGCACTTTAAGTTGGGTGAGACGACTTTCCACTCGTGCGCGCCATCTGATCCACGGTCTTCCTCTACTGTCATGTGGGCGTGGATTTGAAGAATTTCCGGGCCAGAGCATTAGTTTCTATACACTCTGCTTGACCCCTACCGTTGGACTTTTATCCTTTTATCGCTACACAGCCCATAGGACCGTAGATCACGCGAAGAACTTTTCTCACGAAACGACCCATGTTGCTTTTATCCGATTTTGTCATAGTCTCATATAGCGACTCTTTGGTTGTTCGAAAGAAGGTTTTCCTACTCAATTGCTTTCTTAGCCCAAGGAAAATGCGGTTAGCAAGAGTAATTTTTCGTTTGATCTCAGCGCTGGTGTTGTTTTCCGTGTTCATAGGGGAGCCTTAACTACCTCAAAGTTACGTCTGTCGATGGACTCACAAAAGCCCCATTGAGTTCTTCCGATTATGTCAATGTCACAGCATATGCTAGTAATTGGACCGAATTTTAAAAAAATAGTACTTCTAGTGTTGCCGTGGGAGCTCTGCATTATTTTGCCAAGGACGATGTTAAAGGAAGCACAACAATACATCACCTTGTCTGAAGCCTTTTTTGACAACGAAATATTCGGTTAAGTTGGTCCTAACCTGCACAAACGAACAAAATATGGCAGGGACGCCAAAAAAAGGCATGACTCTATACAGTTCATCCCCGTAGATTCTGTCATATCCTGCCTTGAAATATATGAACTGATGGTGGGTGTTGATATGATATTCTTGGGTTGTTTCCAGAATCTGCCGTAATTTGAATATTTGATCGATTGTATAATCGAATAATCGGAAGAACTCAGCGTGATGTCAATGGGGCTTTTGTGAGTATTGAGGCAGAGGCGTCAAAAATGGGTTTAACGGTTAATGAGGGCAAAACAAAGTACATGCTGTCATCAAGAAAGGACCTACAACACCGACGTCTTGGTCAAAACGTCACCATCGACAGACGTAACTTTGAGGTAGTCAAGGACTTCGTCTACCTAGGCTCCGCTGTAAACGCAGACAACAACACCAGCGCTGAGATCAAACGAAGAATAACTCTTGCTAACCGCTGTTTCTTTGGGTTAAGAAAGCAATTGAGTGGTAAAATCCTCTCTCGAAAGACCAAAGTGTCGCTATATAAGACCCTAATCATCCCCGTCCTGCTATACGGTGCAGAAGCATGGACCATGACAAAAGCGGATGAAAGCACTTTGGGTCGTTTCGAGAGAAAGATTCTTCGGGTGATCTACGGTCCCGTATGCATCGAAGGGGAGTGGAGGAGAAGATGGAACGACGAACTGTACGGGCTGTACAGCGACGTAGACTTAGCCAGAAGGGTAAAAGTCCAACGACTAAGATGGCTGGGTCACGTAGAGCGCATGGAAACCAATGCTCCGGCCCGGAAAGTCTTCGAATCCACACCTACAGGACAGCGCAGTAGAGGAAGACCGCGAATCAGGTGGCGCGCACAAGTGGAAGGTGACCTCACCCAACTCGGAGCGCGAAACTGGAGACATCTAGCTAGGGACCGAGCTAGATGGAGAAGTTTGTTGGGTGAGGCCCTAGTTCACACAGGACTGTAGCGCCACCTTAAGTAAGTAAGTAAGATCGATTGTGGAATATCCTGGTCTTAAACGACACTGATAAGGACCTATCAAGTTGTTAAAGATTTTGTAAGCGATGTTAAGTAGACTGATACTTCTATTGTTGGTGCAGTTTAGAGTCTCCTTTTTTCAGTATCGGGCAAACCATTATTAACTTCCTATAGGAAGTTAATGTAATCGATCTGATTTCTCGATTTGAAAATTTTGACATTTCTTGACGTTTCAAGATACCTAGAGTCTAAATGAAAGATTTTTAGAGAGTAAACTGTGCGTGAGTTATAGAATTGCTTCCCAATCATAACAACCAAACCATACCAAGCGTATTCCATATCGCTTAATAAAAATACAATTAAATATTAAATGCCCACGAAGCATATTTCGTTGAACATAATTAATGTGAATAGACATAAAATATTAAAAGTAACGTAAACAAAGAATGTCTAACACAGAATCTCCCACTGATACAGAATATCCAAACATAAATATAAAATCGAACTAATGTAAACAAAAATCGTCATCGATCAAAAACAATAAAATTGAATCATCATAGAATATGATGATAATGCATGTGTACCAATACACAGATACTTATAGTCTGTAAGAAGAATTAAGATTAAGAATATCAATAATAGTGGGGCGCCTGGGGGTTTTCACCTCGGATTACAGTTACAGTGAATGAATTAATATGATCGATGTGGGATATTGTTTTTTAAACTATAAATTGCAATGTTTACCCAAAATTTTTTTGTGCATTCCATTTTTTCATTGTTTAAACAAATTATTATAAAAAATTAGTGTTTGACCATATGTTTTCACTTTAAACAGTAATTTTTTTTGTATTTATATGTTAAATCTTACCTGAATAGACATATAGGAACAATTTTCAAAGATACCTGTGTATAAATATAGCAGTAGGGATCTCAAACAGGTAGAAAAACGTGGAGGGGAGAGCGGAGCGACAGCTACTATGTACAATGGAATTTCTCGGCTAGTTTAGTTGCAAGTAACATGTGTTCTGTGAGTATTGTGCTTATATATTGGCTTTAAACTACTTTTATATTTTAAAAAATATTGTTGTCAACATTCAGTAAAATTTTGAGAAAAATCGAATTGACAGTTTTTTTACAAAAAATAAAAACTTAAAAGAAAATTTAACAAAAGTTGGTAGAAATTGATTTTCGACTCAAATATCTTTTCAAAAAATTTAGATTATGGCTTCCAACTAATTTTAACTTATAACAAATATTGTTTTCAACATTCGGAAAAATTTTGAGAAAAATCGAATTGACAGTTTTCTTATAAAAAATAAAAACCTAAACAAAAAAATTAATAAAAGTTGGTAAAAATTGATTTTTAACCCAAATATCTTTTCAAAACTTTGAGATAATGGCTTAAAACTACTTTTATCTTTTAAAAAATATTGTTGTCAATATTCATTCAAATTTTGACAAAAATATAATTGACAGTTTTCTTACAAAAAATAAAAACCTAAACAAAAATATTAATAAAAGTTGGTAAAAATTGATTTTCGACTCAAATATCTTTCCAAAACTGTTAGATATTGGCTTTAAACTACTTTTATCTTTTAAAAAATATTGTTGTCAACATTCAGTAAAATTTTGACAAAAATATAATTGACAGTTTTGACAGTAATTTGAGAGATATCAAGAACGGAACATCAATTTTTACCAAATTTGTGTACTATTTTTTGTAGATCTTATTTTTTTATGAAAAAACGGACTGTTGGATTTTTATAAAAAACTACTGAATATCAAAAACAATATTTTCTGTGAAATAAAAAGAGTTTGAAGAGTTTGTCAAAGCTATTTGACAGGTTTCTTACAAAAAATAAAAACCTAACAAAAAAACAATACTACAAATTTACTTACTACTCAAATAGCTTTTCAAAAATTAAAAATATTGTCTTCAAACTCTTTTTATTTTACAGAAAATATTGTTTTCGATATTCAGTAGTTTTTTTATAAAAATCCAACAGTCCGTTTTTTCATAAAAAAATAAGATCTACAAAAAATAGTACGCAAATTTGGTAAAAATTGATGTTCAGTTTTTGATATCTCTCAAATTACTGTCAAAACTGTCAATTATATTTTTGTCAAAATTTTACTGAATGTTGACAACAATATTTTTTAAAAGATAAAAGTAGTTTAAAGCCAATATCTCACAGTTTTGGAAAGATATTTGAGTCGAAAATCAATTTTTACCAACTTTTATTAATATTTTTGTTTAGGTTTTTATTTTTTGTAAGAAAACTGTCAATTATATTTTTGTCAAAATTTGAATGAATATTGACAACAATATTTTTTAAAAGATAAAAGTAGTTTTAAGCCATTATCTCAAAGTTTTGAAAAGATATTTGGGTTAAAAATCAATTTTTACCAACTTTTATTAATTTTTTTGTTTAGGTTTTTATTTTTTATAAGAAAACTGTCAATTCGATTTTTCTCAAAATTTTTCCGAATGTTGAAAACAATATTTGTTATAAGTTAAAATTAGTTGGAAGCCATAATATAAATTTTTTGAAAAGATATTTGAGTCGAAAATCAATTTCTACCAACTTTTGTTAAATTTTCTTTTAAGTTTTTATTTTTTGTAAAAAAAACTGTCAATTCGATTTTTCTCAAAATTTTACTGAATGTTGACAACAATATTTTTTAAAATATAAAAGTAGTTTAAAGCCAATATATAAGCACAATACTCACAGAACACATGTTACTTGCAACTAAACTAGCCGAGAAATTCCATTGTACATAGTAGCTGTCGCTCCGCTCTCCCCTCCACGTTTTTCTACCTGTTTGAGATCCCTACTGCTATATTTATACACAGGTATCTTTGAAAATTGTTCCTATATGTCTATTCAGGTAAGATTTAACATATAAATAAAAAAAAATTACTGTTTAAAGTGAAAACATATGGTCAAACACTAATTTTTTATAATAATTTGTTTAAACAATGAAAAAATGGAATGCACAAAAATTTTTTGGGTAAACATTGCAATTTATAGTTTAAAAAACAATATCCCACATCGATCATATTAATTCATTCACTGTAACTCTAATCCGAGGTTTTACGGTTTTGAATGCTCCAGGCACTCTACTATAATTGGCGTTTTTCTTTTTTAGTTCAGAGCTGAGCTCTGAGCAGAGTCTGAGCGAACAGAGTAGAGTAGAGTAGAGTTCTGAGCAGAGTATGTTCAGAACTCTCTGATTTAATTATGAAACAACTTGAGCACTAAACTGACATGATTTGAAATGTCGTCTTTTTGAAGGCGTTCAAAATTTTCTTTAATCAAATTAAATAAAAAAACAGTCATAGCGTTGGTCCATTTGACGCCTGAAATAAATTTGGTTCATAAAAATGCTACATGCAATTAGTTTTTTCTAAATTATCTTTTCTTCTGCACTAGAAGGAATAGCCTCTTCCGTTATTTTTATTGTTTTGACGATGTTTTTTTTTAATTTCCCGGCTTTCATATATTAAATTGTTTGTGTTCAGCATTTTACTCCGTTTACTCTGTTATTTTATTCTGAGCTCACAGAGCGCGCTCTGAACATGTTCAGTACTAAAAAAGAAACACGAATTTGAAGCTCCGAACGATCAGAGCTCAAAAAGAAACACAATTATTTTTTTGACAGTTCGAGCTCTGCTCTGAACTAAAAAAGAAAAACGCCCAATGTATTACATATAAGCAGGGCTTTTCCTGGCAGATCAATTCAGTTCCATCTTGACACTCCTACGTATAGCAGAAGATTTCCCCCCACCAGTGGTAAGGGATCCGATGCTCAAATTAATAAATAAAATACTTGTGTAAATTGTAATCTTGTGTTTTATTTTAAAATAAAAAAAATCCCGGAGGATAAAAATACAAAATTGGCGCAGTCGGTAGGATCTCACTAAGAAGTTAAATGAAAATTAATGAATAGATGAGATTCAGTGATCGGACCGAAAAGAAAATAAAAAGTTTTTTTAACCGGTTGAATTTTGGTGCGGATTAAAGTACAAATTGTGTTTTGTGAAAATTAATAACACTGAAGTGTTTTAGTGGACAAAACAATTTCGTATCAGAAAAACAAAATTATTGTATGCTTAAGTGTTCATAAAATGGTTTAATACACGAATTCTCGTAGAGAGATAAGTAAACAAAACAATAATTAAGTGTCAACGGAAAACATAGTGTCTACGAAAAAGACAAAGTGTCTATGCAAAAGACAAGCAGGTGAAGCTGCACTTGCAAATCAACAAGCGCAATTAGCTGAAGTTCAAGCTCAAGCAAGACCACAAGCTCCAGTTCAACATGCAGTTTGGGCAGAACAGCAACAATTCTATTTAAAAGAATTAAGGATGATTAACCCATTTAAAGGATCATCAGACAATCTGGCTCTTTTTATATCATCGATGGAGTATTTACTTGAGGGAATCCAGGATCCAACTTACATGGAACAAGCAGTTTTTGTGGTGCATCAGAAAATTTAAGGCGAGGCTTTGAGAGCAATAAATAGTCTACAACAACTTGCACCTTGGACAGACGTAAAAGTACAGCTGGTAAGCCAATTTGGCGTAAAAAAAACATATCTTAAGTTAGTGACAGAAATAAATAGTGTCAATGAGAACGACACAATTAGGAATTATAATTAAATTGACAATTTGTTGTAAGAGTTGCAAACAAAAACTCAACTTGAACCCGATAATGTTTATACTCAGAAAAATAATAAATGTATAGCTTTAGAATAGTTTAAAAATACATTGTCACCCAGTCAAAAGGCAATATGATATGATAAGAAAAATCCCCGAACAAATTAAATATCAAAATATACCAAAATCAAATCAAAATAACTTGAATCAAAATCTTAATCGGAATCCTTTTCGAAATAATTTGCATCCCAACAACTCATTTAGACAAAATAATGTCAATAACAATTTAAGGCCGCAACATGATAGAATATCTCCAGAACAAGTTAGACAAAATAATCATAGAATATTTGGAAACGCAAATCCAAATAATTAATTCAGATTTAATAGAAATAACCATCAGGCAAATTTTAATAATAATAATCAAAGACCCCAACATTCAGGACAGTATAGGAATAACAATTATGACAATAATATGAATCCCAGACAAGAAGATATGGACGTAAACAATACAGAAATTAAACATGAAGAGGTAAATTTTACTATAACCGGGAAGAAGAAACACTTCCCATAGTAAAAATAACAATGCATAATAAACAATTTAAAATTCTAATAGAGACAGTGGTTCAACAACAAGTATAATTTATGAGTCACAACTATTAGAAATTCCTAGAATTTTAATGCAGGTTCCAATAAGAATAAAATCCTTGAATTATGAAAATCTTATAAAAAATTAAATTATAACTGAAGTACCAGTAGAGTTCAACGAAGATGAGGCTACAATGGCATGGAAGTTGATGAAAATACGAAATAACAAATTTTTGGGAATAATAGGCCAAAACTTATTAAAACCTATAGGACCAAATTAAATTTAGAAGAAGGATTTATGGAAATAAACGGAAGGAAAATATTTTTTGAAAATTATTATTAAGAAAGTACAGAAATAGCATGTTTATATGAATATGAAGAAATTCAAATTCTAGAATATTTTAACTCAACACATATGAGCCAATTGGTAGTCGAGAGTTTAAATTTTGAGGAAAAGCAGGAATAAAAAAATTTATTGACGAATATAAATATGTATTTTACAAAGAAGGTGATAAACTTACTTCAACTACACAAACCATGCATAGTATTAGGACTGAGCATGATAGCCCAATATTTAGTAAGATATATAGATGTCCTAAAATTCACGAACAAGAAATTGAACGTCAAGTCAAAGATTTATTAGAACAAAGAATAATAAGAAAAAGTATTCCACATTACATGCACCCATTTGGGTAGTGCCGAAGAAAATAGACAATTCTGGTGAGCAAAAATGGCGCATGGTGGTCGATTATCTATATCTATACTATTATATAAAAGCGAAACCATTTTAAAGTTTGTAACGCATGATCTCAGAAAGTAGTCAACCGATTTATTTGAAATGTATTTTATTATTTTCTATATTGTTATGAGAGTGTTTATGGCTTTAATTTTTTTTCATTAATTATTTGTCAAACTTAAATATTATTAATTTCACATTTTTTGTCCATTTTTTTTCATTAGTTGACTTATACAACCACTCATATCTTAAAACCTATACAATAATCGACAAAGATTAGCATTGCTTCATAAAGTCAATATTGTTTTAAGCCTAAAATAACTTCTAAGTTAAACATACAACCTAAGAAATAAATAAAAACAAATTATAAATTTATAAACTTTTTGAATTTATTTTATCCAGGAAATTAGGTCGCTGCTTTGTTTCATTTCATTATCATTCCAATATTTTTAATTTTCTTTTCTTCCCATGCTCTTTCTCTCTTAATATGTGTTCCATTTAATAGTTACGTTTTTTCTCTTACCTACCTACCTACATAGTAGGTAGTACCCGTGGCATGATGGTTAGTGCGTTGGACTGTCATGCGAGAGATCTTGGGTTCAATCCTTGCCTGTGCCACCTTAATTAAAAAAAAAAAAGAAGAGTTTTCACGGGTACTGCCTCTTGCGAGGAATTGACAAATTCTCCAAGAGTAATTCTTGTCATGAAAAAGTGCTTTCTCAAATTAGCCGTTCGGATTCGGCATATAAACTGTAGGTCCCCTCCATCCCTGCAATTACTCGCACACAGGAATGGTTGAGAGTTGTAAGTCACTAGGCCCTGGTTCTCTACGGACTGTTGCGCCACCTAATTTATTTTACCTACCTACATATTCAATTTTTCTGTATTGTATTATTGTATAGTTCATCAACTAACCTACACACAGACATTATTTTTTTGTTTCTCTAATTCTATCGTCACATCGCTGAGCAGTGTGGGTTACTATGGACATTTAATTAACTACAGTGCCGTGCACATGAAATGCCGATTTATCTAAAGAAAAATTAGATCTTTTTTATTTTTCTGGTTCGAGGAAGTGAATAGATTATAATTCTTCCAATTTAAAAATAAAAAAAGTTCTATTATAATAGCTTGAATTACCAATTTTGTATCACTTCCTCGAACAATAAAACTGAAATTAAGTTAAAATTTTCTTTACAAATAACTCGAAGAAGGTACTTTACAATGACGTCGATAAAAAGAGCACACAAATGTGGGTAGGTTAAGTCAGTTGCACTGCACTGAACATGAGCAGATGAATAAAAAAATGTGTCTATGGATATTTACACACGCATACCTATAGATGTATGAGAACATTAAAAACACAAGTTTGTTTTTTTTTAACGCAAACTATATTTTTCGGTTGCAAAAAACCGTTTCTAAGTATGAATAAAAGAAAGAAAAGAAGAAAATAGACACAAATTTCGTTCTGTTTTCAACTAAAAAATTGAAATGGTTTTGTTTGTTTTCACGTGCGCAGTAATATAACTGCAAATATTGTACATCCGGAGGCTTTAAAATAAAAAAAAATATTTATAATATGCACAAACATGAACAAACTCTTTTTTTTCAAGTGTGAAATCTAATTAGATACGGTACGTATATATGTACTGTACATATAAACTAAAATTAATATTATTTTAGAAAATATGCTCAGTCCCATTGAGAAATTTTTTCATATGCTAATACTAAAATTCAATTGTATACAATTTGGTTACAATTTGCGAAGCAACGCGAGCACGGGTCGGCTAGTAGAAAATAAATGAAAAAACAGTCGAATTTAAGCATCCTATACCTAATATCGATGAAATATTAGATAAATTAGGACGAGCTCAATATTTTTCAACCCTTGACCTTGCAAAAGGTTTTCATCAAATTAAAATTAATCCCGATGATTCTGACAAAACAGCTTTTTCAACTCCATATGGTCACTACGAATGGCTACGAATGCCATTTGGTTTAAAAAATGCACCAGCCACATTCCAACGAGTGATGAATGAGGTTTTAGATGGACTTATAAATGAAATTTGTGTAGTATACCTACCTTCATGATATACTGATTTTTAGCACTTAATTGCAAGAGCACATGATTAATCTTCGATTAGTTTTTCAACAATTGAAAAAATATAACCTTAAAGTACAGGTAGAAAAATTCAATTTTCTTAATAGAAAAACTAAATTTTTAGGACACACAATTACAGACAAAGGTGTGAAACCTAATTCAGACAAAATAGAAGCTATAGACAAAATACAACTTCCTACTACAGCTAAAGAAATTACATAAATCATTTTTGGGTATAATAGGTTATTATAGAAAATTTATTAAAGATTATGCGAACATTGCACAACCAATAACTAAATATTTAAAAGAAGATACAAAAATTAACAAAAATGATATAAATTATATTAAAGTGCATCAAGAACTAAAAAACGCACTTCAAACAGAGCCAATACTTGCATATCCTGATTTTAATGAAAATTTGGTCTTAACGACAGATGCACCCAAATAATGCAATTGGAGCAGTGCTCATGCAAAAGGGTCACCCAATACGTTTATAAGTAGAACTCTTAGAGCCCGTTCACACGATCCCGAATCGGCCAGTGTGTCAATATAATTTAAATGAGTATATTCAGACGATACGGCATTTAACCGTATACGGTAAAATCACCGATTAGGTCGATTTTTTCATTCGGTTTTGTCTCTGCAAATCGTTTTCGGTCGTACGGTAAAAAAACTGAATCGGCTTATCGTGGCAATGTATTTATATACAGTGCGTTCAAACGATTCGATGTTTTGACCGAAAGTGCGTCATTTTTCGTCTGGGCTACTGTGGAATAATTTATTGCTAGTATATAGTCGTTTTTGTGTTTTACACCGAGTACGGTGTAGGGTTGAGTACGGTGTACGGTTAAATTACTGTACCGTCTGAACACTCCAACAGAAAGACACCGAATCGAGAAAATATCCGATACGGCGAAAATATCGAATCATGTGAACGGGCTCTTAACGAACATAAAAGGAATTACAGTACAACAGAAAAAGAGTTACCAGCTATAGTTTGGTCAGTTAAATTTTTACGACCGTATTTATATGGGAGACTGTTTGACCTTAAAACAGATCATCAACCTTTAAAATGGCTTCAGACAAAAAATTTACGCAGAGATTTTTCACCTAGATCACCAAAGATGGGTTCTCCAATTAGGAGAATACGATATGCAATTTGAGTATTTAAAAGGTACATGTAATACTGTAGCAGATTTTTTGAGTAGAGAAATTAAATACACGCAAGAAATTCACATGTTAGAACAGGATTCAGTCAGACCTACAGTACATTCACAACATGAAGAAATGAATGATCACTTTCCAATAAAAGATAGTGCAGTGAATATTTTTAAGCAACAAATCATATTAAAAGCAGGAAATCGATGAAACAAAAGATATGAATACGTGGATGACAGCATTTGAAAGATTATTTTTTTTTCTATCAAAACTGCATCAAAACCTGAAAATTGCATTTTTTCACATAGGACAATAACTTTCTCAGGCGACGAATTGTAAATCTAAGAGGGTAAGAATGCCGTAGGACTATTTTGATGATAAAATCCAAAAGATAGGGAGCTATGGTTAGAGAGAAAGTGACGTTTTTCCGATCTTGGTCTATAGGTCTGTAGCAGTTAGTATAGCAGTACGAACCAATAACAAAGGCAACACTTAAATTTTGAAACATAAGAGTCACACCATTATGTTCTATGCCTACCACAGCACATCACACCATCACCATGTTTATGTACTACGAGTACATAATCAGTTTCATAGACACAGTTCCTGCCAGTGTCAATATAATTTAAATGAGTATATTCAGACGATACGGCATTTAACCGTATACGTTAAAATCACCGATTAGGTCGATTTTTTCATTCGGTTTTGTCTCTGCAAATCGTTTTCGGTCGTACGGTAAAAAAACTGAATCGGCTTATCGTGGCAATGTATTTATATACAGTGCGTTCAGACGATTCGATGTTTTGACCGAAAGTGCGTCATTTTTCGTCTGGGCTACTGTAGAATAATCTATTGCTAGTATATAGTCGTTTTTGTCTTTTACACCGAGTACGGTGTAGGGTTGAGTACGGTGAACGGTTAAATTACTGTACCGTCTGAACACTCCAACCGAAAGACACCGAATCGAGAAAATATCCTATACGGCGAAAATACCGAATCATGTGAACGGGCTCTTAACGAACATAAAAGGAATTACAGTACAACAGAAAAAGAGTTACCAGCTATAGTTTGGTCAGTTAAATTTTTACGACCGTATTTATATGGGAGACTGTTTGACCTTAAAACAGATCATCAACCTTTAAAATGGCTTCAGACAAAAAATTTAGGCAGAGATTTTTCACCTAGATCACCAAAGATGGGTACTCCAATTAGGAGAATACGATATGCAATTTGAGTATTTAAAAGGTACATGTAATACTGTAGCAGATTTCTTGAGTAGAGAAATTAAATACACGCAAGAAATTCACATGTTAGAACAGGATTCAGTCAGACCTACAGTACATTCACAACATGAAGAAATGAATGATCACTTTCCAATAAAAGATAGTGCAGTGAATATTTTTAAGCAACAAATCATATTAAAAGCAGGAAATGGATGGAACAAAAGATATGAATACGTGGATGACTGCATTTGAAAGATTATTTTTTTTTTCTATCAAAACTGCATCAAAACCTGAAAATTGCATTTTTTCACATACGACAATAATTTTCTCAGGCGACGAATTGTAAATCTAAGAGGGTAAGAATGCCGTAGGACTATTTTGATGATAAAATCCAAAAGATAGGGAGCTATGGTTAGAGAGAAAGTGACGTTTTTCCGATCTTGGTCTATAGGTCTGTAGCAGTTAGTATAGCAGTACGAACCAATAACAAAGGCAACACTTAAATTTTGAAACATAAGAGTCACACCATATATTCTATGCCTACCACAGCACATCACACCATCACCATGTTTATGTACTACGAGTACATAATCAGTTTCATAGACACAGTTCCTGCCAGTGTCAATATAATTTAAATGAGTATATTCAGACGATACGGCATTTAACCGTATACGGTAAAATCACCGATTAGGTCGATTTTTTCATTCGGTTTTGTCTCTGCAAATCGTTTTCGGTCGTACGGTAAAAAAACTGAATCGGCTTATCGTGGCAATGTATTTATATACAGTGCGTTCAGACGATTCGATGTTTTGACCGAAAGTGCGTCATTTTTCGTCCGGGCTACTGTGGAATAATTTATTGCTAGTATATAGTCGTTTTTGTGTTTTACACCGAGTACGGTGTAGGGTTGAGTACGGTGTACGGTTAAATTACTGTACCGTCTGAACACTCCAACAGAAAGACACCGAATCGAGAAAATGTCCGATACGGCGAAAATACCGAATCATGTGAACGGGCTCTTAACGAACATAAAAGGAATTACAGTACAACAGAAAAAGAGTTACCAGCTATAGTTTGGTCAGTTAAATTTTTACGACCGTATTTATATGGGAGACTGTTTGACCTTAAAACAGATCATCAACCTTTAAAATGGCTTCAGACAAAAAATTTACGCAGAGATTTTTCACCTAGATTACAAAGATGGGTACTCCAATTAGGAGAATACGATATGCAATTTGAGTATTTAAAAGGTACATGTAATACTGTAGCAGATTTTTTGAGTAGAGAAATTAAATACACGCAAGAAATTCACATGTTAGAACAGGATTCAGTCAGACCTACAGTACATTCACAACATGAAGAAATGAATGATCACTTTCCAATAAAAGATAGTGCAGTGAATATTTTTAAGCAACAAATCATATTAAAAGCAGGAAATGGATGGAACAAAAGATATGAATACGTGGATGACAGCATTTGAAAGATTATTTTTTTTTCTATCAAAACTGCATCAAAACCTGAAAATTGCATTTTTTCACATAGGACAATAACTTTCTCAGGCGACGAATTGTAAATCTAAGAGGGTAAGAATGCCGTAGGACTATTTTGATGATAAAATCCAAAAGATAGGGAGCTATGGTTAGAGAGAAAGTGACGTTTTTCCGATCTTGGTCTATAGGTCTGTAGCAGTTAGTATAGCAGTACGAACCAATAACAAAGGCAACACTTAAATTTTGAAACATAAGAGTCACACCATTATGTTCTATGCCTACCACAGCACATCACACCATCACCATGTTTATGTACTACGAGTACATAATCAGTTTCATAGACACAGTTCCTGCCAGTGTCAATATAATTTAAATGAGTATATTCAGACGATACGGCATTTAACCGTATACGTTAAAATCACCGATTAGGTCGATTTTTTCATTCGGTTTTGTCTCTGCAAATCGTTTTCGGTCGTACGGTAAAAAAACTGAATCGGCTTATCGTGGCAATGTATTTATATACAGTGCGTTCAGACGATTCGATGTTTTGACCGAAAGTGCGTCATTTTTCGTCTGGGCTACTGTAGAATAATCTATTGCTAGTATATAGTCGTTTTTGTCTTTTACACCGAGTACGGTGTAGGGTTGAGTACGGTGAACGGTTAAATTACTGTACCGTCTGAACACTCCAACCGAAAGACACCGAATCGAGAAAATATCCTATACGGCGAAAATACCGAATCATGTGAACGGGCTCTTAACGAACATAAAAGGAATTACAGTACAACAGAAAAAGAGTTACCAGCTATAGTTTGGTCAGTTAAATTTTTACGACCGTATTTATATGGGAGACTGTTTGACCTTAAAACAGATCATCAACCTTTAAAATGGCTTCAGACAAAAAATTTAGGCAGAGATTTTTCACCTAGATCACCAAAGATGGGTACTCCAATTAGGAGAATACGATATGCAATTTGAGTATTTAAAAGGTACATGTAATACTGTAGCAGATTTCTTGAGTAGAGAAATTAAATACACGCAAGAAATTCACATGTTAGAACAGGATTCAGTCAGACCTACAGTACATTCACAACATGAAGAAATGAATGATCACTTTCCAATAAAAGATAGTGCAGTGAATATTTTTAAGCAACAAATCATATTAAAAGCAGGAAATGGATGGAACAAAAGATATGAATACGTGGATGACTGCATTTGAAAGATTATTTTTTTTTTCTATCAAAACTGCATCAAAACCTGAAAATTGCATTTTTTCACATACGACAATAATTTTCTCAGGCGACGAATTGTAAATCTAAGAGGGTAAGAATGCCGTAGGACTATTTTGATGATAAAATCCAAAAGATAGGGAGCTATGGTTAGAGAGAAAGTGACGTTTTTCCGATCTTGGTCTATAGGTCTGTAGCAGTTAGTATAGCAGTACGAACCAATAACAAAGGCAACACTTAAATTTTGAAACATAAGAGTCACACCATATATTCTATGCCTACCACAGCACATCACACCATCACCATGTTTATGTACTACGAGTACATAATCAGTTTCATAGACACAGTTCCTGCCAGTGTCAATATAATTTAAATGAGTATATTCAGACGATACGGCATTTAACCGTATACGGTAAAATCACCGATTAGGTCGATTTTTTCATTCGGTTTTGTCTCTGCAAATCGTTTTCGGTCGTACGGTAAAAAAACTGAATCGGCTTATCGTGGCAATGTATTTATATACAGTGCGTTCAGACGATTCGATGTTTTGACCGAAAGTGCGTCATTTTTCGTCTGGGCTACTGTAGAATAATTTATTGCTAGTATATAGTCGTTTTTGTGTTTTACACCGAGTACGGTGTAGGGTTGAGTACGGTGAACGGTTAAATTACTGTACCGTCTGAACACTCCAACCGAAAGACACCGAATCGAGAAAATATCCGATACGGCGAAAATACCGAATCATGTGAACGGGCTCTTAACGAACATAAAAGGAATTACAGTACAACAGAAAAAGAGTTACCAGCTATAGTTTGGTCAGTTAAATTTTTACGACCGTATTTATATGGGAGACTGTTTGACCTTAAAACAGATCATCAACCTTTAAAATGGCTTCAGACAAAAAATTTACGCAGAGATTTTTCACCTAGATTACAAAGATGGGTACTCCAATTAGGAGAATACGATATGCAATTTGAGTATTTAAAAGGTACATGTAATACTGTAGCAGATTTTTTGAGTAGAGAAATTAAATACACGCAAGAAATTCACATGTTAGAACAGGATTCAGTCAGACCTACAGTACATTCACAACATGAAGAAATGAATGATCACTTTCCAATAAAAGATAGTGCAGTGAATATTTTTAAGCAACAAATCATATTAAAAGCAGGAAATGGATGGAACAAAAGATATGAATACGTGGATGACAGCATTTGAAAGATTATTTTTTTTTCTATCAAAACTGCATCAAAACCTGAAAATTGCATTTTTTCACATAGGACAATAATTTTCTCAGGTGACGAATTGTAAATCTAAGAGGGTAAGAATGCCGTAGGACTATTTTGATGATAAAATCCAAAAGATAGGGAGCTATGGTTAGAGAGAAAGTGACGTTTTTCCGATCTTGGTCTATAGGTCTGTAGCAGTTAGTATAGCAGTACGAACCAATAACAAAGGCAACACTTAAATTTTGAAACATAAGAGTCACACCATATGTTCTATGCCTACCACAGCACATCACACCATCACCATGTTTATGTACTACGAGTACATAATCAGTTTCATAGACACAGTTCCTGCCAGTGTCAATATAATTTAAATGAGTATATTCAGACGATACGGCATTTAACCGTATACGGTAAAATCACCGCTTAGGTCGATTTTTTCATTCGGTTTTGTCTCTGCAAATCGTTTTCGGTCGTACGGTAAAAAAACTGAATCGGCTTATCGTGGCAATGTATTTATATACAGTGCGTTCAGACGATTCGATGTTTTGACCGAAAGTGCGTCATTTTTCGTCTGGGCTACTGTGGAATAATTTATTGCTAGTATATAGTCGTTTTTGTGTTTTACACCGAGTACGGTGTAGGGTTGAGTACGGTGAACGGTTAAATTACTGTACCGTCTGAACACTCCAACCGAAAGACACCGAATCGAGAAAATATCCGATACGGCGAAAATACCGAATCATGTGAACGGGCTCTTAACGAACATAAAAGGAATTGCAGTACAACAGAAAAAGAGTTACCAGCTATAGTTTGGTCAGTTAAATTTTTATGACCGTATTTATATGGGAGACTGTTTGACCTTAAAACAGATCATCAACCTTTAAAATGGCTTCAGACAAAAAATTTAGGCAGAGATTTTTCACCTAGATCACCAAAGATGGGTACTCCAATTAGGAGAATACGATATGCAATTTGAGTATTTAAAAGGTTCATGTAATAATGTAGCAGATTTTTTGAGTAGAGAAATTAAATACACGCAAGAAATTCACATGTTAGAACAGGATTCAGTCAGACCTACAGTACATTCACAACATGAAGAAATGAATGATCACTTTCCAATAAAAGATAGTGCAGTGAATATTTTTAAGCAACAAATCATATTAAAAGCAGGAAATGGATGGAACAAAAGATATGAATACGTGGATGACAGCATTTGAAAGATTATTTTTTTTTCTATCAAAACTGCATCAAAACCTGAAAATTGCATTTTTTCACATACGACAATAACTTTCTCAGGCGACGAATTGTAAATCTAAGAGGGTAAGAATGCCGTAGGACTATTTTGATGATAAAATCCAAAAGATAGGGAGCTATGGTTAGAGAAAAAGTGACGTTTTTCCGATCTTGGTCTATAGGTCTGTAGCAGTTAGTATAGCAGTACGAACCAATAACAAAGGCAACACTTAAATTTTGAAACATAAGAGTCACACCATATGTTCTATGCCTACCACAGCACATCACATTATCACCATGTTTATGTACTACGAGTACATAATCAGTTTCATAGACACAGTTCCTGCCAGTGTCAATATAATTTAAATGAGTATATTCAGACGATACGGCATTTAACCGTATACGGTAAAATCACCGATTAGGTCGATTTTTTCATTCGGTTTTGTCTCTGCAAATCGTTTTCGGTCGTACGGTAAAAAAACTGAATCGGCTTATCGTGGCAATGTATTTATATACAGTGCGTTCAGACGATTCGATGTTTTGACCGAAAGTGCGTCATTTTTCGTCTGGGCTACTGTGGAATAATTTATTGCTAGTATATAGTCGTTTTTGTGTTTTACACCGAGTACGGTGTAGGGTTGAGTACGGTGAACGGTTAAATTACTGTACCGTCTGAACACTCCAACCGAAAGACACCGAATCGAGAAAATATCCGATACGGCGAAAATACCGAATCATGTGAACGGGCTCTTAACGAACATAAAAGGAATTACAGTACAACAGAAAAAGAGTTACCAGCTATAGTTTGGTCAGTTAAATTTTTACGACCGTATTTATATGGGAGACTGTTTGACCTTAAAACAGATCATCAACCTTTAAAATGGCTTCAGACAAAAAATTTAGGCAGAGATTTTTCACCTAGATTACAAAGATGGGTACTCCAATTAGGAGAATACGATATGCAATTTGAGTATTTAAAAGGTACATGTAATACTGTAGCAGATTTTTTGAGTAGAGAAATTAAATACACGCAAGAAATTCACATGTTAGAACAGGATTCAGTCAGACCTACAGTACATTCACAACATGAAGAAATGAATGATCACTTTCCAATAAAAGATAGTGCAGTGAATATTTTTAAGCAACAAATCATATTAAAAGCAGGAAATGGATGGAACAAAAGATATGAATACGTGGATGACAGCATTTGAAAGATTATTTTTTTTCTATCAAAACTGCATCAAAACCTGAAAATTGCATTTTTTCACATACGACAATAATTTTCTCAGGCGACGAATTGTAAATCTAAGAGGGTAAGAATGCCGTAGGACTATTTTGATGATAAAATCCAAAAGATAGGGAGCTATGGTTAGAGAGAAAGTGACGTTTTTCCGATCTTGGTCTATAGGTCTGTAGCAGTTAGTATAGCAGTAAGAACCAATAACAAAGGCAACACTTAAATTTTGAAACATAAGATTCACACCATATGTTCTATGCCTACCACAGCACATCACACCATCACCATGTTTATGTACTACGAGTACATAATCAGTTTCATAGACACAGTTCCTGCCAGTGTCAATATAATTTAAATGAGTATATTCAGACGATACGGCATTTAACCGTATACGTTAAAATCACCGATTAGGTCGATTTTTTCATTCGGTTTTGTCTCTGCAAATCGTTTTCGGTCGTACGGTAAAAAAACTGAATCGGCTTATCGTGGCAATGTATTTATATACAGTGCGTTCAGACGATTCGATGTTTTGACCGAAAGTGCGTCATTTTTCGTCTGGGCTACTGTAGAATAATCTATTGCTAGTATATAGTCGTTTTTGTCTTTTACACCGAGTACGGTGTAGGGTTGAGTACGGTGAACGGTTAAATTACTGTACCGTCTGAACACTCCAACCGAAAGACACCGAATCGAGAAAATATCCGATACGGCGAAAATACCGAATCATGTGAACGGGCTCTTAACGAACATAAAAGGAATTACAGTACAACAGAAAAAGAGTTACCAGCTATAGTTTGGTCAGTTAAATATTTACGACCGTATTTATATGGGAGACTGTTTGACCTTAAAACAGATCATCAACCTTTAAAATGGCTTCAGACAAAAAATTTACGCAGAGATTTTTCACCTAGATTACAAAGATGGGTACTCCAATTAGGAGAATACGATATGCAATTTGAGTATTTAAAAGGTACATGTAATACTGTAGCAGATTTTTTGAGTAGAGAAATTAAATACACGCAAGAAATTCACATGTTAGAACAGGATTCAGTCAGACCTACAGTACATTCACAACATGAAGAAATGAATGATCACTTTCCAATAAAAGATAGTGCAGTGAATATTTTTAAGCAACAAATCATATTAAAAGCAGGAAATGGATGGAACAAAAGATATGAATACGTGGATGACAGCATTTGAAAGATTATTTTTTTTTCTATCAAAACTGCATCAAAACCTGAAAATTGCATTTTTTCACATACGACAATAACTTTCTCAGGCGACGAATTGTAAATCTAAGAGGGTAAGAATGCCGTGGGACTATTTTGATGATAAAATCCAAAAGATAGGGAGCTATGGTTAGAGAGAAAGTGACGTTCTTCCGATCTTGGTCTATAGGTCTGTAGCAGTTAATATAGCAGTACGAACCAATAAGAAAGGCAACACTTAAATTTGGAAACATAAGAGTCACACCATAATGTTCTATGCCTACCACAGCACATCACACCATCACCATGTTTATGTACATACTACGAGTACATAATCAGTTTCATAGACACAGTTCCTGCCAGTGTCAATATAATTTAAATGAGTATATTCAGACGATACGGCATTTAACCGTATACGGTAAAATCACCGATTAGGTCGATTTTTTCATTCGGTTTTGTCTCTGCAAATCGTTTTCGGTCGTACGATAAAAAAACTGAATCGGCTTATCGTGGCAATGTATTTATATACAGTGCGTTCAGACGATTCGATGTTTTGACTGAAAGTGCGTCATTTTTCGTCTGGGCTACTGTGGAATAATGTATTGCTAGTATATAGTCGTTTTTGTGTTTTACACCGAGTACGGTGTAGGGTTGAGTACGGTGAACGGTTAAATTACTGTACCGTCTGAACACTCCAACCGAAAGACACCGAATCGAGAAAATATCCGATACGGCGAAAATACCGAATCATGTGAACGGGCTCTTAACGAACATAAAAGGAATTACAGTACAACAGAAAAAGAGTTACCAGCTATAGTTTGGTCAGTTAAATTTTTATGACCGTATTTATATGGGAGACTGTTTGACCTTAAAACAGATCATCAACCTTTAAAATGGCTTCAGACAAAAAATTTAGGCAGAGATTTTTCACCTAGATTACAAAGATGGGTACTCCAATTAGGAGAATACGATATGCAATTTGAGTATTTAAAAGGTTCATGTAATACTGTAGCAGATTTTTTGAGTAGAGAAATTAAATACACGCAAGAAATTCACATGTTAGAACAGGATTCAGTCAGACCTACAGTACATTCACAACATGAAGAAATGAATGATCACTTTCCAATAAAAGATAGATAGATAAATCATATTAAAAGCAGGAAATGGATGGAACAAAAGATATGAATACGTGGATGACAGCATTTGAAAGATTATTTTTTTTTCTATCAAAACTGCATCAAAACCTGAAAATTGCATTTTTTCACATACGACAATAACTTTCTCAGGCGCAATTGTAAATCTAAGAGGGTAAGAATGCCGTGGGACTATTTTGATGATAAAATCCAAAAGATAGGGAGCTATGGTTAGAGAGAAAGTGACGTTCTTCCGATCTTGGTCTATAGGTCTGTAGCAGTTAGTGTAGCAGTACGAACCAATAACAAAGGCAACACTTAAATTTGGAAACATAAGAGTCACACCATATGTTCTATGCCTACCACAGCACATCACACCATCACCATGTTTATATACTACGAGTACATAATCAGTTTCATAGACACAGTTCCTGCCGTTGCCGTTACTTCTTCGTTTCGCATTGGATATAAAACGTCATGCAACTTATGTTTGTGACTCAGTCTTTAGTTATCTTTCTTGTACAAATAATTCAATAAAATATTATTCATTATTTTACTAAATCATTGTTTTTCTGGTTTCATTTAGCTTAACTGGTGACCCCGACGTGATGCGATTCACCGTAAATTGTGATTCCAATAGATAAAACCACAATTCTGGATCTGATGTAAAAAACTCCTGTGTTTTTATGCGAGAAGTGTGAAAAACGTATGAAGAGTCAGCTGTAGAAGGCGGATAACTGTCATGTTGATTCTCCGTTCCCTGTGTTTCGTTTTTCTCCTTATTACTGTCTTCCGACATGATAATTTCCTTGTAAAAAAAGTTGGCAAAATAAAAATCCAAGCTTCGTCGGGGTCACCAGTTTAGCTAAATGAAACCAAAGAAACAATGATTTAGTAAAATAATGAATAATATTTTATTGAATTATTTGTACAAGAAAGATAACTAAAGACATCGGACACCTCCATGTATCACATCGTCGTTTCACAATTAAACCAAGTAGTGGCAGAAAAGATAAGGGCTTCTTTACGAAATCCCCCGGCGTCTGCAAAATACTCTGCTCTGAAGCTGAAACTAATTGAAGAGTTTACTCCTAGCCATCAAGGTAAAATCAAAAAGTTACGGTCGCAAATGGAGTTGGGTGATAAAAAACCCTCACGTTTACTCGAAGAGATGCGAAACTTATCTGGCGAAACCATTGATGACAAATTTCTTGCGACGCTTTGGCTAGGGTGCTTGCCTATCACGCTGCAACAAATTGTATCTCCTTGGAACAATGAGCCACTGGTCAAAGTAGCAAAGATGGCAGACGGTATTGTTGAAACGAAGAATGTGGTATCAGTAGCCGCAACGAGTACATCACAGAGCAACAGATCACGAAATGTCGATGAACCCCCTATCGAAAAATGATCTGCAAAGATGGATGACATTTCTAAACGTTTGCGCATGATGGAACAACGGAACTGACGTGACCGATCATCTACTCGCACCAGAACTCTACAACAATATACACATTCGAATGAGATGTGCTGGTTTCATAAAAGGTTTGCCGAGAAAGCAACAAAATGCCGACCACCATGTTCATTCCAGTCGGGAAACTAAGTAGCCGGGCTCATTCTAAGGCAAATGAGCTTGGCACTACATCCGCTCGCCTGTTCATATACGACGAAACTACTGGACGCAACTTCCTTATTGACACCGGTGCGGACGTCTCCATCATTCCACCAACGAAGGGCGCACTTAGAGTAGATACTGTAAAAATGACAGCAATATGCAACTTTACGCGGCTAATGGATCCCAGATCAAATCATATGGGCAAGAACGACTTGTCTTATCGCTTGGTCTTCGAAGGAAATTATCTTGGTAGTTCACTATAGCTGACGTAGGTTAGGTTAGGTTAGGTTAAAGTGGCTGTTGGTTGGGAAGTCCAAAACACTTAGACCAAAATATGGTCCGTTGTGATACTACATGGATCAGTTAATCAGCTTAACTCGTTGAACAAATTGGAGCTTCGAATGAAGCGTAGGAGACAAATAATGTCAGAATTTTTTAGATCGCTGGTATCGTTGAAGTAGAAGTCTCCAAGGTGGATTCTACGTCTTTGTGATAAGGCAGGGCATGTGCACAGAAGATGAGAGATTGTCTCTTCTCCTTCTTCGTCCATGCAACTCCTAAAAAAATCATTTGCAGGGGCTCCAAGTCGAATAGCATGCCTTCCTATTAAGCAGTGCCCAGTCAGGACACCTATAACGTAGCTAATATGCAATCTACTCAGAGAGATTAATTGTTTTGTTTGTTTTGAGACAGAGTCTAGGGACTTTAACGCAGCTTGGCTATCCGATAAGATGCGTATATCATTAGTTGAGATACCGTTTTCTCTAAGCCAGGATAGGACTTCTTTTATAGCCAGGATTTCAGCTTGTAACACGCTACAATGATCGGGTAGACGAAAGGAGAGACTTAAGTTTAGTCTATCTGAGTATATGCCTCCACCATGCCCATCATCCGTTTTTGATCCGTCTGTATAAAAGTTTATAGGATCATCGTTCAAAAATGATGTATTCTCCCAAGAAGACCTGGGAGGTATAGTCACTTTGAAGCTATAGTTATTAAACTGAGGATGGGGTATGGTGTAGTCAATATTACTGTTTATAGTTCTGAACGTGTTCAAAATAGTGGTGTGGCCAATTCCATTATTGATCCACAGAGAGGAGGCTTGAAGCCGTATGGCTGTATTAGCGGCCGTTTGCTTGCTGAAAATGTCCAGCGTTATTAGATGGAACAGAACATCAAGTGAGGCGGAGGGGGTAGAGCGAAGTGATCCTCCCATACACAGGCAGGCTGTTCGTTGGACTTTGCTGAGTTTATCGCGATTTGTCGCTATATCTAGCGCCGTAAACCATACCGCTACTCCATAAGAAAAGATCGGCCTTATGACCGAGATATATAGCCAGTGTGTAATGCGGGGCTGTAGGCCCCATTTATTACCAAAGGCCTTTTTACAGGAGAACATGGATACTGTGGCCTTGGTTATTCTCTCTTGAATATTAGGTTTCCAACTTAATTTCTTATCCAAAATGAGACCCAAGTATTTTGCTTGTTCAGAGAATTTAAGTTGTACACCGTTTATGAGGGGAGGGTCAATGAGTGGGACTTTGTATTTCCTTGTGAAGAGGACAAGGTCGGTTTTTTGTGGGTTAACGCCTAGTCCACACCGATTTGTCCATCTGGTGAGCTTATTTAAAGCGTTTTGTAGGAGTTTTTTTAGTATCTTGGGATGTTTACCCGTTACTGCAATAGCAACATCGTCCGCATAAGCAAACACTCTGTATCCCTCGCTTTCAAGAGTAATTAGTAATTCATTTATTACTAAGTTCCAGAGGAGAGGGGATAGGACATCACCTTGTGGCGTACCTCTGCTGACACCCCTTTGTGCAGTAAAATCGCCAATTTAAGGCATCCCTTGAAGATGTTTTCTAGGATGGGTATTAGAAAACTAGCATTTTCTTGCAGTTCAGCTGGAATTATACCATCCGGACCTGCAGATTTATATGGCTTAAAGCTGTTAATAGCCCATTTGAGTTTTTCCCTAGTGACTAGACCTTGTGGGGGATATAATGTATTGTCACAACTATTTGGTACAATGTTATAAATAATATTAGAGCTACCAGGAAAGTGAACGTCTAGTAGCAAGTTGAGCGATTCTTCGCTTGAATTGGTCCAGAGGCCAGAGGCATTTTTCAAGCAGCTTGGCATGATTGGATTTTTGGAGAGGATTTTGCGCAACCTGGATGCTTCAGAGCAATCTTCCACGTTGCTACAGAAGTTTCTCTAGGACGATCGTTTGGGTTTCCTCAGTTCTTTTTTATATATCTTCAGTGATTCTTTATATGAATCCCAGTCAGACATGTCTCTAGAAGCTTTCGCTCTATTAAAGAGTTTTCTGCATTCTTTTCGAAGTGAATCCAGCACTGAGTTCCACCAGTGTGGTTTCTTTTTACCTTTTACTTGTATAAGAGGACATGCAGTATCTAGAACTTTGTTTAGGGCTAATGTTAGATTATTGTCTTTGTCGTCAAGATCTTCAGTGTTGGAGGGGGTGTTAAAGAGTTCAGGTTTTACTAAACTATTTAACGTTCTCTTGTATTTTGGTCAATTTGTTCTTTTTAGATTTCGAAAGATCGGTTGGCAAGGTGGTTCATTTATAAAGTTAAATTGGATGTATCTATGATCAGAAAAGGAGTGATCTTTAGATACCTTCCAGTTCAAAATATTATTATTAATGAAGTCGGAGACAAGAGTTATATCTAAAACTTCTTGTCGATTTTTAGTAATAAAGGTTGGCTCTTTACCAACGTTACTTATGAGTAGGTTAGTGTTTAGAATAAAGTCGAAAAGAGACTCACCCCTTTCGTTTATATCCGTGTTACCCCACACTGTATGGTGGGCGTTAGCATCACTTCCGATGATGAGGCCGATGTTGAGCCTTTGCGATTTAGCTATAGCTGACGTAAGAGTTCCAATAATTGGCGCGGATTTTCTCAAGTTTTATGATTTATGTGTTGACTTACACCGTCATAAAATTTGTCGACAATTCAACAGAAGTACAACAAGCTGGGGCCATCGATTGCTCCGCAGGTAACAATAATAGACCAATTATTTTATGGAATGTCAAAGACATTTTCGATGATCAGCCTATCAGAAGATCACAAATTAAGACCGACGTGACACACTGCGTTCTAACAAAAGGCCCACCTGTTACGGCAAGACCCAGGCGCCTCCCACCAGAAAAAGTAGCTGCGGCAAAGCAAGAATTCAAAGAACTTATTGCACTGTTGATATGCAGGCCCTTAAAAAGCAACTGGGCATCACCTCTACACATAGTATTAAAAAAGGATTCTACTTGGCGGCCATGTGGCGACTACAGGCGTCTCAACTCAGCGACTGTACCTGACAAATATCCGGTGCCTCATATTCAGGACTTTTCCCACATAGTGCATGGCCGAAGTGCATTCAGCACAATCGACCTGAAGAAAGCCTATCACCAAGTCCCAGTTGAGCCGAGCGATATCCCTAAAACAGCTATTATAACTCCCTTTGGGTTATATGAATTCATGTTTATGACATACGGGCTTCGCAACGTAGCCCAGATTTTCCAGAGGCTCATCGATGAGGTACTTCATGGTCTGGATTTTGCGGTGGCTTGTATAGACGACATCCTGGTCGCTTCTGAAACATTGTCAGAACACGAGCACCATCTTCGCACCATTTTCAAACGACTTCAAGACAATGGCTTGATCATCAACCTGTCCAAGTGCGTGTTCAGCAGATCGGAAGTCCAGTTCCTCGGCAATTTGGTTCTCACCAAAGGAGGAACGCCTCTACCATCCAAAGTAGCTGCTATACAGGACTGCAAGAAGCCCAGTGTAGCCAAAGATTATATTATACGATTATACGATTATACGAAGCCATAAAATACTTTCGTCAGCTAGTGGAAAGGAGACAATTTGCGATATACACTGACCACAAGCCATTGGTTTTCGCGTTCCAACAGAAAGCAGATAAAGCATCGCCCAGAAATGCACGTCGGTTGGATTTCATCAGCCAGTTTTCAGCTGATATACGCCACGTGTCTGGAAAAGAAAACATAGTCCCTGACATGCTGTCTAGGATCACATCAGTGGAAACCAAAAACAACATCGACTTTAGCCAGCTTGAAGCAAACCAAAAGATCAATCCGGAATTGCAGGCGTTGCTGAACGATAACAAAACTTCACTAGTGCTTAAAGCAGTCAAAGATGCAGCATCATCAAATAACGTTATTTGTGACGTGTCAGGTACGTACTTAAGACCTTTCGTTACTAAACCTTTTCGAAATATTATCTTAGATAAAATACATGGTTTGGCACACTCGGGTTCTCGAGCGACTATAAAGCTGGTTCAACAACGATTTGTTTGGCCGAAAATGCGTCAAAACTGCAGAAAATTTGTCAAAGAATGCGTTGCATGTCAAAGGGCGAAAATTCAACGACACAACCGGGCTCCATTATAACCGTACGACAAACCCACAGAGCGTTTTGATCACCTCCATATAGATCTGGTGGGCCCTTTGCCACCTTCAAACTGTTCTACATACCTGCTAACGATCATTGACAGGGCAACTCGTTGGCCGGAGGCAATACCCATCAGCGACATAACAGCAGAAAGTGTATCAAAAGCGTTTGTAGCAGGCTGGATATCACGTTTCGGCGTCCCATCCCGCATCACTTCAGACAGAGGACGGCAGTTCGAATCAACTCTGTTCAAAGAACTGAACAAGATCCTAGGCGTTCATCACTTGCGAACAACAGCTTACCACCCTCGTCGTTCTTTGACTTTCAAAGAGAAAAGAAGTGTTAGTGATTACTGTTTAATTTTAAATTAAAAAGTAAAGTACATTTGTAGGGTTTTGATACTAACAAGGCAGTAAGCCACAATTTTGTTAAGTAAGCGGTAGCCTAGTGGAGGTGGCGTCAGAAGACAAATCCGAAAAATATTCAAGCTTTTTTTCACAATCGAGAAATTGTGGAATTTATTGATTGGGAAGAAAAGCTGATGGAGAAGGAGAGGAAAGCAGGGGTATCGAAGAATACCTCTGCCAACACATCGGGTGATATTGCGGTGGTGCCAGCAGCGGTACCGCAAACAACCGCAACAACATCAGGTCAGGCATCGGACCAGTGGACAACAGCTACAAATAACAAAAAAAGGAAGCTAAAGAAGCACAGCCCTAAAAAGGTGGAGAGAGCTAACACCGCTAAGCGGCGTGATGTGCGCAAGCAAATGGAGGGTGGTAAGGTAGGAATTACCACTGAAAGTGAATTCTCCGACTAATCCGAGTCGGAGAAAACAGAATATGTGTCCGAAGGTGGAGAGGAGCTCTTCAGGCCTCCGAATATGGATTTAATCCTATCGGAGACAGAGCCAGTCCCGCAGACAACGAAGCAAAGCCTCAATAAGCTCAAGGAGGAAATAGGGCCCCTCCTCAGTGTACTAAAGCTGAAACAAAAGGCGCGCCGAAAGCAAGAGGCAGCCCAAAAACAACAGCAGCAATAACAACAGCAACAACAACCACAGCAGCAAAAACAGCCACAACCCAAGCCCGCTTCCAAAAACACAGGAGCGGAGCAAAATAAAAAGACGCCAGCAACAGAGACAGGCCCAACTGCTGAGGACCCATCGACTTCGGCTAAGGCCAAGAAGCAGCAACAACAACAGCCACAACCAAGGCAGCAGGAGCAGCAGAAACAGCAGCAGCAGCAGAAGCAGAAGCAACAGCAACAACAGCAACACCAGAAGCAACCACAGCCTAAGAAGGAGAAGGTGCCACCAATTAGGACCTACCGGGTTGACCTACAGGACTTAAAAGAGGTATGTAAGTCGGCCACTAAGGGCAAAATTATAATAAACATTTTGAACGAAAAACAAAAGCGGTATTCGGTGCAGTGCTTCTCACTGGCCGAATACAAGCTACTGAAAGAAGTGCTTCAACAGGCCACCGCTTAGTTCTTCAGCTACACGCCTAAAAGCGAAAAATTTCAGACGGTCCTTCTGATGGGAATAAGTTCCTGCACGGAACCGGAGGCGCTCTTAGCTGAGCTCCGCCAAAAAGCCACTGATGATCTCGATTTTATCGGGGTCAAGCCTTTCACTACGGTGAAGTCCAGGCGAGGGGGTTACAGGCTGCCAATGTTCCTCGTAACATTATCGACCCAAAGTAGGTCTGAGAGTCTGAGGGAAATCAAATGCCTCGACTATCAAGCCATACACTGGGAGACATTAAAAAGGCACGACGACATTTTACAATGTACAATGCCAAAGCCAACTGCAATATGCAGTTGCGCTGTGTCAGGTGCTCTGAAACCCACATCAAGGGAGATTGCAAGCTGGGCAATGAGCGGGTTGAGGATTTGACCCAGCTCAAGTGTGTCCTTTGTGGAAACCAAGGGCACCCAGCTAGCTATAGGGGTTGCCCTAAGGTCCAAGTAATGAAACAGAAACAGGCCAGTCAAAAAGCCGAAAAAAGTCGAACAGTTCGACAGGCTCCTACACAAAAATTCGTGGATCCCAAATTTTCCTACGTCCAAATGGTGTCAGGGAATGGGAATACGAGACAGGCTCCACCAACGGTTGCCCCAAAGGCCCCCGTGGCTAAGGCACCAGAGGTGCAGCCTGACATTGTAGCCTTGTTGTTGAGCATTCAAGGTCAACTAACAGGGCTGCAAAGTCAGATAAAGGAGCAAGGCAAAAGGGTAGATCATCTCTACCCTTTGTTGCCTGGCCTGGCGCAATTTAGACTATAATGGGCGCGCTGCCGGAGACGCGCCTAAAAGTCCTAGCTGTGTATGTAAATTCACTGATTAGGATTGAACGAAGAGCCAATATGTTCCAATTGTTGAAAGACTACAGTCCCGATGTGTTCATGGCTAGCGAAACTAAGCTAAACCACAAACACAAATTGACTCATAAAAATTACAATATCGTAAGAAGAGACCGGCCCGACTCCACTCAAGGGGGCGGTGTCGCTCTCTTTATACGAAAAGGCATTAATTATAAAGTCATATACAACAATGAATTGCGAAAGCTCAAGACGCTTGAAGTTTGCGTTGTGTGCATCTCTCTTACTCAAGGGAAGCGGATGTATATGATTGCGGCTTATGCGGCTGGAGCTCCGCAGGTTACTTAATTTGCTTCAGAACTCGAGATTCTTTTTGGGGAACTTAAACTGAGCTTGGAAGAAAACTATTTCATCTTTGCCGGTGATTTGAATGCAAAACATGAAGATTGGGGAAATCAACATAGTAATCCCAGAGGTAACCATCTTTTTAATTTGATGAATCTTTATAGCGTTGAATATGGCGTCGACCTGCTGGCTACTGAAAAGCCATCGTATTCAAGAAGCGGCTCCTTTCTGGATCTTTTGCTGTACGACACAAGACTGACAGATACAGACAAAGTGGGTAATCACCCTCGAAACTGCTTACAGACAGTCGAGTACGACAGTGATCACTGCGGACTGGCTGCTGTAATGCAGATTCCGAACGAACGCGTACGTTCAATGCATTCTTACAATTAAAGTTAGATGCGCTAGCCTCGTTTCACCAACGCCCTAGCGAGAGAACTTCGTTCGAGTGACAAAGCCCCACCAAACAACAGAAACCTGACAAATACAGAAATTGACCAACATTTACAACAGATGGACGAAATAATAAAACGAACGATGGAACGGAAAATACCAAAGTACAAAGAACGGGACCAAATGGACGCTTACAGAAACGCGACTATTGACGCACTACGTAAGCACAAGAGTGGCTTACTGACAAGACTCAAAAACTTGTACAGACGACTCACAGACCCACACAACTTGGAGGTTAGGACACTGAAGTCGTCAATAAAAAATGTCAATCTGTTGATTAAACAGAACTACAGGCTATCAATTAACAAGTACTGGGACCGCAAGATCCGGTCAGTTAATTCCAGTGACCCTTGTATGTTCCCTAAAATCAACAAGATATTTAGGAAAAAGAACGACAAAGACCTTCCGTGTCTGAAACTCCAAAGAACTGAAGAGAACAGAGACGTACTCATGACAGCGCAAATAGATCCAGAAGAAGCCATCTTTGACGATGACTTTTATATAATTGAAGATACGAAGGAAAAAGTGGAGGCGGTGGGAGCTGCTTTCCAGCAAGTGTACAAGGTGAATGTTAGCATTCGCCCCAACCACGACCTGGAAAACAGAGCCCTACTTAATCACTTTTACCTCCGAAATGATATGACACAATGGCGATCTGAGAACCGCGGTTTCATGCGGTTCAATGACGATTCCTTGGCAAATGCCAAGCAAACGGGACCCTTGTTAGTGACGAAGGTTGAGCTTCAGCTCATCTTCAATTCATTAAAAAATAAAAAGTCAGCAGGTGTCAATGGTATATCCAACATTGTACTAAGACATTTACCGATGGAGGCAATTGACATTTACACCACACTCTTCAATAATGCACTGAATAATGCATATTATCCAGTGCATTGGAAGACCGCTGTGGTTCATCCTCTCCCGAAAAAGGGAAAGGACAACTCCAACCCGTCAAATCTTCGGTCGATAAGTCTTCTTCCGAGCATCAGCAAAGTTTTCGTAAAGATCATAAATAGGGCTCTGACTGAGTGGGCTGCGGACAACAAAATAATTCCGGATAAACAGTTCGGGTTCAAGGCGGGTCATGACACAATTCATGCTGCGTCTAAACTCGTTTCTGATATCCAATGGAATAAATCAAAACAACAATGCACAGGTGCTGTTCTGGTTGATTTGGAAAAGGCCTTTGACACCGTATGGTTAGAGGGTATTTACCTAAAACTGAGCAGGCTTGGCATAAGCAAGCCATTGTTGTATATACTTTATGATATGCTTAACGGTAGAAAGTTTGTTGTCAAAAGTGGCAATGTAACTTCTACCACAACATTCTTAATTAAAAATGGTCTTCAACAGGGAGCGGTAAATTCGCCGATTCTCTTCAGCATTTACACCAGCGATCTGATAGGTAGTCTTACAAAGGCAATTGCGTATGCCGACGATCTTATTGCGTACAGAACGGCCCGAAAGGTTGAGGTTATTAGAATTCTCTTGCAGCGTGATTTCGACAAGATTCAGCGATATTGCGACGACTGTAAACTGAAAATAAATGTCCAGAAGTCGGAGACAATTCTGTTCCGGACTCCGTTGGCTAGGGCCACGAGGGATACGTGCAAGAATTGGCGCAAGATGGTTATCGTTGATCTTCACGGGCAGGTTAGATCAGTATTTATATTTCGACAGACATATAAATGCTGCTCTGACCAGGGCCAGAGGAGCCTTCGCTCTGACGAAACGGCTGTTTTTTAGCAGACGACTTGACCCCAGAGTGAAGGTAATTTGCTACATGGCCCTCATACGGCCGATGATCGTTTATGGTTGTCCTGTGTGGTTCAACGTTGCCCCTTCCCAGATGGAGAAGTTACGGGTGTTTACGACGCTGTACCGGCTTATATCGAACAGCCGAATCTTCTTACGTGCATTACTATTCCAACGAGGTCCTATACAACGGGGCTCGAATCAACAGAATTGACAATTTCGTGATAAAACTCGTTCGAGGTCACATTGCAAGAGCTATGTCTTCGACCAACAATTTAATTTTCGGGGCGTTCTATCCGAACGACCGACGAGTATTTTGAGAGTGCACGCTTGAGCGGCTTCATTCCACCAGAGGCATTCCTCTTTTTAGATAGATGCGGTCTGATACAGGATAGATGGGCAGTTCCGTTAATTTACCACGTCAGACGACGAAACGTGGATAGGCGACTCCTGTACAATCGGGACGTCATGGCACAAGCGGAGCAGAGCTCCTTCGGTTCAGTAGGGCTGTGTCCGAACGGGACCGAACTGATAGGGTGAAGCAGGAGAACCAGTTTTGGTGGCTTCAATCTGCACTTGATAGTTGGTAGTCGGGATGGGGTTTTAAGCCTTGGCCGGCTTACATACTTGTTTTATAGTTTTAGGGTTTAGTTTTAAGTAGAATAGGCATGGTGGCACCAAAAAAATACAAAATACAAAAAAATTAAAAAAAAAAAATAATAAATAAATTTAAAAAAAATACATGGAATAAGAAAAAACAAAATGACCAAAATATGAAAAACAAAAAAAAATTTAGATAGTTAGATTTGCTGCTGTGGTTGTTCTAGTTTTAAGTAGTTTATAGGTAGAATAGGTAGTTTAAGTTAGTTTTAAGTTTTATTTAAGGACCTAGTTTTAAGTAGTTTTTAAGTAAAAATAAAAAAGGATATTGACATTAGTTTTTTTTTTAATTTTCTAATGAATACAAAAATAAATAAAATTGAATTGAAGTTAAAATAGATCTTAGTGCCGAAAGGCATTAGTAGTAAGTGTTATAGTTTAACTTAGAGTGTCCGTATGGGACCAGAAAGTTAGTTGTAAGTTATGGTTAGTTAGGCTAGTTTTATGAATTTTTGTTTAGCTTTAAGATAGGTTTAAATAGGACACTTAAATTTGGAAACATAAGAAGCACACCATATATTCTATGTATACCACAGCACATCACACCATCACCATGTTTATGTACTACGAGTACATAATCAGTTTCATAGACACAGTTCCTGCGGTTGCCGTTACTTCTTCGTTTCGCATTGGATATTAAACGTCATGCAACTTATGTTTGTGACTCAGTCTTTAGTTATCCTTCTTGTACAAATAATTCAATAAAATATTATTTATTATTTTACTAAATCATTGTTTCTCTGGTTTCATTTAGCTAAAGGTCTTACACTGAGTCTTTGTTATCACTTGATGATCCCTTGTCCTGCAAATATTGTCAGAAATAATCTGAATGTGATCATTGCCATCGTCGTTAAGAACGGCTTCTTTGATTGTTCCAAAATTTACTTTTGTTGATGCTGAGTAATTTAAGCATAATCCCCTTACCTTGCAAATAACCTCTTCAGTGTTGTCTTTTCCACTTAAGACTTTGTAGGCATAATTCTTAGGTCCTCCGCTTACAAATTCTGTTATGAAACTTCCTTCGCTGAAGCATTCTAGTTCGTCAGTCATATCTCCAATCATGTTGCCAGTTTCAGGATCACTATCCCCTTCCCTGCTTACGAATATTACCGAATCCGTATCGTAGTACAACACTCGTTTACCTAATTCCTCCAAATATTCGTAGAGCTTTAAACGCGCTTGTGTAGTCGTATATGCTGCAATGCAGACATTAGCTGTGTTCAGCAGCTTAGCAGATTCTTCTTTATATTGATAGTTCAATATTAAATTTGTTTCATTCACAGGAAATATTGAACAGACGTTCACGGAAGGATTTGTTATTAATTCATACGATTCAGCCGGATTATTTATAATCGATGTTTGGGGTTGGTTTTCTCTTTGACCAAATTTACCCCAAAATGAATTAAGAATAAGTTTAGCCAAAGATCTTTTACCTTCATTTTTCATTCTTTCGGAATAATCAAGCTCGATATTTTCAATTTTGAGAAAATTAGTAATATATTTAGCATTATCTTCTTCCGTTATACAAGCTGCAGGTAGGCTGACCAGGCGTCCTCTTTATGGAGAACATGTCCTCTTTTTGACCTAAAAAACTTTTGTCCGGTGACTTTTTTTTTTTAAAGCGATTTGTCCACTTTTTCGGTTTTGTCTCAGTTTTTCGATTTTATATTAAAAAATAACTCACCCATTCCAGTCGCTAATGGTGGAAATAGAAATGAAGTTTTGAACATTGATCAAACTTTAATTGAGGTTTATGCTAGGTGCTTAAAATATCTTCAGAGCTGGTGTGATTCTCTGGATGAATTTAATTGCTTTATTTGGATGAATTTCAACAAAGTTCCGGAATGGAACGATATCCAAAATTCTTTGCTCTATTTGGGAGAGAAAGGCGTTAACATAAATGAAAATAAATTGTTTGACCAATTTTGTAATTTAAAAACGTTTTTAGAACAAGAAATAAAAAATATAAATTTTATAAATTCACCTATTCACGAGAAATGGGTAAATTATTTTGAAAAAATGTGCAATCTTGAATTATATAGTGAACTTTTGATGATAGCCCAGTTTGTATTCGCGATTCCTGCTCATAATGCTAATGTTGAGCGCATATTTTCATTAATAAACAGTCAATGGAATGAGGAACGCAATAGATTAAAAATAGAAAACGTCAAAGCAATTCTATTTTGTAAACATAATTTTAAAAATATGTCATGTACTGAGTTTTATAATCATATTTTCCAAAATCCCGAAACTTTAAATAAAATAAGGTTTAATGACAAATACAACCAAAATTGAATTGATAAGAAAAAAAAACATTATGAAATGTTTTTTCTTAACTATTTTTATTTCCATGAAAATACGGTGCTAATAAAACCTGAATAATATTCTATGTTTATATCGATCTTTTATTATTTTAATGCAAAATAAGCCATGATATTATGATTTTTTTTATTAACTGTTACTTTTTTATTGGAATTAAATATTTTGTTTTGTTTTATTCAAATAAATTATAATTTTTTTTTTGAGATTTTGGTAAGTGTCCTCTTTTCATTGATTCTACATATATCTGGTCACCCTAGCTGCAGGTCACCCCGACGCTTCTTGTTTAATTTTTAAAAATGTATCCATCATAGCGTCAATTAAGCCTCTTGAATTTGCACTTTTATCATACTGTATGGTTTCATATTCCCATATTTCGAAAATTGTTTGAATTGTATAACCTGTCTTAATGGCTTTAACAACTTCATCAACTACCCATGTTCCACATAAAGCTCTTTCACTATCATAATGACAACAAATATTATCACTACACACTTTATCGCTGCAAGATCTGCACAAGGTAAACATCAGTTTGTTATTTTGTTTGATAGGAAGAACAGGATGAAATATTTGATCCGGAGGTAATATTTTGCACTTGATTAAACCACTGATTTTTTCAAATTTTAAATTTGAACATTCGACAGAATCTGTGTGTACTTTTGGGTGTCCAATGAGAAATTTTTCTTATTTACACACCCAAGGATATAAGGAACAAACATCAATATATTTTATTTGTTCTCCTTCCGTGCATTGATAGTAGCTAGATGTGTTACCAGTTCGTCCATCATAAAAAGCTTCACGGGGATCGAGCGGAGATTTTTCAACGAGATGACGTGTTTTTAAAAATTCAAGGTCCGTGTCCTTAAACAGAGATAACTTATTTTTAAAATGGCATTCCCATTCTTCGATGACATCATACTTGAATGACTTTAAACGAGCTGTTTTTGCTAACGTCCTTTCAAACCTTCGATTTAAAGTATCAGCAGTGAGAGGTTCATTGCTATTATATTTTTGAAATTCAGGATGACCATGATAATAACACCCATAAAATTCAAATATTTGTTTCCTCGCAAAATCCATCGCCTTTGACTCCGGCAACAACTTCTTCTTGACCGTTTAAAGAATGTTTAATTTTAATACGTCTTTGTTTTGCCTCCCAAATTAACCATTTAATTTTTACCTTCGATTGGTTGTCGACGTTTCTGTAACCGTTTTTCGGTATAATTCCAATTGTATTTTCAACGAGGAAGTTTCGTCGGAATACTAGATTGCATGCAGATGCAATCGTAGTAGACTCCAAGAATGGTTCAACATTACATTGAAGAAGAAACAAATTTCTAAATTTAAGACAAGTATCAGTTATAATTTTTACATCACTGACACAGCAGTCCACAAGATCACGTTCCATTATAAAATTATCATCTTTATGTTCTTCATACCATTTAAAGAAAACTTCACGTTCAGCTGTTTTCATCGAGTCAGGTCCGTAATATTTATAATGAGGTAATTTTCCATGGTATGTAGCATTTTCTGTCGTGTTGAAAAAGTGAGGGAAATAACCTCTCATTAAAGTTGATTGTAAATCAAAAGCTTTTGGTAATTTCGATAATGCCATTGGGAAATAATTGAGGGAATCTATAAATTTTACATTTCCAACTTGCATGACAATTATTTTTGTTCCACGCATGATCATTGATCAAGTGCGGTTTCAGACTTGTATTTTCCAAAATGTAATTCAATATAATTTGGTGGTCGTACGCCTGACCGTTGTGAGCAATTACAATCACTGTGCACTGACGAATCTTTAAAATATAGTTAAGAAATTTAGGCACCACGTCTCTGGTTTCAACGTGATTTCTACAACTACACTGATGGCAGAAATGCAGAATATCTATGTCAATACATAAATTGCATCTTTTCTGGAAAACACACAAATTAGGCTTATGTAATTTGAATGAAGAGCCATCTGATTATTTTTTTTGGCGGCTCTCAAAATTATAAAAAGTGTAAACACATTTGTGGAAATTTGGTTTTCTTGTATTTGGTATCATATAGCATTGGTGATTTTGCGGGACATATATCTTGCATGTACGACAAAAATATTCACCGCACACATGATCACTTTTTCCAGTAGTTTTCAGGCAATTTAGACATCTTTTGCCTCCATCACACATAGATTGTTGTCCTGAACTTGAATATTTGTGGTTGTCGAAACATATTTTATCACGAAAATTTCGATTACATTCTCCACAGAGAATCTCATTAGCAGTTGTTTTGCAAGCTGGTGTTTTGTGGCATTGTGGACAAGATTTAATACATCAGTGTGCTTTTTTATTATCATATGACTTATGTCATGTCTCGCAATAGTAGGAACAACAGAATGCAGCAGTTAAGGAAATTATTACATTGAAATGATTTTTGTAGTGAAGTAAATTAATTCTTTTTCTGTTTGGTTCATCTGTTGCTATCCCTACGAATATAACTCTTCTTCCTTCTGTTGCATAATTATCAACCACAATTATATCGACTAGATATCTCTGAAATTCTTTCAGTTCTTCTTTACCACAACCATCGAATGGTACAGTGATATTGGCATTATTAACCAATATTTGCGCTCTTATTTTTTGCAGTTTTCCCACATCATTTCGCACTTTGTAAGCATCTGATGACCTGTCCGCATATTCTACTGCTACTGCTAAGGCTCGGGGTAAACACAAGTTATCCTTGTTTTTGATGGATATGATCCCACGTTTTTTTAGGCATTCCTCCTCATATGAATTCTTGTCATGAAAAGTGCTTTCTCAATTTAGCCGTTCGGATTCGGCATATAAACTGAAGGTCCCTTCCATTTCTGACAACATTACTCGCACACAGGGATGGTTGAGAGTTGTAAGTCAATAGACCCTGGTCCTTCATGGACTGTTGCGCCACCTAATTTATTCATTTATTTTTCCTCATATGAATTGTTATGAGATTCGCGGGTATTCCCTCTACCTGAATGTAGTTTTATGGAAGTAACCGTTAATTCGAAAGTATCCGTGCAGAATCTTTCCGAGTTACTTTGAAATATTTTAAGCATCATTTCCCATTCATCCTCAATTTTAAATTCTGATTCGTTCTTAAAATTCACCCAACCACTTCCTCTCTCATTGGAAAATCCTTTTCCATTAAACGTCACTCCAACCTTGTGCATAGCCCCTACACCCTGAAATGCAAATTTAAGTGCCTCTTCAACGGCAATTCTTACCCATGTTGTCGGCTCTGCTCCTTTGGGGATAGGACTGATCCTAAACTCTATTTTGTTGGCCTTCAGGTTGAACCGAAGGCCAACCTCATACCGCTATTGAATAAAAACAAATTATCTATATTTTCTTTGTTTTTTAAACCAAATTTTCTATAATTTACTTTTTCTTCAACGGGTGGGAGGAATTCAAGTTTTGGTTGCTTTCCTGGAAGTGATGCTTCAGAAACCTTCAAAAAATAGCCTGAGAACAGAGCTATTTCTTCTTCTGAAAGTTCATTTAAGTGAGAAGGTAAAATACTTTAAAACTCTCCATTTCCAAAAGAATTTTTGGACCGTATTTCGTAAGAGTTTTCTTCCCATATTTTATCAAGTGGGTAATAGATTGAAGATCGCTTATACTTTTTAATGGTTTAACCCTACCCAAGTTATTCAATTTGTTCAAAAATTGAGAACTCATTTTGGATTTTTATTTTATTTTTCTACTGAAACTAAACAATTCTTTTTAAAAATCTTCCATACACCAACACAAAAACTATGAACAGAAACAAAAATATATATTCCCATCTATTGTCCATTTGACAAATGCAACCACAGCCATTTAATGTCAACATAACAATTTTTCTTAATGTTGTAGAATATACATATACAATACATCGCATCACTTCATCCTGAAAAATCTTTTGTCTTCAGATATCAATTTAAATTTAATAGCAATTTGGCCCGTTACGGAATTCAATTTATTTTTCTTTTAAAAAAACATTAGAACTAATCTTATCGTGTTGATTCATCCCCATTTGAAACGAGAGCTAGGTTAGGTACGCAACGCAATGCTTTTATTACCCCAGTGGCAGCGAGTGGTTAGGGATAGTGAGTTATAAAATTTTAATTGTTCTTTGTCTATAGTTTATGCCAGAAAATTAAAACTCTATCTCAGTCGAGAGGGAAACAAATCCAATACATCGGATCACTTCATCCTAAAAAATCGTTTGTCTTCAAATATCAAATTAACTTAAATAGCCATTTTTAAATGAAATTTATATCTTTTTGACAGTTATAATTTTCCTATAATACATTCTTATCCTATCCTCCGCAACGACATACAACAAAGACGACCACGACCACGACGACGCTACCGACCGACCGACCGACCGACGGTAGCAACCACCATCAAACACATTACCCACACCCACCACGGTCATCACGATGCATCCACCGCACATTCTCCAAATATCCAAAACTACTTCACACACATCTTTTTAAACTCCCGCATACCACAGTAAATCCCTCATCCCTCACACTGACCCAAACTCCAAACACACATTGGTATTAATTACATTTACATCATCACCACCGACACACAAACTACCCTAACACACCCCGTGGGCTCTTCCTCACTTCTATTCAAATCCAATAAAACATTTACGATCCTCAACATAACAAACAAACCCTTCATGATCATCACTTGCACATGCGACGCGCCGCGCCGGCCGCGGCAGCGTGCGCCAAACAATACATAAAAAAAACCCATTGAAAACTATTCAAAACAAAACCCATTAAAAAAGCCATACAAAAATTCCCATGCTCAACCGTCGCACTACTGACCGTGGTGGAGGTTGATCTGCCTAATTGTAGCCAAAATAATGCAGTTAGTACAGATTAATCTCCAACACTCCATAAAGGCCTCGGCCTCACTTCTTCTTCGTCTGGCAAGAAACGGGGAAGACATTGTCCTGATCCAAGAGCCATTAATTGTGAGATCCGTTGTTCGAGGACTCAAGACTACTGGGTACTACACACTGTATAAGACAGATAAAGGTGAACCTAGATCTTGTATATTAGTGAAAAGTTGCATTAATGTATTCTTACTCCATAATTTCAGTGATTTCCAATACTTGAAAGAAGTTGTCACTTTACTGCGTGAGAGCGGGACGACCGTAGTTTACCAACTATCGGCTCTCTCGCTCAGTATGGTGGCGAAAACTATATTTTCTTTTACAGGTTACATTGGTTGATGGGATGGTTTCCATGGAAGTGAAACCAAACCAGATGGACGGTCTGGTGAATGCGTGCGGAAAAGTTGCATGATCGCTAGAAGTCACTCCGAATGGAGAATGGCCTGAGGGCCAACCTAAAATCTTAAATTAATATTTGTATTTGTATTTGTATTTATTACATATTATTTAGTCTGGCACAGTAAGATACAATATCTTTTAAAGTAGTACAAGCTTCAGTTTTACAATTGGTTTACATGAAATGAATGAATACTAAATTTTAAACAAGATGACTTGAAAAAAAAAACTTTAATAATAACAAAACTACTTCATACTATTTAATTAATGAAAAAGATTTGATCAATGGACTTTATTATAATGCCTCAAAATACTGTCTTATTCTAAACCGAGTAGTGCAGCCTATCATCCTTATAGTTTGAGGTAGGGAATTCCGCAACCAAACCGCGTGAACGAAAAATTGACGGCTCGAAACAAGATAGGAGTAGCGTATTGGTATCTGATCGTTGCTTCGATTAGAGCGTGGAAAAAGGATTTTGTTGTAAAGGTACGTCGGTTGTTTGCATGACGTTGTGGAGCATTATTAAGGTCCTAAACTAGAATAAGTATATCAAGAGAAAAACCATATATTAATCTTGCATATGAGGAAATGTGAACATATTTCCGTAGTCCAAAAATATATCTTGTCACACTATTATAGACAAGATTAAGTTTCCTTGTGTGCTTGGAATCGCAATTACTAAATAGTTCACACCCAAATAATAAAAGCGGATTAAGCCGCGACTTAGCAAGTATCATTCTTGTTTTTATTGGAGAGATTCTTTGGGTGGTCCATAACATACATATGTACGTAAGCCTCCGTACATTCTACCTATGATAAGTTGTATATGATTTGTCCAAATGAGTGTCTTATTGAATACTACTCCAAGATTCTACTACTCCAAGAAAGACTAAGCATTTTGACATACATAATAAAAAGCAATGGGCCCAAAATAGACCCTTAGGGAACACCTCGTGTTAGCGGAAGAAAACTTGAAGTTTGGTTGTTAGCAACTACTGCTTGGTGTCTAGAGCTAAGATATGAGAAAATGAGTCTCACTGATGATGACGTAAATTGAAACTCATCCCTTAATTTGATGCATAAATTACGGTGGTTGACAGTGTCAAAGGCTTTGGAAAAATCCAAAAGAGTGAGAAAAGACACGAAATTCTTATCTACACTTTCTCTTATTTCTTCGACCACATTTATAAGGGCAGTAGTGTTTGGGACGGAAACCGGATTGATTGGGACGTTACGTTTTAATTATTGCCGCATTTGTGTGTTCATAATTTTTTCAAAAACTTTGAATAAATACGGCAATATGGCTATTGGCCGATACTCATTTCGGGTTTTTGGAACAGGAAAAATTTTAACAGGTTTCCAGACGGTAGGAAAAACTCCAGTCATGAGAATAGTGTTGAAAAGATGTGTTATGTATCTCAACGTAATCGGTAGAGTTGCCTTCACAAACACGGGATGGATTTCGTCAAATGCTATTGAGTTTGATTTAATAGATAAACAGGTTTTTAGAACAACTTCATCATCAATTGCTGAGAAGCTAAAGCCCCTTGTAGAAAAGATGTCGGTTTCTAAAAATAAAGAAAAGTCTGCGCTATAATTGAACTCAAATGATGATAGGGATGTGAAATTGGTATTGAGCTCATCACAATCAATGATTGTAGAAACACTGTTCAAGTGATTACCAAGACCAATTTCTTTTAAATTTTTCCAAAGTCTTTGACCGGCTAATGAATGGTTAAGTCGAGGAGCATAGAAACGTCTCTTAGCTTCCCTAATCTCAAGTACAACTTTATTTCTTAATTCAGTATAGACCTTAGCTAGTAGTATCCGTAGCGTGATGGTTAGTGCATTGGACTGTCAGTCGTTCGTTGACTTCCAAACAGAGACGAAGTGTAATTTCCTTTAATTATATCCAAATTAAATAAGTGCAAGTGTTGATTTCAAATTAAAGTTGGCAAGTTGCCACGACTTTATTTAACATATCAGTAGCCCAGTGGAGGTGGCGTCCGGAGACATAGCGAAGGGTCGTGGGTTCGAGTCCCAGGCAGAGCCTACGAGAAATATAATTGCTTTTTTACACAATAGAGAAATTGCTGATTTCATCAATAGGGAAGAAAAGCAAAAGGGAGAAGAGAGCAGGGGTATCGAAAGATACCTCTGCAAATACATCAGGTGATGTAAATGTGGTTCCGGCAGCGGTACCTCACATCACCGCAACATCAGGCCACCAGTCAGACCCATCAAGTGCAACAACACAAAAGAGGAAACGGGAAACACCAAACCCCAATTTGGTGCAAAGAAACAGTGCTGCTAAACGTACAGCTATGAGGAAGAGGATGGAGTTAGATAAGCAGAAACTGATGACGTCGGATACGGAGAGCTCAGTGGTTGACGACGAAATTGATTACGTCTCTGAGGGAAGAGAAGGGCAATTTAGGTCGCCGAACAATAAGAACGAGACCTTAGCAGAGCCGTCGACCAAAAAGGCGTTGGAGGTGGATGTGGACCTCCAAAATGAAGCAAGGTTGATGAAGGACCTACAAGCCAAACAGGCTAAAATCAGCCATTATGAGGAAAGCCTTAAGAAACTTAAGGAAGAGATGGAGCCGCTACTCAGCCAACTGAGGCTGAAACAAGAAGCTCGCCGCCAAAAAGAAGCAGCGGAAAGAGTTCAGCAACAACAACAGCAGAAACAAAAAGCTAAACAACAACCACAGCAGCAAAAGCCCGCAACCAAGAGCACAGGAGCGGAGGAAAATAGAAAGGCTCCATCAGCAGTGACAGGCCCAAGTTCTGAGGGCCCATCGACCTCAGCTAAAACAATGCAGCAGCAACAACAACAGCCACGACAAATCTAGCAGCAGCAGCAACAGCAGCAGCAGCAGAAACAGCAGCGGCAGAAACAGCAACAGCAGAAACAGCAGCAACACCAGAAACAACCACAGCCCAAGAAAGAGAAGGTGCCACCAATTAGGACCCACCGGGTTGACCTGCAGGACTTAAAACAGGTATGTAAGCCAACCACCAAAACCAATTTTGTTATTAATATATTAAATGAAAAAGAAAAGCGGTATTCGGCGCAGTGCTTCTCACTGGTCGAATACAACATAGTTAAAGAAGTGCTTAAGGAGGCCACAGCTGAGTTCTTCAGCTTCACGCCTAAAAGCGAAAAATTAAAGACGGTCCTACTGAAGGGCATAAGTTCCTGCACGGAACCGGAGGCGATCTTAGCTGAGCTCCGCCAAAAAGCCAACGACGATCTCGATTTCTTCGGGGTCAAGCCTTTCACTACGGTGAAGTCCAGGCGAGGGGGTTACAGGCTGCCAATGTTCCTCGTAACATTATCGCCCCAAAGTAGTTTTGAGAGTCTGAGGGAAATTAAATGCCTCGACTATCAAGCCATACACTGGGAGACATTAAAAAGGCACAACGACATTTTACAATGTACGAAGTGCCAGAAGTTCGGCCATGCCGGAGCCAACTGCAATATGCAGTTGCGCTGCGTCAGGTGCTCCGAAACCCATAATGAGGGAGAATGCAAGCTGGGGAATGAGCGGGTTGAGGATTTGACCCAGCTCAAGTGTGTCCTTTGTGGAAACCAAGGGCACCCGGCTAGCTATAGGGGTTGCCCTAAGGTCCAAGAAATGAAACAGAAACAGGCCAGTCAAAAAACCGAAAGAAGTCGAACAGTTCGACAGGCTCCAATACAAAAATTCGTGGATCCCAAATTTTCCTACGCCCAAATGGTGTCAGGGAATGGGAATACGAGACAGGCTCCACCAACGGTTGCCCCAAAGGCCCCTGTGCCTAAGGCACCAGAGGTGCAGCCTGACATTGTAGCCTTGTTGTTGAGCATTCAAGGTCAACTAACAGGGCTGCAAAGTCAGATAAAGGAGCAAGGCAAAAGGGTAGGTCATCTCTACTCTTTGTTGCCTGGCCTGGCGCAATTTAGACCATAATGGGCGCGCTGCCGGAGACGCGCCTAAAAGTCCTAGCTGTGAATGTACATTCACTGATTAGGATTGAACGAAACTATGCTAAACCACAAACACAAATTGACTCATAAAAATTACAATATCGTAAGAAGAGGGGGGCGATGTCGCTCTCTTTATACGAAAAGGCATTAATTATAAAGTCATATACAACAATGAATTGCGAAAGCTCAAGACGCTTGAAGTTTGCGTTGTATGCATCTCTCTTACTCAAGGGAAGCGGATGTATATGATTGCGGCTTATGCGGCTGGAGCTCCGCAGGTTACTTACTTTGCTTCAGAACTCGAGATTCTTTTTGGGGAACTTAAACTGAGCTTGGAAGAAAACTATTTCATCTTTGCCGGTGATTTGAATGCAAAACATGAAGATTGGGGAAATCAACATAGTAATCCCAGAGGTAACCATCTTTTTAATTTGATGAATCTTTACAGCGTTGAATATGGCGTCGACCTGCTGGCTACTGAAAAGCCATCGTATCCAAAAAGCGGCTCCTTTCTGGATCTTTTGCTGTACGACACAAGACTGACAGTTACGGACAAAGTGGGTAATCACCGTCGAAACTGCTTACAGACAGTCGAGTACGACAGTGATCACTGCGGACTGGCTGCTGTAATGCAGATTCCGAACGAACGCGTGGAGTTGGAGGAATACGTTGCAATGCATTCTTACAATTACAGTAAGATGCGCTGGCCTCGTTTCACCAACGCCCTAGCGAGAGAACTTCGTTCGAGTGACATAGCCCCACCAAACAACAGAAACCTGAAAAATACAGAAATTGACCAACATTTACAACAGATGGACGAAATAATAAAACGAACAATGGAACGGACAATACCAAAGTACAAAGAACGGGACCAAATGGATGCTTACAGAGACGCGACTATTGACGCACTACGTAAGCACAAGAGTGGCTTACTGACAAGACTCAAAAACTTGTACAGACGACTCACAGACCCACACGACTTGGAGGTTAGGACACTGAAGTCGTCAATAAAAAATGTCAATCTGTTGATTAAGGAGAACTACAGGTTATCAATTAACAAGTACTGGGACCGCAAGTTCCGGTCAGTTAATTCCAGTGACCCTAGTATGTTTCCTAAAATCAACAAGATATTTAGGAAAAAAAAAAGACAATGACCTTCCGTGTCTGAAACTCCAAAGAACTGAAGAGAACAGAGACGTACTCATGACAGCGCAAATAGATCCAGAAGAAGCCATCTTTGACGATGACTTTTATATAATTGAAGATCCGAAGGAAAAAGTGGAGGCGGTGGGAGCTGCTTTCCAGCAAGTGTACAAGGTGAATGTTAGCATTCGCCCCAACCACGACCTGGAAAACAGAGCCCTACTTAATCACTTTTACCTCCGAAATGATATGACACAATGGCGATCTGAGAACCGTGGTTTCATGCGGTTCGATGACGACTTTTTGGCAAATGCCATAATCGCCGAGCAAACCGGACCAAGTCCCTTGTAAGTGACGAAGGTTGAGCTTCAGCTCATCTTCAATTCATTAAAAAATAAAAAGTCAGCAGGTGTCAATGGTATATCCAACATTGTACTAAGACATTTACCGATGGAGGCAATTGACATTTACACCACACTCTTCAATAATGCACTGAATAATGCATATTATCCAGTGCATTGGAAGACCGCTGTGGTTCATCCTCTCCCGAAAAAGGGAAAGGACAACTCCAACCCGTCAAATCTTCGGTCGATAAGTCTTCTTCCGAGCATCAGCAAAGTTTTCGTAAAGATCATAAATAGGGCTCTGACTGAGTGGGCTGTGGACAACAAAATAATTCCGGATAAACAGTTCGGGTTCAAGGCGGGTCATGACACAATTCATGCTGCGTCTAAACTCGTTTCTGATATCCAATGGAATAAATCAAAACAACAATGCACAGGTGCTGTTCTGGTTGATTTGGAAAAGGCCTTTGACACCGTATGGTTAAAGGGTCTTTACCTAAAACTGAGCAGGCTTGGCATAAGCAAGCCATTGTTGTATATACTTTATGATATGCTTAACGGTAGAAAGTTTGTTGTCAAAAGTGGCAATGTAACTTCTACCACAACATTCTTAATTAAAAATGGTCTTCAACAGGGAGCGGTAAATTCGCCGATTCTCTTCAGCATTTACACCAGCGATCTGATAGGTAGTCTTACAAAGGCAATTGCGTATGCCGACGATCTTATTGCGTACAGAACGGCCCGAAAGGTTGAGGTTATTAGAATTCTCTTGCAGCGTGATTTCGACAAGATTCAGCGATATTGCGACGACTGTAAACTGAAAATAAATGTCCAGAAGTCGGAGACAATTCTGTTCCGGACTCCGTTGGCTAGGGCCACGAGGGATACGTGCAAGAATTGGCGCAAGATGGTTATCGTTGATCTTCACGGGCAGGTTAGATCAGTATTTATATTTCGACAGACATATAAATGCTGCTCTGACCAGGGCCAGAGGAGCCTTCGCTCTGACGAAACGGCTGTTTTTTAGCAGACGACTTGACCCCAGAGTGAAGGTAATTTGCTACATGGCCCTCATACGGCCGATGATCGTTTATGGTTGTCCTGTGTGGTTCAACGTTGCCCCTTCCCAGATGGAGAAGTTACGGGTGTTTACGACGCTGTACCGGCTTATATCGAACAGCCGAATCTTCTTACGTGCATTACTATTCCAACGAGGTCCTATACAACGGGGCTCGAATCAACAGAATTGACAATTTCGTGATAAAACTCGTTCGAGGTCACATTGCAAGAGCTATGTCTTCGACCAACAATTTAATTTTCGGGGCGTTCTATCCGAACGACCGACGAGTATTTTGAGAGTGCACGCTTGAGCGGCTTCATTCCACCAGAGGCATTCCTCTTTTTAGATAGATGCGGTCTGATACAGGATAGATGGGCAGTTCCGTTAATTTACCACGTCAGACGACGAAACGTGGATAGGCGACTCCTGTACAATCGGGACGTCATGGCACAAGCGGAGCAGAGCTCCTTCGGTTCAGTAGGGCTGTGTCCGAACGGGACCGAACTGATAGGGTGAAGCAGGAGAACCAGTTTTGGTGGCTTCAATCTGCACTTGATAGTTGGTAGTCGGGATGGGGTTTTAAGCCTTGGCCGGCTTACATACTTGTTTTATAGTTTTAGGGTTTAGTTTTAAGTAGAATAGGCATGGTGGCACCAAAAAAATACAAAATACAAAAAAATTAAAAAAAAAAAATAATAAATAAATTTAAAAAAAATACATGGAATAAGAAAAAACAAAATGACCAAAATATGAAAAACAAAAAAAAATTTAGATAGTTAGATTTGCTGCTGTGGTTGTTCTAGTTTTAAGTAGTTTATAGGTAGAATAGGTAGTTTAAGTTAGTTTTAAGTTTTATTTAAGGACCTAGTTTTAAGTAGTTTTTAAGTAAAAATAAAAAAGGATATTGACATTAGTTTTTTTTTTAATTTTCTAATGAATACAAAAATAAATAAAATTGAATTGAAGTTAAAATAGATCTTAGTGCCGAAAGGCATTAGTAGTAAGTGTTATAGTTTAACTTAGAGTGTCCGTATGGGACCAGAAAGTTAGTTGTAAGTTATGGTTAGTTAGGCTAGTTTTATGAATTTTTGTTTAGCTTTAAGATAGGTTTAAATAGGACACTTAAATTTGGAAACATAAGAAGCACACCATATATTCTATGTATACCACAGCACATCACACCATCACCATGTTTATGTACTACGAGTACATAATCAGTTTCATAGACACAGTTCCTGCGGTTGCCGTTACTTCTTCGTTTCGCATTGGATATTAAACGTCATGCAACTTATGTTTGTGACTCAGTCTTTAGTTATCCTTCTTGTACAAATAATTCAATAAAATATTATTTATTATTTTACTAAATCATTGTTTCTCTGGTTTCATTTAGCTAAAGGTCTTACACTGAGTCTTTGTTATCACTTGATGATCCCTTGTCCTGCAAATATTGTCAGAAATAATCTGAATGTGATCATTGCCATCGTCGTTAAGAACGGCTTCTTTGATTGTTCCAAAATTTACTTTTGTTGATGCTGAGTAATTTAAGCATAATCCCCTTACCTTGCAAATAACCTCTTCAGTGTTGTCTTTTCCACTTAAGACTTTGTAGGCATAATTCTTAGGTCCTCCGCTTACAAATTCTGTTATGAAACTTCCTTCGCTGAAGCATTCTAGTTCGTCAGTCATATCTCCAATCATGTTGCCAGTTTCAGGATCACTATCCCCTTCCCTGCTTACGAATATTACCGAATCCGTATCGTAGTACAACACTCGTTTACCTAATTCCTCCAAATATTCGTAGAGCTTTAAACGCGCTTGTGTAGTCGTATATGCTGCAATGCAGACATTAGCTGTGTTCAGCAGCTTAGCAGATTCTTCTTTATATTGATAGTTCAATATTAAATTTGTTTCATTCACAGGAAATATTGAACAGACGTTCACGGAAGGATTTGTTATTAATTCATACGATTCAGCCGGATTATTTATAATCGATGTTTGGGGTTGGTTTTCTCTTTGACCAAATTTACCCCAAAATGAATTAAGAATAAGTTTAGCCAAAGATCTTTTACCTTCATTTTTCATTCTTTCGGAATAATCAAGCTCGATATTTTCAATTTTGAGAAAATTAGTAATATATTTAGCATTATCTTCTTCCGTTATACAAGCTGCAGGTAGGCTGACCAGGCGTCCTCTTTATGGAGAACATGTCCTCTTTTTGACCTAAAAAACTTTTGTCCGGTGACTTTTTTTTTTTAAAGCGATTTGTCCACTTTTTCGGTTTTGTCTCAGTTTTTCGATTTTATATTAAAAAATAACTCACCCATTCCAGTCGCTAATGGTGGAAATAGAAATGAAGTTTTGAACATTGATCAAACTTTAATTGAGGTTTATGCTAGGTGCTTAAAATATCTTCAGAGCTGGTGTGATTCTCTGGATGAATTTAATTGCTTTATTTGGATGAATTTCAACAAAGTTCCGGAATGGAACGATATCCAAAATTCTTTGCTCTATTTGGGAGAGAAAGGCGTTAACATAAATGAAAATAAATTGTTTGACCAATTTTGTAATTTAAAAACGTTTTTAGAACAAGAAATAAAAAATATAAATTTTATAAATTCACCTATTCACGAGAAATGGGTAAATTATTTTGAAAAAATGTGCAATCTTGAATTATATAGTGAACTTTTGATGATAGCCCAGTTTGTATTCGCGATTCCTGCTCATAATGCTAATGTTGAGCGCATATTTTCATTAATAAACAGTCAATGGAATGAGGAACGCAATAGATTAAAAATAGAAAACGTCAAAGCAATTCTATTTTGTAAACATAATTTTAAAAATATGTCATGTACTGAGTTTTATAATCATATTTTCCAAAATCCCGAAACTTTAAATAAAATAAGGTTTAATGACAAATACAACCAAAATTGAATTGATAAGAAAAAAAAAACATTATGAAATGTTTTTTCTTAACTATTTTTATTTCCATGAAAATACGGTGCTAATAAAACCTGAATAATATTCTATGTTTATATCGATCTTTTATTATTTTAATGCAAAATAAGCCATGATATTATGATTTTTTTTATTAACTGTTACTTTTTTATTGGAATTAAATATTTTGTTTTGTTTTATTCAAATAAATTATAATTTTTTTTTTTTGAGATTTTGGTAAGTGTCCTCTTTTCATTGATTCTACATATATCTGGTCACCCTAGCTGCAGGTCACCCCGACGCTTCTTGTTTAATTTTTAAAAATGTATCCATCATAGCGTCAATTAAGCCTCTTGAATTTGCACTTTTATCATACTGTATGGTTTCATATTCCCATATTTCGAAAATTGTTTGAATTGTATAACCTGTCTTAATGGCTTTAACAACTTCATCAACTACCCATGTTCCACATAAAGCTCTTTCACTATCATAATGACAACAAATATTATCACTACACACTTTATCGCTGCAAGATCTGCACAAGGTAAACATCAGTTTGTTATTTTGTTTGATAGGAAGAACAGGATGAAATATTTGATCCGGAGGTAATATTTTGCACTTGAACCACTGATTTTTTCAAATTTTAAATTTGAACATTCGACAGAATCTGTGTGTACTTTTGGGTGTCCAATGAGAAATTTTTCTTATTTACACACCCAAGGATATAAGGAACAAACATCAATATATTTTATTTGTTCTCCTTCCGTGCATTGATAGTAGCTAGATGTGTTACCAGTTCGTCCATCATAAAAAGCTTCACGGGGATCGAGCGGAGATTTTTCAACGAGATGACGTGTTTTTAAAAATTCAAGGTCCGTGTCCTTAAACAGAGATAACTTATTTTTAAAATGGCATTCCCATTCTTCGATGACATCATACTTGAATGACTTTAAACGAGCTGTTTTTGCTAACGTCCTTTCAAACCTTCGATTTAAAGTATCAGCAGTGAGAGGTTCATTGCTATTATATTTTTGAAATTCAGGATGACCATGATAATAACACCCATAAAATTCAAATATTTGTTTCCTCGCAAAATCCATCGCCTTTGACTCCGGCAACAACTTCTTCTTGACCGTTTAAAGAATGTTTAATTTTAATACGTCTTTGTTTTGCCTCCCAAATTAACCATTTAATTTTTACCTTCGATTGGTTGTCGACGTTTCTGTAACCGTTTTTCGGTATAATTCCAATTGTATTTTCAACGAGGAAGTTTCGTCGGAATACTAGATTGCATGCAGATGCAATCGTAGTAGACTCCAAGAATGGTTCAACATTACATTGAAGAAGAAACAAATTTCTAAATTTAAGACAAGTATCAGTTATAATTTTTACATCACTGACACAGCAGTCCACAAGATCACGTTCCATTATAAAATTATCATCTTTATGTTCTTCATACCATTTAAAGAAAACTTCACGTTCAGCTGTTTTCATCGAGTCAGGTCCGTAATATTTATAATGAGGTAATTTTCCATGGTATGTAGCATTTTCTGTCGTGTTGAAAAAGTGAGGGAAATAACCTCTCATTAAAGTTGATTGTAAATCAAAAGCTTTTGGTAATTTCGATAATGCCATTGGGAAATAATTGAGGGAATCTATAAATTTTACATTTCCAACTTGCATGACAATTATTTTTGTTCCACGCATGATCATTGATCAAGTGGGGTTTCAGACTTGTATTTTCCAAAATGTAATTCAATATAATTTGGTGGTCGTACGCCTGACCGTTGTGAGCAATTACAATCACTGTGCACTGACGAATCTTTAAAATATAGTTAAGAAATTTAGGCACCACGTCTCTGGTTTCAACGTGATTTCTACAACTACACTGATGGCAGAAATGCAGAATATCTATGTCAATACATAAATTGCATCTTTTCTGGAAAACACACAAATTAGGCTTATGTAATTTGAATGAAGAGCCATCTGATTATTTTTTTTGGCGGCTCTCAAAATTATAAAAAGTGTAAACACATTTGTGGAAATTTGGTTTTCTTGTATTTGGTATCATATAGCATTGGTGATTTTGCGGGACATATATCTTGCATGTACGACAAAAATATTCACCGCACACATGATCACTTTTTCCAGTAGTTTTCAGGCAATTTAGACATCTTTTGACTCCATCACACATAGATTGTTGTCCTGAACTTGAATATTTGTGGTTGTCGAAACATATTTTATCACGAAAATTTCGATTACATTCTCCACAGAGAATCTCATTAGCAGTTGTTTTGCAAGCTGGTGTTTTGTGGCATTGTGGACAAGATTTAATACATCAGTGTGCTTTTTTATTATCATATGACTTATGTCATGTCTCGCAATAATAGGAACAACAGAATGCAGCAGTTAAGGAAATTATTACATTGAAATGATTTTTGTAGTGAAGTAAATTAATTCTTTTTCTGTTTGGTTCATCTGTTGCTATCCCTACGAATATAACTCTTCTTCCTTCTGTTGCATAATTATTAACCACAATTATATCGACTAGATATCTCTGAAATTCTTTCAGTTCTTCTATACCACAACCATCGAATGGTACAGTGATATTGGCATTATTAACCAATATTTCCGCTCTTATTTTTTGCAGTTTTCCCACATCATTTCGCACTTTTTAAGCATCTGATGACCTGTCCGCATATTCTACTGCTACTGCTAAGGCTCGGGGTAAACACAAGTTATCCTTGTTTTTGATGGATATGATCCCACGTTTTTTTAGGCATTCCTCCTCATATGAATTCTTGTCATGAAAAGTGCTTTCTCAATTTAGCCGTTCGGATTCGGCATATAAACTGAAGGTCCCTTCCATTTCTGACAACATTACTCGCACACAGGGATGGTTGAGAGTTGTAAGTCAATAGACCCTGGTCCTTCATGGACTGTTGCGCCACCTAATTTATTCATTTATTTTTCCTCATATAAATTGTTATGAGATTCGCGGGTATTCCCTCTACCTGAATGTAGTTTTATGGAAGTAACCGTTAATTCGAAAGTATCCGTGCAGAATCTTTCCGAGTTACTTTGAAATATTTTAAGCATCATTTCCCATTCATCCTCAATTTTAAATTCTGATTCGTTCTTAAAATTCACCCAACCACTTCCTCTCTCCTTGGAAAATCCTTTTCCATTAAACGTCACTCCAACCTTGTGCATAGCCCCTACACCCTGAAATGCAAATTTAAGTGCCTCTTCAACGGCAATTCTTACCCATGTTGTTGGCTCTGCTCCTTTGGGGATAGGACTGATCCTAAACTCTATTTTGTTGGCCTTCAGGTTGAACCGAAGGCCAACCTCATACCGCTATTGAATAAAAACAAATTATCTATATTTTCTTTGTTTTTTAAACCAAATTTTCTATAATTTACTTTTTCTTCAACGGGTGGGAGGAATTCAAGTTTTGGTTGCTTTCCTGGAAGTGATGCTTCAGAAACCTTCAAAAAATAGCCTGAGAACAGAGCTATTTCTTCTTCTGAAAGTTCATTTAAGTGAGAAGGTAAAATACTTTAAAACTCTCCATTTCCAAAAGAATTTTTGGACCGTATTTCGTAAGAGTTTTCTTCCCATATTTTATCAAGTGGGTAATAGATTGAAGATCGCTTATACTTTTTAATGGTTATTCAATTTGTTCAAAAATTGAGAACTCATTTTGGATTTTTATTTTATTTTTCTACTGAAACTAAACAATTCTTTTTAAAAATCTTCCATACACCAACACAAAAACTATGAACAGAAACAAAAATATATATTCCCATCTATTGTCATTTAATGTCAACATAACAATTTTTCTTAATGTTGTAGAATATACATATACAATACATCGCATCACTTCATCCTGAAAAATCTTTTGTCTTCAGATATCAATTTAAATTTAATAGCAATTTGGCCCGTTACGGAATTCAATTTATTTTTCTTTTAAAAAAACATTAGAACTAATCTTATCGTGTTGATTCATCCCCATTTGAAACGAGAGCTAGGTTAGGTACGCAACGCAATGCTTTTATTACCCCAGTGGCAGCGAGTGGTTAGGGATAGTGAGTTATAAAATTTTAATTGTTCTTTGTCTATAGTTTATGCCAGAAAATTAAAACTCTATCTCAGTCGAGAGGGAAACAAATCCAATACATCGGATCACTTCATCCTAAAAAATCGTTTGTCTTCAAATATCAAATTAACTTAAATAGCCATTTTTAAATGAAATTTATATCTTTTTGACAGTTATAATTTTCCTATAATACATTCTTATCCTATCCTCCGCAACGACATACAACAAAGACGACCACGACCACGACGACGCTACCGACCGACCGACCGACCGACGGTAGCAACCACCATCAAACACATTACCCACACCCACCACGGTCATCACGATGCATCCACCGCACATTCTCCAAATATCCAAAACTACTTCACACACATCTTTTTAAACTCCCGCATACCACAGTAAATCCCTCATCCCTCACACTGACCCAAACTCCAAACACACATTGGTATTAATTACATTTACATCATCACCACCGACACACAAACTACCCTAACACACCCCGTGGGCTCTTCCTCACTTCTATTCAAATCCAATAAAACATTTACGATCCTCAACATAACAAACAAACCCTTCATGATCATCACTTGCACATGCGACGCGCCGGCCGCGGCAGCGTGCGCCAAACAATACATAAAAAAAACCCATTGAAAACTATTCAAAACAAAACCCATTAAAAAAGCCATACAAAAATTCCCATGCTCAACCGTCGCACTACTGACCGTGGTGGAGGTTGATCTGCCTAATTGTAGCCAAAATAATGCAGTTAGTACAGATTAATCTCCAACACTCCATAAAGGCCTCGGCCTCACTTCTTCTTCGTCTGGCAAGAAACGGGGAAGACATTGTCCTGATCCAAGAGCCATTAATTGTGAGATCCGTTGTTCGAGGACTCAAGACTACTGGGTACTACACACTGTATAAGACAGATAAAGGTGAACCTAGATCTTGTATATTAGTGAAAAGTTGCATTAATGTATTTTTACTCCATAATTTCAGTGGTTTCCAATACTTGAAAGAAGTTGTCACTTTACTGCGTGAGAGCGGGACGACCGTAGTTTACCAACTATCGGCTCTCTCGCTCAGTATGGTGGCGAAAACTATATTTTCTTTTACAGGTTACATTGGTTGATGGGATGGTTTCCATGGAAGTGAAACCAAACCAGATGGACGGTCTGGTGAATGCGTGCGGAAAAGTTGCATGATCGCGAGAAGTCACTCCGAATGGAGAATGGCCTGAGGGCCAACCTAAAATCTTAAATTAATATTTGTATTTGTATTTGTATTTATTACATATTATTTAGTCTGGCACAGTAAGATACAATATCTTTTAAAGTAGTACAAGCTTCAGTTTTACAATTGGTTTACATGAAATGAATGAATACTAAATTTTAAACAAGATGACTTGAAAAAAAAAACTTTAATAATAACAAAACTACTTCATACTATTTAATTAATGAAAAAGATTTGATCAATGGACTTTATTATAATGCCTCAAAATACTGTCTTATTCTAAACCGAGTAGTGCAGCCTATCATCCTTATAGTTTGAGGTAGGGAATTCCGCAACCAAACCGCGTGAACGAAAAATTGACGGCTCGAAACAAGATAGGAGTAGCGTATTGGTATCTGATCGTTGCTTCGATTAGAGCGTGGAAAAAGGATTTTGTTGTAAAGGTACGTCGGTTGTTTGCATGACGTTGTGGAGCATTATTAAGGTCCTAAACTAGAATAAGTATATCAAGATAAAAACCATATATTAATCTTGCATATGAGGAAATGTGAACATATTTCCGTAGTCCAAAAATATATCTTGTCACACTATTATAGACAAGATTAAGTTTCCTTGTGTGCTTGGAATCGCAATTACTAAATAGTTCACACCCAAATAATAAAAGCGGAATAAGCCGCGACTTAGTAAGTATCATTTTTGTTTTTATTGGAGTGATTCTTTGGTGGTCCATAACATACATATGTACGTAAGCCTCCGTACATTCTACCTATGATAAGTTGTATATGATTTGTCCAAATGAGTGTCTTATTGAATACTACTCCAAGATTCTACTACTCCAAGAAAGACTAAGCATTTTGACTTAGTAGGATATAAACAAAGTCCGTTTGATCGCGACCAGAGCAATATCATATTAAGATCTTCGTTTATCTCTCAAATACCATTTTCAAACAACCCCATTGGACAATTGTACCTAAGCTGTACATCATCGGCATACATATGTATGGATGAGTAAAAGCTTAGAGACGGGTGCTCATTAACATACATAATAAAAAGCAATGGGCCCAAAATAGACCCTTAGGGAACACCTCGTGTTAGCGGAAGAAAACTTGAAGTTTGGTTGTTAGCAACTACTGCTTGGTGTCTAGAGCTAAGATATGAGAAAATGAGTCTCACTGATGATGACGTAAATTGAAACTCATCCCTTAATTTGATGCATAAATTACGGTGGTTGACAGTGTCAAAGGCTTTGGAAAAATCCAAAAGAGTGAGAAAAGACACGAAATTCTTATCTACACTTTCTCTTATTTCTTCGACCACATTTATAAGGGCAGTAGTGTTTGGGACGGAAACCGGATTGATTGGGACGTTACGTTTTAATTATTGCCGCATTTGTGTGTTCATAATTTTTTCAAAAACTTTGAATAAATACGGCAATATGGCTATTGGCCGATACTCATTTCGGGTTTTTGGAACAGGAAAAATTTTAACAGGTTTCCAGACGGTAGGAAAAACTCCAGTCATGAGAATAGTGTTGAAAAGATGTGTTATGTATCTCAACGTAATCGGTAGAGTTGCCTTCACAAACACGGGATGGATTTCGTCAAATGCTATTGAGTTTGATTTAATAGATAAACAGGTTTTTAGAACAACTTCATCATCAATTGCTGAGAAGCTAAAGCCCCTTGTAGAAAAGATGTCGGTTTCTAAAAATAAAGAAAAGTCTGCGCTATAATTGAACTCAAATGATGATAGGGATGTGAAATTGGTATTGAGCTCATCACAATCAATGATTGTAGAAACACTGTTCAAGTGATTACCAAAACCAATTTCTTTTAAATTTTTCCAAAGTCTTTGACCGGCTAATGAATGGTTAAGTCGAGGAGCATAGAAACGTCTCTTAGCTTCCCTAATCTCAAGTACAACTTTATTTCTTAATTCAGTATAGACCTTAGCTAGTAGTATCCGTAGCGTGATGGTTAGTGCATTGGACTGTCAGTCGTTCGTTGACTTCCAAACAGAGAAGAAGTGTAATTTCCTTTAATTATATCCAAATTAAATAAGTGCAAGTGTTGATTTCAAATTAAAGTTGGCAAGTTGCCACGACTTTATTTAACATATCAGTAGCCCAGTGGAGGTGGCGTCCGGAGACATAGCGAAGGGTCGTGGGTTCGAGTCCCAGGCAGAGCCTACGAGAAATATAATTGCTTTTTTACACAATAGAGAAATTGCTGATTTCATCAATAGGGAAGAAAAGCAAAAGGGAGAAGAGAGCAGGGGTATCGAAAGATACCTCTGCAAATACATCAGGTGATGTAAATGTGGTTCCGGCAGCGGTACCTCACATCACCGCAACATCAGGCCACCAGTCAGACCCATCAAGTGCAACAACACAAAAGAGGAAACGGGAAACACCAAACCCCAATTTGGTGCAAAGAAACAGTGCTGCTAAACGTACAGCTATGAGGAAGAGGATGGAGTTAGATAAGCAGAAACTGATGACGTCGGATACGGAGAGCTCAGTGGTTGACGACGAAATTGATTACGTCTCTGAGGGAAGAGAAGGGCAATTTAGGTCGCCGAACAATAAGAACGAGACCTTAGCAGAGCCGTCGACCAAAAAGGCGTTGGAGGTGGATGTGGACCTCCAAAATGAAGCAAGGTTGATGAAGGACCTACAAGCCAAACAGGCTAAAATCAGCCATTATGAGGAAAGCCTTAAGAAACTTAAGGAAGAGATGGAGCCGCTACTCAGCCAACTGAGGCTGAAACAAGAAGCTCGCCGCCAAAAAGAAGCAGCGGAAAGAGTTCAGCAACAACAACAGCAGAAACAAAAAGCTAAACAACAACCACAGCAGCAAAAGCCCGCAACCAAGAGCACAGGAGCGGAGGAAAATAGAAAGGCTCCATCAGCAGTGACAGGCCCAAGTTCTGAGGGCCCATCGACCTCAGCTAAAACAATGCAGCAGCAACAACAACAGCCACGACAAATCTAGCAGCAGCAGCAACAGCAGCAGCAGCAGAAACAGCAGCGGCAGAAACAGCAACAGCAGAAACAGTAGCAACACCAGAAACAACCACAGCCCAAGAAAGAGAAGGTGCCACCAATTAGGACCCACCGGGTTGACCTGCAGGACTTAAAACAGGTATGTAAGTCAGCCACCAAAACCAATTTTGTTATTAATATATTAAATGAAAAAGAAAAGCGGTATTCGGCGCAGTGCTTCTCACTGGTCGAATACAACATAGTTAAAGAAGTGCTTAAGGAGGCCACAGCTGAGTTCTTCAGCTTCACGCCTAAAAGCGAAAAATTAAAGACGGTCCTACTGAAGGGCATAAGTTCCTGCACGGAACCGGAGGCGATCTTAGCTGAGCTCCGCCAAAAAGCCAACGACGATCTCGATTTCTTCGGGGTCAAGCCTTTCACTACGGTGAAGTCCAGGCGAGGGGGTTACAGGCTGCCAATGTTCCTCGTAACATTATCGCCCCAAAGTAGTTTTGAGAGTCTGAGGGAAATTAAATGCCTCGACTATCAAGCCATACACTGGGAGACATTAAAAAGGCACGACGACATTTTACAATGTACGAAGTACCAGAGGTTCGGCCATGCCGGATCCAACTGCAATATGCAGTTGCTCTGTGTCAGGTGCTCCGAAACCCACATCAAGGGAGATTGCAAGCTGGGCAATGAGCGGGTTGAGGATTTGACCCAGCTCAAGTGTGTCCTTTGTGGAAACCAAGGGCACCCGGCTAGCTATAGGGGTTGCCCTAATGTCCAACAAATAAAACAAAAACAGGCCAGTCAAAAAGCCAAAGGAAGTCGAACAGTTCGACAGGTTCCTACACAAAAATTCGTGGATCCCAAATTCTCTTACGCCCAAATGGTGTCAGGGAATGGAAACACGAGACAGGCTCCACCAACGGTTGCCCCAAAGGCCCCTGTGCATAAGGCACCAGAGGTGCAGCCTGACATTTTAGCCTTGTTGTTGAGCATTCAAGGTCATCTAACAGGGCTGTTAAGTCAGATAAAGGAGCAAGGTAAAAGGGTAGATCATCTCTACTCTTTGTTGCCTGGCCTGGCGCAATTTAGACCATAATGGGAGCGCTGCCGGAGACGCGCCTAAAAGTCCTAGCTGTGAATGTAAATTCACTGATTAGGATTGAACGAAGAGCCAATATGTTCCAATTGTTGAAAGACTACAGTCCCGATGTGTTTATGGCTAGCGAAACTAAGCTAAACCACAAACACAAATTGACTCATAAATATCGTAAGAAGAGACCGGCCCGACTCCACTCAAGGGGGCGATGTCGCTCTCTTTATACGAAAAGGCATTAATTATAAAGTCATATACAACAATGAATTGCGAAAGCTGAAGACGCTAGAAGTTTGCGTTGTATGCATCTCTCTTACTCAAGGGAAGCGGATGTATGTGATTGCGGCTTATGCGGCTGGAGCTCCGCAGGTTACTTACTTTGCTTCAGAACTCGAGATTCTTTTTAGGGAACTGAAACTGAGCTTGGAAGAAAACTATTTCATCTTGGCCGGTGATTTGAACTCAAAACATGAAGATTGGGGAAATCAACATAGTAATCCCAGAGGTAACCATCTTTTTAATTTGATGAATCTTTACAGCGTTGAATATGGCGTCGACCTGCTGGCTACTGAAAAGCCATCGTATATAAGAAGCGACTCCTTTCTGGATCTTTTGCTGTACGACACGAGACTGACAGTTACAGACAGAGTAAAATCACCCTTGAAACTGCTTACAGACAGTCGAGTACGACAGTGATCACTGCGGACTGGCTGCTGTAATGTAGATTCCGAACGAACGCGTGGAGTTGGAGGAATACGTTGCAACGCACTCTTACAATTACAGTAGGATGCGTTGGCCTCGTTTCACCAACGCCTTAGCGAGAGAACTTCATTCGAGTGACAGAGCCCCACCAAACAACAGAAACCTGACATATACAGAAATTGACCAACATTTACAACAGATGGACGAAACAATAAAACGAACAATGGAACGGACAATACCAAAGTACAAAGAACAGGACCAAATGGACGCTTACAGAAACGCGACTATTGACGCACTACGTAGGCACAAGAGTGGCTTACTGACAAGACTCAAAAACTTGTACAGACGACTCACAGACCCACACGACTTGGAGGTTAGGACACTGAAGTCGTCAATAAAAAATGTCAATCTGTTGATTAAGGAGAACTACAGGTTATCAATTAACAAGTACTGGGACCGCAAGATCCGGTCAGTTAATTCCAGTGACCCTAGTATGTTCCCTAAAATCAACAAGATATTCAGGAAAAAGAACGACAATGACCTTCCGTGTCTGAAACTCCAAAGAACTGAAGAGAACAGAAACGTACTCAGGACAGCGCAAATAGATCCAGAAGAAGCCATCTTTGACGATGACTTTTTATAATTGAAGATCCGAAGGAAAAAGTGGAGGCGGTGGGAGCTGCTTTCCAGCAAGTGTACAAGGTGAATGCTTGCATTCGCCCCAACCACGACCTGGAAAACAGAGCCCTACTTAATCACTTTTACCTTCGAAATGATATAACACAATGGCGATCTGAGAACCGCGGTTTCATGCGGTTCAATAACGATGCCTTGGCAAATGCCATAATCGCCGAGCAAACGGGACCAAGTCCCTTGTTAGTAACGAAGGTTGAGCTTCAGCTCATCTTCAACTCAATAAAAAATAAAAAGTCAGCAGATGTCGATGGTATATCCAAAGTTGTACTAAGACATTTACCGATGGAAGCAATTGACATTTACACCACACTCTTCAATAATGCACTGAATAATGCATATTATCCAGTGCATTGGAAGACCGCTGTGGTTCATCCTCTCCCGAAAAAGGGAAAGGACAACTCCAACCCGTCAAATCTTCGGTCGATAAGTCTTCTTCCGAGCATCAGCAAAGTTTTCGAAAATATCATCAATAGGGCTCTGACTAAGTGGGCTGCGGACAACAAAATAATTCCGGATAAACAGTTCGGGTTCAAGGCGGGTCATGACACAATTCATGCTGCGTCTAAACTCGTTTCTGATATCCAATGGAATAAATCAAAACAACAATGCACAGGTGCTGTTCTGGTTGATTTGGAAAAGGCCTTTGACACCGTATGGTTAGAGGGTCTTTACCTAAAACTGAGCAGGCTTGGCATAAGCAAGCCATTGTTGTATTATACTTTATGATATGCTTAACGGTAGAAAGTTTGTTGTCAAAAGTGGCAATGTAACTTCTACCACAACATTCTTAATTAAAAATGGTCTTCAACAGGGAGCGGTGAATTCGCCGATTCTCTTCAGCATTTACACCAGCGATCTGATAGGTAGTCTTACAAAGGCAATTGCGTACGCCGACGATCTTATTGCGTACAGAACGGCCCGAAAGGTTGAGGTTATTAGAATTCTCTTGCAGCGTGATTTCCACAATATTCAGCGATATTGCGACGACTGGAAACTGAAAATAAATGTTCAGAAGTCGGAGACAATTCTGTTCCGGACTCCGTTGGCTAGGGCCACGAGGGATACGTGCAAGAATTGGCGCAAGATGGTTATCGTTGATCTTCACGGGCAGCCATTAGCGAGCAAAAGTGTAGTGAAGTACCTCGGTATCTGGTTAGATCAGTATTTATATTTCGACAGACATATAAATGCTGCTCTGACCAGGGCCAGAGGAGCCTTCGCTCTGACGAAACGGCTGTTTTTTAGCAGTCGACTTGACCCCAGAGTGAAGGTAATTTGCTACATGGCCCTCATACGGCCGATGACCGTTTATGGTTGTCCTGTGTGGTTCAACGTTGCCCTCTCCCAGATGGAGAAGTTTCGGGTGTTCGAGCGGCAGTGTTTACGACGCTGGACTGGCTTATACAGAACAGCCGAATCTTCTTATGTGCATTACTATTCCAACGAGGTCCTATACAATGGGGCTCGAATCAACAGAATTGACAATTTCGTGATAAAACTCGTTCGAGGTCACATTGCAAGAGCTATGTCTTCGACCAACAATTTAATTTTCGGGGCGTTCTATCCGAACGACGAGTATTTTGAGAGTGCACGCTTGGGCGGCTTCATTCCACCACAGGCATTCCTCTTTTTAGACAGATGCGGTCTGATACAGGATAGATGGGCAGTTCCGTTAATCTACCACGTCAGACGACGAACCGTGGATAGGCGACTCCTGTACAATCGGGACGTCATGGCACAAGCGGAGCAGAGCTCCTTCGGTTCAGTAGGGCTGTGTCCGAACGGGACCGAACTGATAGGGTGAAGCAGAAGAACCAGTTTTGGTGGCTTCAATCGGCACTTGATAGTGGGTAGTCGGGATGGGGTTTAAAGCCTTGGCCGGCTTACATACTTGTTTTATAGTTTAAGGGTTTAGTTTTAAGTAGAATAGGCATGGTGGCACAAAAAAGAAAAAAAAAACACAAACAAAATATACACAAAAAATACAAAAAAAAAACGAAAAAAAAGAACAAGAAAAAATACAAAAAAATAAATAAATAAAAAAAAAAGAAAAAAAGACAACAAAATATGAAAAACAAAACGTCAGATAGTTAGATTTGCTGCTGTGGTTGTTCTAGTTTTAAGTAGTTTATAGGTAGAATAGGTAGTTTAAGTTAGTTTTAAGTTTTATATTAAGGACCTTATTTTAAGTAGTTTTTTAAGTAGAAATAAAAAAGGATATTGACATTAGTTTTTTCTAAATTTTCTAATGAATACAAAAATAAATAAAATGAATTGAAGTTAAATAGATCTTAGGGCCGAAAGGCATTAGCATTAAGTATTATTGTTTAACTTAGAGCGCCCGTATTTAAGTAAGTTAGTTGTAAGTTATGGTTAATTAGGCTAGTTTTATGAATTTTTGTCTAGCTTTAAGATAGATTTAAGATTGAAGTAATACAAATGAATTAAAAAAAAAAAAAAAAAAAGTGCGTTGGTCTGTCATGTAAGGGGTCTTGTGTTCAATCCCTGCCTGTGCCACCTAACTTTTTTCACGGGTACTGCCTCTTGCGAGGAATTGACAAATCCTCCAAGAGTAATCGAGTCAGCAGCAGCAGCAGCAGTAAGGTTCTCAGTATTAGTGATTACAATAATTGGTTTCGCATTTTTTTTACATGGACAAGTCCACGCAATGTGTAAACAGAAAACAGTTTATTATCTCTCTTTACTTTAAGTACGTATTGTAACAGGGAACGATTTTTCACAGTTAAACATTCATGAATGAAAACTGTAGAGGTGTTGTTGTCATTGAAACCAAGATCTCGAAGACGTAGTGGTTGTTTTGTTTTTGCTCGGTAGTTAGCTAACGATGGCAATACGGTGCTCTTGTCAATCGGAGAAAAAAATTTAACAACAATCGGTGCGTGTGTGTTATTATTTTTGTTCGGTTTAAGGCGGAAAATTCTTTTTAGTGAAGGTGGTTGAAATTTAAAAACTTGACCACATAAGTGATCAAACAAAGATTTAAGATTTTCCGTCGGTAAGAAAGGAAATTAACACCTTGTATAAGTGCATCGCTACTAATTTCTTTTTGCTGGAATTTTTCCTCAGTTTGTTACATACGTTCCATCATGTTAATTATGGCTTCATTTTGTTGTTTAAGCTGTTCTTTAAGTTTATCATTTTCGTGTTTAATAATGCGTAGATCATTTATTTGTGTTTCAATAATAATTGTTCGTTTGTTCATCTCTTCAAACGATGATTTTAGTGTGGCTATGTCAGCATCAATTTTTTTCGATAATCGTTCTTCAGATTCAGCAGTTCTTAAGGTAAGAGAAGATGTGATAGACTGACTTTGTTTGAGAAGATGATGATAACGGCGGCGTACTTTTCGGTGGTGTATTTACGATTTTGCTTGTCACTTTAACTTTGCGACTTATAGACATGTCATGTTAGAGTTTATGATTGTTTATGTAAAAGTTTATAGTGTATGTTTCAAGATTCACTCAAGTTATATGAACGTATTTGAGCACTGACAACAAAGAAATTATGAACTTCGAATTACAGGAAGTAGCCACACAAAAATTCAATAAAAAGAATATAAAATATGTTTTTCTTGGATTTATTTTCACAGTCCAATTTGAATGAAAACAAAGTAATTGTTTTGTACTGATTTTTAAGTCTTGGCAAGTAATTTATAGGCTAAGAAAAAAAAACTTTATCTGGCTGCTAACTCACGAGCGTCTACTTAGTATCACTCATCGTCCGATTTATTTTATACCATTTTATATAATTTTATATAAAACGAAAAGATCCTGAGTTTTTATCCTACGTAGTAAGGTTTCTCAGGCACATTAAAAATAAATTAAATTTCGGTAAAATTACATCTGTTTTATTTTATTTTCTAGTGTTTGGATTTTTTTTTTGTTTCCTATAGTTATAAAGGTTTGCAATTTCCTTTTTTTTTATTTCAGGAAAAAATTGCTGGCGCCCTTTCCTTACTAAACGTAAGAACGCCCCTGTGGCAATTTCAATCAAATCATATTTTTTTATATCAAGGTGATATCAAAATCGCAAGCAACTTAATTAAATCGACCCCTCGATACTAATTTATATTATAAAGTGCAACAAATTGGCAGAATAAATTGCAACAAATTGGCACCCAAACATGGGGCTTGAAAAAAATTAAATTGAACAAATTGTGTTAGTTGTCTTTATTGTGTGGTGTTTTTTTCAGGGAAGTGCTGTTTTTTTATTCCTTTTATATTGTGTTGGACCTTTTCTAATTAAAGTTTTCGTATACTTACCTAAATTAACAAAAAAATACTTAGTCCGCACTATGAACCGCGACGGACAGTATTCGAAATTGTATCACCCTGTCAAATCTATCTGAACGAATTCGAACAGCAATCAGCTGCGAGACACTGTCCAACTGGGCGGAAAGAGTAGACATGACAGTAGACATTTTATATAAACTGAACGAAAAGAATGGGTACTCAAAATGTTCCTTGAGATCAATCATTCTTTTCATCTGAAGTCTGGCTGAGTTTGGAAGTATTCCTTATTTAAAAAAAAAGGTGCACAACCCATTATAATAAGATAATTATAATAAATAATCATCCGCTCTTAAGGTAAAGTTTATTTGATAAGGCATAAAGAAGTGTAAAACTAGCTTAAATGTTTTTCGTAGCAATACCATCCGAGCCAAAATCAGGTGCCCGACACCACAAGTGCCACTTGGGAATTAGAATATAATTTCCATACTCGCCCCGATCGGCGTGTATTTCGACCCGCAAAGCAAGCCTGACGGCAATATTCTTTGATAACTGGGTTCTACTTGTCCAACAGAGTCTGACGAAAGTCTCGACTCAGAGAAACGACCAGCGACACAGGTACCCTCTACTAGCTAGACAAAGTTTTGATTTTTGGACCAGTGCATCGGTCTAAAAGGAGAAACGAGAGCGTAAGCACACGACCCGAAAGACGACCACGTGCACCTCACCTCTCTCCTCAACGTCTCATTATCGTCACTGTCAAGATCACTACCCGGATAAAGAGGTGTCCAAAAAATTTCCTCAGGTGAAAATTCGCCAGCACCAACCGTCGACAGCGAAACCATCGTCATCGTTGACATCATACCCATCGTCAATAACCCAATTGATAAGAAGACGCAGACCGTACCCAAAAGCTAATTAGCATCCCGATCATCAACAGCGATCGCTAGCCACGAGATCATAAACTACGCATCATTAACCGACGACAGAAAAATAGAGCAGAGCAACAACTTGTCCCATCAATCTATAGTTTATATATATAAATATAGCATAGAATAGTTTTTTTTTCTATAAACCCTTTTTGGTGATTCACTCTTATTATATTCTACCAACAACAAGAAACAAACAAAAAGCTAAGTATCATACATTTTATCAACGAGCACTCGCTCACCTGTTCAGAGATTATAATTTTTGTATTCCTTTTTGACATATGTAGTGAGCAAATGATCGAGCCTTCTTCAATATATGCTGTGCACACCATTTATCGGAGGAACGAGCCATCAAAGAAAAAAGTAAACGAAACAGAGTCAACGAAAAGTATTGCTCTGAATAGAAAAATCGGTGAGTCCAATTTTTATACAAGAATTTTAATCTTTTAACGAACATAATAAATATAACGCGAGCACAAGATACTTTTATAACATACATAATTTTACTTAAAATGACGGTAATTACCTATAAAAAGTTTATAACAGTGAGTCACAAAAAAGAAAAGGTGTAGAGAGTTATTTTTGTTTATATTCAGACCTAGGCTTAACATCTAAGAGTAAGAAAACAAAAAAAAACAAAAAAATATGAATTAATCGATATAAAGAGAGAAAGTAAAGAGAGAAAAGTAAATTAAAAAGAAAATTTAAAAAAAAAAAAATTGACTTCGATTACATTCGTACGCGTGCATGTATGGTTGAGACTCTCTTTTAAAAAGTTCAACTCCATGCTCACGTATCGATGGAATTCATTTAAAGTCAAGTTAGTAGAAGTTGAAAGAGAAAAACAAACATTTGAAAATTTATGCACAACACATACCTTATGTATGAAATATAAAATATATACCTAACGTTAATAATATTGATTTAAAAACTTGAATTAGACCCTTAAAGTAGATTATAGTTTTTTGAATGAAAATTTAAATAAAGAAAGTTGGATGTACAATGAAATGGAATTACAGTCTCCGAACTTATTATTTTCTTGTGGTAGTTGAATATTAAGAATGTTATTTTGAGACCTTATCTCTTTAGTGCAATAAGGGGGAGTACAATGAGGCGGTCATCTGAGTGGAAGAGAGTGAATTTTAAGTGAGGATCTCCTTTTTGTTTGAACAAGGGGCTAACGCCATAAAAACATTGCGAGGCGTAAGCCATGGATGGTCGCAGTTTATTTAGACTCGACTGAGGGTGGGCTACGCAAGAGAAACAAATTCCATCTATGTTTCTCTCCAAATTTAAATATCGTTATGAAGTTCGTTTGAAAATATAGTATAACAGTGGTGTGTTCAGCTAAATTATAACATTCAGGCATGTTAATAAGTACGGTGTCCGATAATAGTGCAAGTTCCCACGACACCGACGAGCTAGCGTCGAGCGTGTGCAAGCATGCCTACCGCACTCTCTTATCAGGACAACCTTCCCTATGGCCCATTCATTTCTAAAGGAGTGCCTGTCCTTCTATGGTTTTTGGTGGGAATCAGAACATCGCTTTTCACATAGGGTAGGGTCATCTACCGTTACACAGGTGGCGCCCATCGTGGGGCAATGTAACACAACATATCAGATATTATTTTTATAATATTTAATCACAATTTTTATAACTGGAAGCTCAAATTATTATCATAGCTGAAAATATTAAGAATATAGTTCAACCCAGAACAATTCATAACAAATGAAGACAATACGTTGACCGGATCTAGGAATTTAATTCTTTATCTGCTGCAACGAATAATTCGTTCTTCTCAATCTTTAGTTGCGATATGAAATATGACGACCGGAAATATCGGTTCAAGTAACCACTTTTCGTCTGTTGCGTTTATTTTCTTCATCGTTTCTGGTTGTGTGATACCTATTATAAAATACTGAAGGAGCCTTGGAGACGACCCGGAGGATCGGTATCGGATACTACACTCCGCGCTGCGCCTCTATCCTGTTTCAGTAAAACATCTTCTGGTTTTAAAAATTTAACATATAAAAGTAAGTTTGATAACACTTTTCTATTGAAAGCTGCTTTTCGTCCTCAGAAAAAGGAGTTTATATCACTACTTTTGAGAAAGCGGTTAAGACTTCTTTCAATTGAAGTGTCAAGCTTGTAAAATCTAACTTTCACGAGTTTCGTTAATTGATAATTCCGAATAAAAATTTCCCATTCACTCATTGTACAAACCCTAGCACGATTTTATGAATTTAGTACAAACCAAAACAATTTACTTACATAATAATTGCATTTATTTATTTTATATAAAATTATTTTTATCAAACCCTTTTGACATTTCGGCACCATAATGGCACCCAGTAAGAAAAACAAACAGTTGAATATTAATAATCCCAATACCAATAACGGCGATGAAACACTTAGCGAGCAACCACACGGTTCTAATTCGGCACGACAATTACAAAATAATGGGGTTACAAATCCAAATAGGATTGGCGATATGGACGCCCATAATGAATCTCTTACCGAAAGGATTAAAGCGATCGTTAATGCTGCGATAGGCCTTAACAAAGCTGAAGATTTACGTAGACGTCAAGAAGAGTTTGCGAGAGAGAAAATGGAAATTCGGCAACTTGTTTCTGCCACCGTACGCGAATCTTTAAATGCCCCTACTCCTGTAGCTGCATTAAACGATTTCGAAGAATATGATGTTGTGCGACAACAAAACCAGCAAAGCACAACAACAAGACAAAGGCAACCTGTTAACTCAGTTCCTCCCACATCGGGAAATGAGCAAATTGGTGTAACTGAACCACTCAGTGACAACGTTCAAAACTTTGTTCATCGGTTAAACGCTCTGAATTTAGACTCTGAGACTCCGAATTGTGCCACATTTGATGGGAATTCTTCTTCTATGCCTAAACCATATCAATACCTTAATTAGAGTCTTTAAGGAACACTTGTAATTTTAATGGAAAACCAACAATGTTCTTAAAGAAAATTGAACTTATTGCAGTCGCGTTAATGTGTTCAGCAAGAATATAAAACTCCTTAATGACCGCAAACATTAGAAAAATAAAACAAAACAAAAAACGATTTTTCTTTTATAATATTTTACATTTAATTTGGATGCATTTCAAACCAATTGTGGTTCATCATCAGCAATACACTAATTTGACAAAGAAAAGAAAGAAAAAGAAAGTACAAAAGTAAAGAAGAAAAAGAAAATTGAAGAAAGCTTTACATATAACAATTAGAGTAAAAGAGAACATTTAGATTAATTTAAACAAAGGTGACATAATATTGCCATTATCACTGTTCATGACATTGTTGTTGTTGTTGATATAAAGACTTTCATATGCATCAAGTCGGCGGTTGTTGGTAACATGTTTTATGAGCTTAACATCTTCTAATCTCACATTGAAATGGTTGTTGGCGAGGGCGTGTGCAGCGACGGAGGATTTTTCAGGTCTGTTGTACTTGATGTGATTCGAGTGTTCGTTGAATCGTACACCAATACTTCGCTTTGTCTGGCCGATGTAAACAGCGTTGCAGTCTCCACATTTAATTTGATATATTCCCGATTTGTTTACAACTGTGGATTTGTCTTTGGTTGAGCCAAGCATGTTTTTAATTTTGCCATTACTGGAGTAGGCACATTCTATATTTTGTTGTTTTAATTTTGTGTGCATTTTGTTTGTGATGGGTGGGAAATACGTCATCGCTGCTCTTTCTGTGTTGTTGTTGTCGTGAAGTTGTTTATTTTGTTTATATAGAGTTGTTAGTTCTGATTTTTTGAGTTTTTTGTTGTGTTTATTTATCAATTGATCGATAATAAATGGATTGTATCCATTGATGGCAGCAATATCTTTTAATAGGTTGTACTCGGTGGCATAGTTTGCAATTGAAAGTGGTAGTTTACATAGGCGATGGACCATCGAATGAAAAGCAGCGAGTTTATGTTGAATCGGGGTGTATGAGTCGTTAGTAATGTACCTGTTTGTTGTTGTAGGTTTCCTGTATATGGCAAATTCAATTCGTCCGTTTTTTCTTGACAGGGTTAAGTCTAAGAAATTTAGCTTTTGGTTTTCTTCAGATTCATAGGTGAAGTTTATGGAATCGAACTGCGAATTTAGGGTATTTAATATCAAATCAATTTCACCTCTTTTTATTACTGCAAAAACATCATCTACATAACGAAACCAAATTCTAGGGAGCAATCCTCTTTCGTTCAAATTTGTTTCGAAAGACGACATAAGAACTTCCGCTATTAGTGGGGACAAAGGGTTTCCCATACTTGTTCCAGCTTCAATTATGTAAAAATTGTTTCTAAATTGAAAATAGTTTTGAGACATACATACTTTGGCTGTTTTTAAATATGTATGTTTTTTGTTTCCGTCTATCTCAAACTTTTCAAGATGTTTTTGAAGGGCAGTTATGGCTTCCGGGATAGGAATGCTTGGAAACAGGGCTTCGACATCAAATGAAATCATAATTTCGTCTTCTTCAATTAAGACGTTCTTAGTTTTTTCCACGAAATCGAAAGTATTCTTTACTGAAAAACTTTGCAATGGATATTTTTTCATATCACTTACAAGCCATTTAGATATTTTAACGGAGGGTGAATTTATATTTGACACAATGTGTCGCATTTTATTTCCCGGTTTATGAACTTTTGGTAGCGCATACAGCTTCGGTACTTCTGGATTGGATATATTTAAACGCCATTTTGGAATTTCGAAAACCGAATTTATTTCTTTTATTAACGATTTGGACTCACGAATCATTCCCGGTAGTGGTGTTTTCTTTAAAATTTTGAAATTACTAGATTTTATTGAATCACTGACTCTTTCATCGTAATCGCTTTTGTTCATTATTACAAGTTTGTTACCTTTATCTGCTTTCATAAAGTATATTTCTTTTTGCTTAAGTTGTTGAATAATGGAATGTGTTTTTATTGATTCAGAATCGCATTCAAAATTCTTCGCGTTTTTCAAAACTGGTTTTGCAAAATCTCTGATTTGTTGTTTTATTTCAGGTTGCTTAAATTTTAAACACGTTTCTAAGTCAACAATGGATTCAATTAAGGGGCTTTTTAAAGGTTTCGGGGTGTATTTTAAACCTTTGTTCAAAACATTAACTTGTTCTTGGGTTAAATTTTCATTTGATAAATTAACTATCAGATCTTCAACGAATTTTGGTTTAGGAGCACTTTCAGTTGGTTTAGCTCTTTGTCTTTGTTCATATTTTAGTTTTTGAATTTTCAGGCTTTGAGACTCGCGTTTTTTAATAAAGTAGTTATTACATCTCTCTATCACTTTGTCTTGAAAATCTAACCATGTCAAAAATTCGAAAATGTTTAAATTTTTTGTAAGTAAAAGATGTAAATTATAAATTTCTAATTCGAATTTAGTTAGTTGTGCGTAGTGGTATTTTATCTCCAAATTCAGCCATATGTATTTTGATTTTTTGATTACATCAGATGTTCGCGAATTTGTTACAGCACATTTTATTTTAATGAAATGGGGATAGACATGACACCGACGGCATTCTTTTAAGAAAATTATATTTGCTTCTATCCTTTTCACCTTTTCCATCAAATTGGAATATTTGTTCAAGATTGTCTTGGTGGACATTTTTATTTAATTAGAGTCTTTAAGGAACACTTGTAATTTTAATGGAAAACCAACAATGTTCTTAAAGAAAATTGAACTTATTGCAGTCGCGTTAATGTGTTCAGCAAGAATATAAAACTCCTTAATGACCGCAAACATTAGAAAAATAAAACAAAACAAAAAACGATTTTTCTTTTATAATATTTTACATTTAATTTGGATGCATTTCAAACCAATTGTGGTTCATCATCAGCAATACACTAATTTGACAAAGAAAAGAAAGAAAAAGAAAGTACAAAAGTAAAGAAGAAAAAGAAAATTGAAGAAAGCTTTACATATAACAATTAGAGTAAAAGAGAACATTTAGATTAATTTAAACAAAGGTGACATAATATTGCCATTATCACTGTTCATGACATTGTTGTTGTTGTTGATATAAAGACTTTCATATGCATCAAGTCGGCGGTTGTTGGTAACATGTTTTATGAGCTTAACATCTTCTAATCTCACATTGAAATGGTTGTTGGCGAGGGCGTGTGCAGCGACGGAGGATTTTTCAGGTCTGTTGTACTTGATGTGATTCGAGTGTTCGTTGAATCGTACACCAATACTTCGCTTTGTCTGGCCGATGTAAACAGCGTTGCAGTCTCCACATTTAATTTGATATATTCCCGATTTGTTTACAACTGTGGATTTGTCTTTGGTTGAGCCAAGCATGTTTTTAATTTTGCCATTACTGGAGTAGGCACATTCTATATTTTGTTGTTTTAATTTTGTGTGCATTTTGTTTGTGATGGGTGGTAAATACGTCATCGCTGCTCTTTCTGTGTTGTTGTTGTCGTGAAGTTGTTTATTTTGTTTATATAGAGTTGTTAGTTCTGATTTTTTGAGTTTTTTGTTGTGTTTATTTATCAATTGATCGATAATAAATGGATTGTATCCATTGATGGCAGCAATATCTTTTAATAGGTTGTACTCGGTGGCATAGTTTGCAATTGAAAGTGGTAGTTTACATAGGCGATGGACCATCGAATGAAAAGCAGCGAGTTTATGTTGAATCGGGGTGTATGAGTCGTTAGTAATGTACCTGTTTGTTGTTGTAGGTTTCCTGTATATGGCAAATTCAATTCTTCCGTTTTTTCTTGACAGGGTTAAGTCTAAGAAATTTAGCTTTTGGTTTTCTTCAGATTCATAGGTGAAGTTTATGGAATCGAACTGCGAATTTAGGGTATTTAATATCAAATCAATTTCACCTCTTTTTATTACTGCAAAAACATCATCTACATAACGAAACCAAATTCTAGGGAGCAATCCTCTTTCGTTCAAATTTGTTTCGAAAGACGACATAAAAACCTCCGCTATTAGTGGGGACAAAGGGTTTCCCATACTTGTTCCAGCTTCAATTATGTAAAAATTGTTTCTAAATTGAAAATAGTTTTGAGACATACAAATATACTTTATGAAAGCAGATAAAGGTAACAAACTTGTAATAATGAACAAAAGCGATTACGATGAAAGAGTCAGTGATTCAATAAAATCTAGTAATTTCAAAATTTTCAAGAAAACACCACTACCGGGAATGATTCGTGAGTCCAAATCGTTAATAAAAGAAATAAATTCGGTTTTCGAAATTCCAAAATGGCATTTAAATATATCCAATCCAGAAGTACCGAAGCTGTATGCGCTACCAAAAGTTCATAAACCGGGAAATAAAATGCGACACATTGTGTCAAATATAAATTCACCCTCCGTTAAAATATCTAAATGGCTTGTAAGTGATATGAAAAAATACCATTGCAAAGTTTTTCAGTAAAGAATACTTTCGATTTCGTGGAAAAAACTAAGAACGTCTTAATTGAAGAAGACGAAATTATGATTTCATTTGATGTCGAAGCCCTGTTTCCAAGCATTCCTATCCCGGAAGCCATAACTGCCCTTCAAAAACATCTTGAAAAGTTTGAGATAGACGGAAACAAAAAACATACATATTTAAAAACAGCCAAAGTATGTACATATGTCTCAAAACTATTTTCAATTTAGAAACAATTTTTACATAATTGAAGCTGGAACAAGTATGGGAAACCCTTTGTCCCCACTAATAGCGGAAGTTTTTATGTCGTCTTTCGAAACAAATTTGAACGAAAGAGGATTGCTCCCTAGAATTTGGTTTCGTTATGTAGATGATGTTTTTGCAGTAATAAAAAGAGGTGAAATTGATTTGATATTAAATACCCTAAATTCGCAGTTCGATTCCATAAACTTCACCTATGAATCTGAAGAAAACCAAAAGCTAAATTTCTTAGACTTAACTCTGTCAAGAAAAAACGGACGAATTGAATTTGCCATATACAGGAAACCTACAACAACAAACAGGTACATTACTAACGACTCATACACCCCGATTCAACATAAACTCGCTGCTTTTCATTCGATGGTCCATCGCCTATGTAAACTACCACTTTCAATTGCAAACTATGCCACCGAGTACAACCTATTAAAAGATATTGCTGCCATCAATGGATACAATCCATTTATTATCGATCAATTGATAAATAAACACAACAAAAAACTCAAAAAATCAGAACTAACAACTCTCTATAAACAAAATAAACAACTTCACGACAACAACAACACAGAAAGAGCAGCGATGACGTATTTCCCACCCATCACAAACAAAATGCACACAAAATTAAAACAACAAAATATAGAACGTGTCTACTCCAGTAATGGCAAAATTAAAAACATGCTTGGCTCAACCAAAGACAAATCCACAGTTGTAAACAAATCGGGAATATATCAAATTAAATGTGGAGACTGCAACGCTGTTTACATCGGCCAGACAAAGCGAAGTATTGGTGTACGATTCAACGAACACTCGAATCACATCAAGTACAACATACCTGAAAAATCCTCCGTCGCTGCACACGCCCTCGCCAACAACCATTTCAATGTGAGATTAGAAGATGTAAAGCTCATAAAACATGTTACCAACAACCGCCGACTTGATGCATATTAAAGTCTTTATATCAACAACAACAACAATGTAATGAACAGTGATAATGGCAATATTATGTCACCTTTGTTTAAATTAATCTAAATGTTCTCTTTTACTCTAATTGTTATATGTAAAGCTTTCTTCAATTTTCTTTTTCTTCTTTACTTTTGTACTTTCTTTTTCTTTCTTTTCTTTGTCAAATTAGTGTATTGCTGATGATGAACCACAATTGGTTTGAAATGCATCCAAATTAAATGTAAAATATTATAAAAGAAAAATCGTTTTTTGTTTTGTTTTATTTTTCTAATGTTTGCGGTCATTAAGGAGTTTTATATTCTTGCTGAACATATCAATACCATAAGTGGGGATTGAAATTTGACAATAGTAAAATGACGGTCGATGATTTTGTTTTTAGGCTGGGTAGACTTAGAAACTGTTATAATGCTACCTGGGAAAATATTTGTCTTAATTTTCATTTTTTTGTTACGGGAGAAGTAGAGAGTTGGTACTGGAGGTATGTCAAAGCTCATCCCAATACCAATTGGCAAACTTTCAAGTCAGCTTTGATTGAGCAGTTCCGAAGCTTAGAAACTGACTCAGAAATATCTCGACGAATGTTGACAGACGTCAAGGAGCAAATGGGAACTTCGATGATTTCTATAATGACATTCAGAAGCTCAATTCTCGTCTTTTCTGTCCTAAGTCTTCAAAGGAGCTTATAGAATTATTGAAGCAAAATGTAAAGCGATGTACTGGTGAACTTCTGATCACTTTCAACACCTGAGATGATTTATGTCTGTAGGACAATCGAAAAATATGCCAATCAACATGAAGCTTTACGAAACAAACAGTTCCCCAGTTCAAACCTCCGAAAACAAGTCAGTGAACTCGATCTGGATTCAACCTCTGAAATTCCAGAGGTAGACGCAATTTCATTTTCTCGTATAAAACCCGATACAACCTCTTATGTCTGTTGGAATTGCCGAAAGAAAGGTCACTCATATAGGGAATGTCCCAGTACACAACCTAATGCGTTTTGCTACAAATGTGGCTATGAAAACACAACATCCCCAAATTGCCCTAAGTGCTCGGGTAACCGAAGGCAGGACAATTCGAACACCGGGGAGAGTTGCCCTCCAACAAAGAACCCGGGATCCAATTAAATGAGAGTAATCAAACAAATTATCGTTTACCAGACTTAACTAAACTACCAGAATTACATAACTTACCTGATTTACCTGAGAGCCAACACTCTCATGAATTATATGACCTCAAAACTAATAAAAAAGGTAAAAAGATAACTATATTAAAAAGACTTGATGATGAAAAAATTCGAAAAAGGAAAAGCCGATTCCAATTCCATTACATGAAAGACTAACTAAATATTATGAAGTCCGCTCTCGAATTTTCAACACTAAGCCCTCTAAGCGCGTTTTTAAACTTCGAGAAAGGTTAAAAAATAAAACAGGTGTTTATAAAGCCATAGCAGCAACATGCTTTTGCAAAAGCGACGATATTCGACCATATGCACCTATCGACATTTGCGGAAGAAAAATGCGCGGGTTACTCGACACCGGAGCGAACATTAGCTGTCTCGGAGCTGGCTGCTTAGATTTTCTTAAAAGTGTTGGTCTTTCATACAAAAAATTCAATTCAAAAGTCAGAACGGCTAGTGGACAACCACCAGCTATTATTGGTGAAATAACCATAGAAGTTACCTTTAAGGATAAAACGAAAAGAATCAAATTTTTTCTAGTACCTTCTTTGGAATAACCTTTGTACCTGGGGGTTGATTTCTGGACGACATTTGATATCCTACCTAAATTTCTGTCTGAAATCTCTTCCAATATAACACGAGATCCTTGCGATCCAAATGCACACGAGTTATCAATTGAAGAGTCCAAAATACTTGAAGATGTGATCAGTGTGTTTCCGTCCTTTGCCAAAAATGGTCTAGGACGAACACACCTCGAAGAACACTACATCGATGCAGGCGACGCTGAGCCTATAAAACAAAGACACTATCCCGTTTCTCCAGCGGTACAGAAACTTATGTATGATGAGTTGGATAACATGCTGGAGATGGGCATTATTGAAGAGAGTAATAGCTCTTGGAGCTCGCCGATTGTTTTGGTGCAAAAACCAGGCAAAAATCGTTTATGCTTAGACTCTCGGAAAGTAAATAAATACTCAAAAACAGATGCTTATCCACTTCATCATATGGAAGCACTGCTAAGTCGAGCTTCAGAAACACATTATATTTCTAGTGTGGATCTGAAGCACGCCTTCTGGCAGATACCCCTGGAGAAATCCTCACGGGAAAAGACTGCGTTTTCAGTACCCGGCCGACCCCTGTACCAATTTGTGGTAATGCCCTTTGGCTTACACGGTGCTGCTCAAAGGTTGTGCCGACTTATGGACAAAGTGGTGCCCCATAGATTGAGACAAAACGTTTATGTATATTTGGATGATTTATTGGTAATTTGGAGTACATTTGGAGAGCATATGGATATTTTGAAAGAACTAGCTGTATGTCTGCACACAGCAGGACTCACTATTAATTTAGACAAATCAAAATTCTGCTTTAAACATTTAAAATATTTAGGATTTGTTGTAGGAGGGGGAAAACTACAAGCCGACCCCGACAAAGTCGAGGCAATCAAGGACTTTCCTGTACCAAAGACAGCTTGGCAAGTTCGTCGATTCTTAGGAATGTCTGGCTGGTACAGGAGGTTCATTAAAGACTTTTCCGCTCGCGCTTCACCTATAAGTGACACCGTTAAAAAGGGAAAATCGTTTGTATTTGGTCCGGAAGCAATCCAAGCTTTTGAGGATCTTAAAACGGCCTTAACGGAAGCTCCGGTATTGATAAACCCTAACTACGATAAACCCTTTATCATTTTGTGTGATGCTTCAACGTCAGGAGTTGGGAGTGTGCTATGTCAATTAGATGAAGATGGTGTTGAGAGGCCAATCTACTATTACTCCCATAAACTAAATAATGCTCAACGAAACTACAGCGTCACCGAATTGGAGTGTCTTGCGGCAGTTTTGGGTGTTGAGAAGTTTAGGTCGTATGTAGAGATGCAGGAATTTAAAATTGTAACTGACCATGCGAGTCTGAAGTGGCTCATGAATCAGAAGGAATTGAGTGGGCGTCTTGCTAGATGGAGTCTGAAACTCCAACGTTTCAAGTTTGAGATAGAACACCGAAGGGGTTCACAGAATGTAGTACCAGATGCACTCTCTCGCGTCCATTGTGTCGATGAGATCGTAGCTGATGCTGCGAGTTTTGTGAATTCTTTCGATGTCTTACAAGTTGATCTTACAGATCCGTGTTTTAAATCGGAGAAATATGTAGGATTAATAGAAACGGTGGAGAAGAATAAAAGCCAACTGCCTGATTTTCAAGTAACAGAAGGTTTTGTTTATAAGAAGACCAAATACAGTACAGGGAATCCTCTAGAGGATGACCAAACGTGGAAATTGTGGATTCCATCTGCCATAACGTCGCACTTGATTCAATTGGCTCATGATCCACCAAAGTCTTCACATGGTGGTGTTGCCAAAACGCTGTACCGTCTGCGGGAGCACTTTTACTGGCCTAATATGGCGGCACAAGTTAAGATGTTCGTTGCAAACTGCAGCATTTGTAAGACTTCAAAAGCACCTAATTCCACCCTAAGACCTCCAATGGGACAGTCATTTGTAGTGGATAGACTATTTCAGCACATCTTTGTCGACTTTCTTGGACCGTATCCTCGCTCTAAGAAAGGTAACGCGTATATGATCATTTGCATGGATCAGTTGACTAAATTTGTTTTAATTCAGCCAATAAAGAAAGCCACAAGTGATTCTGCCATAAATTTTCTTGAGGAGCAGGTCTTCTCAATTTTTGGTGTACCAGAATCTTTGCTGTCTGATAATGGCAAACAGTTTGTCAGTAAAGATTTTGGGAAACTGCTTTCAGCTTACGGGATTCGCCATGTGAGAACAGCCTCATACTCACCCCAAGCAAACGCAAGCGAACGAGTTAATCGTTCAGTTTTGACAGCCATCCGTTCTTATCTCGCGAATGAACCGAATCAGGCGAATTGGGACAAACATGTCCAATCCATAGCTAGTGCCCTTCGATCAAATAAACATGCAGCTATCGGGATGTCCCCTTATGAAGCCCTCTTTGGACAATCGAAAGTTGAACACGGCAATGGTTATGTTCTACTGAAGAAGCTAAAAAGTCTCAATAATGCCGAGATCAATATCGTACCTAAGAGCTTTAAAATGAACATGATTCACAATCATTTGAAAGATTCCCTTGAGAAGGCACACAAAAATTACGAGAAGTCGTATAACACGAGGAGCAAGAACACTAACTTCGTCGTTGGACAAAAGGTGTTCAAGCGCAATTTTATCTTAAGTGATGCAACCAAAAAACGAAACGCCAAACTTTGTTCGAAATTCATCCCTGCCATTGTCAAAAGCGTACCTACTAATAACCTATACGAACTAACAGACACAAAAGGTAATATTCTTGGCGTATTTCACGCCAAAGATATAAGAAAATAATAAATCCATTAGATAGTTAGATAATACAAATAATTTCAAAATTGAAAAAAAAAATCACGGATACGCCTTGGTGCATCTTCGGGAATTTCATCCATAAGAGTGACAGACCATGAAAAAAAAAAATTCTTAGGCGTAAGTCGATTTGAAAGATGACGTATAAGGTCCCTTTTCATTTCATTTTTGCTAGCTAGAGTAAGCAAAATTGAAAAAGTTTGTGTTGGACCTTTTCTAATTAAAGTTTTCGTATACTTACCTAAATTAACAAAAAAATACTTAGTCCGCACTATGAACCGCGACGGACAGTATTCGAAATTGTATCACCCTGTCAAATCTATCTGAACGAATTCGAACAGCAATCAGCTGCGAGACACTGTCGAACTAGGCGGAAAGAGTAGACATGACAGTAGACATTTTATATCAACTGAACGAAAAGAATGGGTACTCAAAATGTTCCTTGAGATCAATCATTCTTTTCATCTGAAGTCTGGCTGAGTTTGGAAGTACATATTCCTTATTTAAAAAAAAGGTGCACAACCTATTATAATAATATTATAATAAGATAATTATAATAAATAATCATCCGCTCTTAAGGTAAAGTTTATTTGATAAGGCATAAAGAAGTGTAAAACTAGCTTAAATGTTTTTCGTAGCATTACCATCCGAGCCAAAATCAGGTGCCCGACACCACAAGTGCCACTTGGGAATTAGAATATAATTTCGTGTATTTCGACCCGCAAAGCAAGCCTGACGGCAATATTCTTTGATAACTGGGTTCTACTTGTCCAACAGAGTCTGACGAAAGTCTCGACTCAGAGAAACGACCAGCGACACAGGTGCTGCGCGTTCATTGTTTCAACGAGGTACCCTCTACTAGCTAGACAAAGTTTTGATTTTTGGACCAGTGCATCGGTTTAAAAGAAGAAACGAGAGCGTAAGCACACGACCCGAAAGACGACCACGTGCACCTCACCTCTCTCCTCAACGTCTCATTATCGTCACTGTCAAGATCACTACCCGGATAAAGAGGTGTCCAAAAAATTTCCTCAGGTGAAAATTCGCCAGCACCAACCGTCGACAGCGAAACCATCGTCATCGTTGACATCATACCCATCGTCAATAACCCAATTGATAAGAAGACGCAGACCGTACCCAAAAGCTAATTAGCATCCCGATCATCAACAGCGATCGCTAGCCACGAGATCATAAACTACGCATCATTAACTGGCGACAGAAAAATAGAGCAGAGCAACAACTTGTCCCATCAATCTATAGTTTATATATATAAATATAGCATAGAATAGTTTTTTTTCTATAAACCCTTTTTGGTGATTCACTCTTATTATATTCTACCAACAACAAGAAACAAACAAAAAGCTAAGTATCATACATTTTATCAACGAGCACTCGCTCACCTGTTCAGAGATTATAATTTTTGTATTCCTTTTTGACATATGTAGTGAGCAAATGATCGAGCCTTCTTCAATATATGCTGTGCACACCATTTATCGAAGGAACGAGCCATCAAAGAAAAAAGTAAACGAAACAGAGTCAACGAAAAGTATTGCTCTGAATAGAAAAATCGGTGAGTCCAATTTTTATACAAGAATTTTAATCTTTGAACGTATATATTAATTATAACGCGAGCACAAGATACTTTTGTAACATACATAATTTTACTTAAAAGTGAGGGTAATTACCTATAAAAAGTTTATAACAGTGAGTCACAAAAAAGAAAAGGTAAAGAGAGTTATTTTTGTTTATATTCAGACCTAGGCTTAACATCTAAGAGTAAGACAACAAAAAAAAACCAAAAAATATGAATTAATCGATATAACGAGAGAAAGTAAAGAGAGAAAAGTAAATTAAAAAGAAAATTAAAAAAAAAAAAAAAAAAAAATTGACTTCGATTGCATTCGTACGCGTGCATGTATGGTTGAGACTCTCTTTTAAAAAGTTCAACTCCATGCTCATAGAATTCATTTAAAGTCAAGTTAGTAGAAGTTGAAAGAGAAAAACAAACATTTGAAAATTTATGCACAACACATACCTTTTGTATGAAATATAAAATATATACCTAATGTTAATAATATTGATTTAAAAACTTGAATTAGACCCTTAAAGTAGATTATAGTTTTTTGAATGAAAATTTAAATAAAGAAAGTTGGATGTACAATGAAATGGAATTACAGTCTCCGAACTTATTATTTTCTTGTGGTAGTTGAATATTAAGAATGTTATTTTGAGACCTTATCTCTTTAGTGCAATAAGGGGGAGTACAATGAGGCGGTCATCTGAGTGGAAGAGAGTGAATTTTAAGTGAGGAACTCCTTTTTGTTTGAACAAGGGGCTAACGCCATAAAAACATTGCGAGGCGTTAGCCATGGATGGTCGCAGTTTATTTAGACTCTACTGAGGGTGGGCTACGCAAGAGAAACAAATTCCGTCTATGTTTCTCTCCAAATTTAAATATCGTTATGAAGTTCGTTTGAAAATATATTATAACAGTGGTGTGTTCAGCTAAATTATAACATTCAGGCATGTTATTAATTACGGTGTCCGATAATAGTGCAAGTTCCCACGACACCGACGAGCTAGCGTCGAGCGTGTGCAAGCATGCCTACCGCACTCTCTTATCAGGACAACCTTCCCTATGGCCCATTCATTTCTAAAGGAGTGCCTGTCCTTCTATGGTTTTTGGTGGGAATCAGAACATCGCTTTTCACATAGGGTAGGGTCATCTACCGTTACAATATATATACTCGTATATACATATATTCATTCAGTTAATTTGATACAAGTGGGTACTCCATAGGAGTTTAAAAAGAAGATTATTCAACGGTAACGGAGGTAACGGATAAAACATATATCGGCCAGCAAGGAAATTCACTTTTTTTCGTAGAAGTTGTTCAGACGGGATAATTTTGTTGTTCCTTTTGTTAGATTATTTCAAATATATAAAAAAAAAAATTGGCGAGATAAAATTTTAGTAAGCAGTTGTTCTAATTTATATATTTATGTATATCATATACTATATTTTATGTTTTTTTTGTCTTGGGTTGCAATATCAAAATAAGATTAGTGTGACCATACCTGTTTTTTTTCCTTTTTTTTCTCTCAAAGTAATTTATTAAAACAGTGGTGTTAAATTTAAGTTATAGTGTGACCATATCAGTTTTTTTCCTTTTTCTTTCAAAGAGTTAAATTAAAGCTAAAGTGTGACCATTTTATTTATCTTTAGTGAGTTTAAAAATATTGATAATTCGGTTTTTTTCGTATTTTCTTTTTCTCTTGGTGCGATTTGGGAATCTTTAGTGAGTTTAAAGCTATTTCTAATTCGGTTTTTTTCGTATTCTATTTTTTTTCTCTTGGTGCGATTTGGGAATCTTTAGTGAGTTCAAAATTATTTCTAATTCGTTCTTTTTCTTCGTGTTAAATTTTATTCAGTGCGATTTGGAAATTGTTTTGCCTTTTACTCTAAAATATAATTGACTTTCTCGGTGTTTTGTTTTTCGTTGCGGTTATAATGGACATTAACCGATTGACCAAATAGGAACTCGTTTATGAGTTGCGGGCTAGGGGTTTAAAGGAAGGCAGGAAAGGATGAAATGAGGGTGACGCTTAGGGCAAATCGTTTGTTAGAACGAACGGGTTCAACGGGAGGATGCTAGTGCGGTTAAGGCAAACATTTTAGAAATCAGGGAATTGGTACATCGAAAAATCAGAAAGCATCTGACTACCAAAAGACCTTAACGAAAATTGAATGGGCTTTAGGTAGGATATCGAAAAATAGGACTGAGTTGTCAGAGGAAGTTAATGAGGTTGCTGATTTGAAAGGTGAAATTTTGATTTTAATGGCTAAATTGTCAGCAGAAGAGGAGGTGATAGAACCTCAAGATAAAACAAAATCAACAATGTCTACAGCAGATTTGGGTGTGTTACCACCTGCAACGGTCGGCCAACATGCGATCTCTAGTGGGTTCCAAATACAAAGTGATATACCCTGTGACCGGTTCCCCGAGCGAATTGACAAATGGAACGTGAAGTTCACAGGTGAGCATTGTGGCTCATCGGTGAACTCATTCATAGAAAGAATTGAGGAAATGGGGGAAGCACGCGGAGTTACGGCAGCTAGGGTTTTCAAATCACAAGTATATTTATTTAGTGAGAAGGTGCTCTTATGGTTTAGGTCGATTAGGGACACAATTTCTTCTTGGAAAGAGTTGGTTAGGGAGTTGAAGTTGGAGTTTTTGCAGTCCAACTATGATGATCTTTTGCTGGATGAGGTAAGGCGTCGTACCCAAGGTCGTGATGAGTCGATAGGAATGTATATCGCTCTCATGCAGAACTTATTCAGTCTTGTTCTGCATCTCATACGCTTCACACACGTTTTAAGCTTTATGTTTTTCATTTATTATGAGTTCTATTTGTTTAAAGTGCCAAACTACAATAGTCCCAAGCAGTGTTGTGTCGTGTGGTATTTGTATGGCAAATTATCATTGCAAATGTACATTGTTAAAAACTAATGAAATTAAATTATTAAAATCCCATGCTAATTTAATGTGGAAATGTGACAATTGTAAAAGCTTTGCGTTACTTGAGTGCATTCAGAAAATTAACAAACATTTTAAACTTTTACAAGAGTCTTTGAGTGAATTAAATTATTTTAAATTTAATCATCAGCATAATCTAATTTCACAAAAAACTAACAATCAAGACAAAGCTCTCCTAGATGTAAGTAGGGATATGAAACTAAATACTAAAAACCAAAGAATCAAAAAGGGAAACGAACTGATTAACCATATAAAAAACAATTTTCTTGCGCATTCATCTCCTGCATTAAATCGCGTCTCGGCTAGGCCCAGTGTTTTATCTCCCTCCCCATCCCCAGGTCCCTCAAATAGACTTATAACTGGTAAACGAGCCAAATCTACGTCCCAATCAAATGACTCAGTGCTCTCACTCTCAAACTCTCCACTCGCTCAGAGCAAAGAAAATGTCATTGATCATCTCGTTAATACTGGTAATAAAGTTGATGCTGCAGCTGAAGTTGCATCAAATTGCTCAGTGGTTGGAGTGAATTCGCTTTCTCGCTCTGATCTCACTCAGAGTGAAGTAAATGCTGTTGGTGTTAATTCGAGTGATGACGCTGTCGAACCTGCTGTTCTCTCTCCATCAGTTGGCAAAGCTAATGTTGAAAAGAGCTTTAGTCATTCACATATTTTGCCAATTTTTGCTCCTATCGCTAAAAAAGGGGCCGAAGATGTAGACGTCAATGGTGATTGCAATAATGCAATTGATTTGAATGAAGACAAAAATGAATGCAACAAATCTCTACATGAAGAAGATGCTAATGCTATACAAGATAAAGATTTACAAGAGTCTATTGTTTACAATACAAACAGTGTGTCTTTTGTTGATAAGCCTCGTGATAATAGCAATGTTGATGGGGATATTGGTCTTCAGGTTTTCTATAAGCGCAAATGGCTACATGTATCGAGTTTTAAGGCAAAAACAACACCGGAACATATAGCTACATACATATATCGCTAAAAAAATGAATATATGCTTTACACTTTTCGCTTGTTTTAGTCTGTTGACAAGACAAAATCGAGATGGTTCCGTCGAAATTAAACCCAGTTTCGTGAACTTTAAAGTTGGATGCCCTTTGGAATATGTAAACTCTATTTGTCGTGATGACTTTTGGCCAATTCGTGTGAAAGTTCGATATTTCGATTATAAACCAAAAAACGAATAATTTCCAGCGAAAATATCGCTGGCCTTATGGGTTTTTTGTCTGGACCTAAGAACTGTTATTGTGTTCATGCTGATTTTTTTGCTCACGTAATAATTGATACAAATACTGATAAAGTTGCTATTGATAATGTTCTCACCGATCATGAAATTGTTGATGTTGCTGTTAATATTGTTGCTGTTGTAAATGATACAAATTCAGTTGAAATTGCTGTAGATAATGTTGTCAATGATGAATTTGCTTTTGTTGCTAATGATGTTGATGCTGATAATGAAATTGCTGATGTTGCTGTTGATATTGTTGATGTTGTAAATGATTCAAATTCAGATAAAGTTGCTGTTGATAATGTTGCCGATGATGAATTTGTTTTTGTTGCTGATGATGTTGATGCCGCTGATGACCCTGCTGTAAATAATTTCGCTGATAGTTATGTTGTTTGTCCTTTAAATTTGAATGTGTACTACCAAAATGTAGGTGGAATAAGAACAAAGTTAAATAAATTGTATGTATATTTTGCTTCTAAAGATTATCAGCTCATTCTTTTAACAGAAACCTAGCTAAATGTAAATCACTTAACTACAGAATTATTTAATAGTCAACAATTTATAGTATTTAGGAAAGATCGATGTTCTCTTACTACAGGTTTAGATAGAGGTGGTGGTGTAATTATTGCTGTAAAAAGTATTTATGTTGTCAATCAGTTAGAACTTATTTCTGATAATAATCCTCTTAATTTAGTTGTCGATCAATTGATTGTTAAGATATCATTTCAAAGGAACTGTAATTTGTATGTAAGCGTAAGTTATATTCGCCCAGGAAGTTCTTTAGACATGTATAAATTGCATTTAGAAAATTGTCATTCGTTTTTAAACAATTTAAGTATTTCTGATCATGTTATGATCTTAGGTGATTTCAATCTTGGAAATATAAACTGGAATCTTGATCATGATGATAAGCACTTACTGCCGTTTAAAGTTGTCACTGAAATTGAATAAGAAGTTATAGACTTTTACAGTCAATTTGATTTAGTTCAAGTAAATAGTTTAAATAACAGTCTTAATCGTATTTAAGACTTAGTTTTTGTTGACAAGGAATATGAAGCTTATATCGAAGAGAATGAGTTCCCTGTTGTTCAAAATTCAATTCATCACTTATGCTGTTGCAATTTTTCCCGACGAGCAATTATCGATATGAAATTATAAACCGATTTTATAACAAATTAAAAGAACAAACAAAAGAAAACACTTAAGGGCATGTCTCCCGCAGAAGCGAACTCAGAACTCATGTAAATGTATTTGAATGTATTAGTGAAAGAACAATTACTCTCTTCATTATCAAATTCAAAATTCGAATTTCCAATTTCTCTATATTTGCCTCTTGATCTTTTTTGTCTCTCAGAGCGAGGGATATATTTTCGCACAAGCACTCAAGCATCCAATCAAAGAAATAAGAAATAGATATCCACTCCACATTCACACAACAAGATATATGGATGAACAACGTTGCATGATAAACCGGTTTTTATTTTGTGTGTCTAGTTAGTTAGATTTGTTGTTGTCTTTTGCATATGGTTCGAATTTTATAAAGCAAATGGGTAGGTATTTCTGCTGTCCATGGAAATGTTTTTTCTTGAATTTGTTTGTAAATAGGTTCTTGCTTTCTACCTAGATATTTTGTCGTTGTGTTTTTCATATGGTTCGAATCTTATAAAGCAAGTGGGTATTTTGGTATCGATGGAGATGTTTTTTTCTTGAATTTCTTTTGTTGGCGACATTTTCTAATTATTGAAAATACTTATTTTGTTTTAATATTTTTAACTTCCCATAGGAAGTTATTGTAATGGGTCCGATTTGTCAAATTAAAAATTTTGACATTTCTCGACGTTTCAAGGTCCCTAGAGTCGAAATGAAAGATTTTTAGAAAGACGTCTTCTGTGCGTGCGTTCGTACGTCCGTACGTTCGCGATTTTCGTCGTCCATAGCTCAAGAACCAGAAGAGATATCGACTTCAAATAAATTTTTTTATACAGATAATAAGGCAGAAAGATGCAGAAAGGGCTCTCAAGAAAATTGCGTGGGTGTTTTTTTTACCATAGCAGTTTAAAAAAAAGGTGAAAATTTTGGTTAAACCTAAATATCTCATGAACCAATGACGGTAGATACTTGAATTAAATTTTATATTATATACTGTAACGTAATACAAAATGAGTATATTTTTGGAAAAAAATCCAATTAACGTTTTTTTTATAAATCAAAAAAACTGAAAAAAAAAATTTGTCACCTCGAAAATTTTACGACCAAAATATGATTTGATCTCCAAAACAAGTTTGTGCAACGAAGAATAAGGTTTTTGACATCTGATAAAATTTTGAGAAAAATCTAATTGACAGTTTTTTTTATAAAAAATAAAAACCTAAAAAAAACATTAGTCAAAGTTGCGAAAAATTGAATTTCGACTCAAATATCTTTTCAAAAATTTGAGATAATATCTTCTAGATAATTTTAACTTATAAGAAATATTGTTTTCAACATTAGGAACAATTTTGAGAAAAATCGAATTGACAGTTTTTGTACAAAAAATAAAAACCTAAAAAAAACAGTATGTACTAAAACTTGGCTTAGCTGAACCAAAAATCAAATTCTGCTTATACGATTGACTACGTAACACCCAAATCACGATTCCATGACCTTACATCATAGCACATACTAGAAATAAAAAAATATGTCTAAGAAAAGATTTTTTTTGATATTTTCTGTTATTGTGTACCGCAAGCCTACAAAACAAAGAATACAAAACTAAATGAGCCATGAGACCAACAACAACAAAAAAAATCTGAGAGAGAATGGGCGGGCGAAATTCTTTTGCAAAGAATTCTCTTCCTAAGCGCTGTGTATTGCAGCGGCATTCTTGGGAACTGGAAACTTCATTGTGTGCGTTTACAAAGAAATTTGTTGTTAAAAAATGCAAAATAGACCTCTTTTATAAAAATTAAATTAAATAAATAGTGGGCGCAAGAACTTTTTACTTTTTTAAATAGAATAAACAAAATGCCAAAAAAAAATAAAAAAAATATTTTGGAATTATATAAGCTCCCAATCCCTCACAATTGCACCACAAATGTTGTTATTTTGAAATGCATTTTTAATTATGTTGCGACAAATATTTTTTTTTTTCAAAATCCACACTATGTGTAATATATATGGACCTTTTTTTAAAAAAAAAAGTTAAAACTAAAAAAAAAAAAATCAGTTCGACCCATGAATTACCAAAAAAAATTGGGAAAAAAAGAAAGCATTTTGGATTTTTTGTCTAAAAAAGTTAGTATAACTATTAAAAAAAAAAAAATTAAAAAGCAAATATCTGCACATATCTTTAGAATTTGAAAAAAAGTTGAATTGACTTAGCTGGCTGTTATACTTTCGAAGTTCTATCAATTATTGCACCTATGCCACAATGCAAATTTGCCCTATTTTTCATAGTTTTCTAGAATTTTTCTTGGAATAAATAAATAAATTAGAAAAAAAAAAGATCGATGCTATGTAAAAAAATGTATTGTTTTTTGGAAAAAAATATAAAAAAAATAAAAAATTATATTTAACACACTGCCCCATTGATTTTCCCAAGTAACTACCTGAATTTAATGATTTTTTAGTGATTCTAGTGCTGTTAAGGAACAAAAAAAATTTTTTAATTTTGGATTCCTTTATAAATATTTAGCCCAATATATTTTCAATCAAAACCCGTTTATTTCGTTTAAATATTTAAAAAAATGTGAACGCTACAAAGCTAAGCGCAAAGCACCAATCAATTTTTTTACATGCCACATGCCCTTAAACAATTATGACCGCGGTAGAGGAAATGAAATGTGCCGACCTGTCAAAGTACAGCGGCGAAGAAGCAAAAGGCAAAAATTGCAACACGCAGCAATTTAAGTGCTGCCACCACGACAGCTCAGTAAGGGGTGGGTTCAATGCACAATTTAATTAATCGAAGGGTCGATTAATTAAGTTGCTCGCGATTTATTTGATATCACTTTGATATCAGAAAAATATAATTTAATTGAAATTGCCACAGGGGCGTTCTTACGTATAGTAAAGAAAGGGGCGCCAGCAATTTTTTCTGAAAATAAGAAAAGGAAATTGCAAACCTTTATATCTGAAAGAACCAAAGAGAAAAAAAAAATCCAATCACAAACAAAGAAAATACAACAAATATAATTTTATAGAAATTTAATTTCTTTATTTTGAAGGTGCCTGAGAAACCTTACTACGCAGGATTAAAACTCAGGATCTTTTCGTTTTGATGTAAATGTTACAAGAAATAGAATCAGAAAACAAAATGGACAATGGACCGTTAAGGTCTCTATTCCCACAAAAGAATTTGGGATTCTCAAATAAAATTACACAAAATTAATCGAAAAATTTGTACTTATCTTTTCTTTCCTTCAGTTACCAATCTCCGAATTAGTCCTCAACCTTCCTTCCTTTTTGTAATTTTTCTAACTTTTTTTTCTCACAAAACTAACTAACTTTTTTTTTCCACCAAATTAATTAGCCTTTTTTTCCACTTTCCTTATCTTTTTCGCTTTCCTCTATTTCTCAACTCTTGTTCACCTGTTCACTTTGAATGCTCGAAAAGAATTGACTTCCAGATTCTTCGATCTGTCAAGTCTCATCTTTCCTAATTCCCGCCATTTTGAGCTTTCAGCCAATCTGGAGTGGCGGATCTCAATTCACATCATCAACAGCCAATCGGAGATCGGCTTGTTGATATCAACTTGTGATGAGATTCTCGCGATCTCGCTTACTCGCTCTACTCTCACAGCTAAATGCAAGTCATTCTGGAATTCGCCGCCCGCTGGATTCACTTCCAGGTCACGACGATTCCAGAAGCTGCATTCAGCCACCCCTATTTTTCACCTCAACATGGACAAAAGTCGAGAAACACAAAATTGCGAAAAAAATAATTCTTTACAAAACTTTACTATCAATTTTTACAAAAAAGAAGGAAAAAAGACGACCCGTTCGGAATCTGTAACCAATCTTGAAATAGGATTCGTCTCAACTCTAAGTTGTTTGAAACTTAAAAGTCCGACGTCCATTAACATAATTTAAGTTACATTACTTTCGATCGAGAATAAAATTAATTATCATTAAATAATTTAAACAAAAGTACTAAACAAAAATATGATTAATACAAATTATTGAAATTGATATTGTTAAAGTTTTACGTTGGGCCTTAGGCCATTCTCCATTTGGAGTAACTTCAAATGCAACTTTACGCCTCGATTCACCAGACCGTCCGTCTGGTTTGGTTTCACTTCCATGGAAACCATTCCTCTTTTGGTACCTGAAACTAAGCTTGGTATTATTTTTTCCTCACGAAAATGCCAGAGAGAACCATGGTCAGAAGGACTATGGCCGTCCCGCTCTCTCTCATCCTTGTGTAGAAGGAATTGTGACATTTGTCAAATTGACTATTGTAAATAAAAAGTAAACAAACCGAAGTGGATGCAAAATGCATCATCCTGATTAAAATTAAAATCAAATATTAAAAGAACTTCTTGCGTTCATTTATAACGCAACAAATCCCACCCTTTCCTCCTTGAAAAGGGGTTTGTTCAAAACACAAACGACTTGCAAATTACAGTTAATTTCAATTACCAAACCTGCTCTGGCAGATTTCCAAACATTAAACGAAAGCAAATGAAGATGTGAATTATAACGGGCAACGAAAAATAAAATATCAAGTTAATTATCTATTAGGGACTTAATCATTTTCTGCCAGAGAGTTAAAAGGTTTAAGGTCTTTCGTGTGCCAAGTGCCACGATCTTTACCGTTGTTATCTTCAAGGACATACGTCCAAGGAGATAAGCGTTTTCGGATTTTAAATGGTCCGACATACTTTGGGGCTAACTTAGCTGCGTAGTAGTTTGCCGCATTCGACAAATCGAAATTTCTACGCCAAACAACATCATTTGGGAGATATTGAATATCTCTCCTCCTGAGGTTGTATGTCTCCGCCGATTTCTTGGACGCTGTTCGAAGTTTGACAGCTATGTCCGCTCTAAGTTGCTTAAACCTTTCTCCTATATTTTCTTGTGATACTATCCTATTATTCATGTCTAAATTCTGATCACTAAGTTTTGGTTCCTCTCTACCACTGGTTGACATTTCTTTGCCGAAATTAGCATAATACGGTTGTTTGGAAACCAACCTCTCACCTTATTGTTGTTAATCTGTTAATTTTGTTTTGTTTAATTGCAAATTCATTACCTACAAAAATCTTTCTATTTGTTTAAAAATGTGCTTTAAATTCATTTTCTTTTTTTGTATGTTCTTAACTTTAAATTGTTACACTGTTTGCTGCACTTGTGTTGGTCAATGATGTGGTGAACTCTCCTGCACAGCTTGCTCATTCTCAATTTGCAACAGCATCCACAAATCACAACAACAATTATTAGTACGAATATGCGTGGATAGACAATCTGCAATCAGTGTGCTAATTGTCTTCGCTGCTAGATTCTAATCAAAAGCAAGGAAAATAAACCTCTTTCACTTGGATCGAGACCACAGAGCGCACCACACCATTGACCATTGCTAAGTATCAATTTATTATTATTCTTTATATTAATATAATTAATATTTAATAAATCATATTTTTTTTGTAACGTGGTAAAAAACAGGATACGATTATTTTCTTTTTTTTTTCATCAAACAAGAAATCAAAAACAACGGTGAAACTCCTAATACCTCATGCTGAGAAGTGCGTATAGCACAAGCTACTTTAGCTAATTGAGAATCCCAAACTCTGTGATTCTCCGAAACATAAGCTCTCAACGTAGTTTTAAAAATTTGGTTTATTCTCTCCGCGGGGTTTGCCTGAGGATGGTAGTGTGGTGTAAACCTAATTTTAGATGAGTATTCCTCACAAAGTAGCCTAAGTTCCCTACTTTTAAATTGCGGACCATTGTCACAAATGACAACCTTTGGAACACCAAATAATAAGAACACATTGTCCTCTAACTCCTTACATACTGCCTTTGCAGTTGCAGTCCTCAATGCAAATAATAACGGAAATTTTGTAAGATAATCTACGACGGTAAGTATGTACATATAACCCCTATTTGACTTGGGTAATGGACCTACTAAGTCCACACTAATCATCTCCCACGGAGAAGAAACCCCTATTCGTTCCGTCATAAGACCGGCTGGCTTATCGTTAACTGGTTTCACTTGTTGACAGGTTCTACAATTCCTAACATAATTTGTTACATCCTTCATCATTTTTGGCCAATAATATTTAGCCCCTACGCAAATGTTTTCTTACCCCCATATGCCCTGCTAATGGACTATCATGACATTCCTTCAAAATATTTAACCTATCTTTCTTCCCTACTACTAACTTCCATTCCTCATTGCTTTCATGAACTACTACATGTGTCGATTTGACAAACTTGAATAATCTACCACACTCTACTCTCCAATTTGGATAATCCAATGGATTCAACTCAACTGCTGAGATCATCTTTACTACCCAAGGGTCTAAATCCTCATCCGAGATACCAGCCACTACTGGCACTCCTCGAGATAACATGTCGGGAACGACATGATCTTTTCCCTTGCGATGAATTATTTTAAAATCAAACTGCTGAAGCCACACTGCCCAGCGTGCTAATCTTCCTTGTGGATCCTTGAGATTACTCAACCACACGAGTGAGTAATGATCTGTAATCACCGTAAACCTAATACCCTCGAGATACGGTCTCAAATTCTCAACCGCCCACAAGACTCCTAAACATTCCTTCTCGGTAGTTGAATAATTCCTTTCACTCCTATTTAAAGACCTACTCAAATAGCAAATGACCTTTTCACCGTCCTCAAAAGTTTGGGTAAGTACGGCCCCGATACCGTAATCCGACGCATCAGTTTGGACAACGAATGGAAGATTGAAATCGGGACAAGTTAAAATGGGAGCCGTGATTAAATATTCTTTCGTTTCCTAAATGAGTCTTCACATTCTTGAGTCCATAAAAACTTTTTGCTTTTTTTCAGCAAATCGGTTAAAGGCCTAACAATAGTTGCAAAGTTTGGTACGAAGCGTCTGTACCACGAAACAGTCCCTACAAAACTCCTAACCTCTTTAACATTTTTAGGTGCAGGAATCCTAACCATACTTTCTACCTTTTCTGGGTCAACATGTAACCCGTTCCTATCGACGACATAACCTAAAATCTAAGGGATGGCCTACATAAGTTACATTTATCCCTACCTACTTTTAATCCTGCTCCACATATTCTCTTTAAAACTTCGTTAAGAATTTCTAAATGTTTATCGAATGTATCCGTGACAATAATAATATCATCCAGATACACGAAAACGAATGGCTCCAACTCTGGTCCTAAAACACTATCGATGAACCTTTGCCAAGTTGCAGGGGCATTGTGCAACCCAAAAGGCATCCGTTTGAACTGAAACAAACCCCTACCTGGGACCATGAAAGCTGTAAACTTTCGAGAATCTTCGGCCATAGGAATTTGCCAATAAGCTGACTTAATGTCAAGCGAAGTAAGAAACCTAGCATTCCTAAGCTTATCCAAAATTGCTGAAATCAATGGAAGCGGATAAGCGTCCCTCTCTGTAACCTGATTTAATTTCCTATAATCTACACAGAACCTAAAGATATCATCTTTCTTCCTAATCAAAACTATGGGAGAAGCCCAAGGGCTATTTGATTTCTCAATCACATCCTCATCTAACATCTCCTTAAGAGATTTGTCTATGTGTGCCTGCATCGCAGGCGAAACTGGATAATACCTCTGTTTGATGGGATCTGAAGTTGTTCTAATGACATGTTCTACTCTACTAGTAACTCCTAGTCCTTCTGGCATGTTTTTGAATAAATCCTCAATTAGTGTGTTTAACCTAATCTTCTGCTCCTCAATCAAATCCGGCTCTTCCACAATAGAAGTCGTTCCAATTGTAGCTAATGCTGCCTGGCTCGAGAAGTTCCACATACGTGACCTAAGATCCGGGACTATTCCCGAGAGTGCCCAAAAGTCTGCACCTAATATCAACGTATGGGGAAGTGAAGGTATAACTAAACACTCTACTAGAACTGACCTATCCTCAACAACTATTGGCAGATTGACTACCCCTAAAACTCCTACACCCGTCCCATCAGCAAGATGTACTTGATTTATATCAGTTGTCCCTAAACTTAACCCTAAGTCCTTAAGGACCTTCCAAACGTCCCTACATATGATAGTCCTAGATGCTCCTGAATCTAAAAGTCCTAAAAACCTAAAGCCATAAATATTTACGCTCAAGTAAGGACGACTGTTGCCCCCACTTGTCTCTAATGTGAAACCTAATTGAAATCGATTTGCCAGCTGGTTGTCAGCAGGCAACCTCCCTAATTTTGACGCCGGTGCTCTTGCCCTGCTGGCCCAAGAGACCGTTGCCCGTTTCCCGACGAGCAGCGTCTACAATTTCGCTTGATGGTATTTTCTGCCCCACAGCCATAACAGCGCCTAGGAGCGGAACAAGTATTTGCAAGGTGACCTTCTTGATTACATTTGAAACAGCAAAGCGCCCTACTAGATTTGGAAAAAGGATTAACTGCCACCGTTGCCGCCTGAATGGGTCCAACATATGCCACATCAGGTTCCAAGGTTTTCCTATTGCGACCTGAAGGAGGAGGGACAAACGACTCGACATTACTTCGAATCGTCTCCAGCCTTCTACCTAAAGCTACCAGCTCATTGACTGATTTGATATCAGCCAATCCTAACTGAGTCTGATAGAAAGGCGTTATGTTCTTCATGAGAATAGATAATTTTCTATTCTCACTTAGAGGCTCTGTAAAACGCTTGAACAAGGTCTGCATGAGAGCGATGTACATTCCTATCGACTCATCACGACCTTGGGTACGACGCCTAACCTCATCCAGCAAAAGATCATCGTAGTTGGAGGGCAAAAACTCCAACTTCAACTCCCTAACCAACTCTTTCCAAGTAGAAATAGTGTCCCTAATCGACCTAAACCATAAAAGTGCCTTCCCACCAAATAAGTCCACCGCTGATATGAAAACCCTAGCTTCCGAAACTCCGCGTGCTTCCCTCATTTCCCCTACTCTTTCGATGAAAGAGTTCACCGATGAGCCGCAATGCTCACCTGTGAACTTCACGTTCCATTTGTCAAGTCGCTCGGGGAACCGGTCACAGGGTATATCACCCTGTAGTTGGAACCCACTAGAGATCGCATGTTGGCCGACCGTTGCAGGTGGTAACACACCCAAATCTGCTGTAGACATTGTTGATTTTGTTTTATCTTGAGGTTCTATCACCTCCTCTTCTGCTGACAATTTAGCCATTAAAATCAAAATTTCACCTTTTAAATCAGCAACCTCGTTGACTTCCTCTGACGATTCAGCCCTAGCCCTCGATATCCTATCTAAAGCCCATTCAATTTTTGTTAACGTCTTTTGGTAGTCGGATGCCTTCGGATTTTTTGAAGTATTCGGAACCAATTCCCTAATCTCTAAAATTTTTGCCTTAACCGCACTAGCGTCCTCCTCAAAAGAATACGGATAGTGAGGACTATCCGCAGAAATTGAACCCGTTCGTTCTAACAACCGACTTGTCCTAAGCGTCATCCTCATCTCGTCGACCTTAGTACCTTCCTTCAAACCCCTAGCCCGCAACTCATAAACGAGTTCCTCTTTAGTTAATCGATTAATATCCACTATACCACGCCGAAGAATAAAACAACGAATCACTCAATTAGAAAGAAAGAAAAAAAATAGTAGAATGCCAAAGAAACGAATAAGAAATATTTTAAACTCACTAAGATTCCCAAAACGCACCCGGAAAAAAAAAATAGAATGCAAAAAAAAACAATTAGAAATAATTTAAAACTCCCTTAAGATTCCCTAATCGCACCAAGGAAAAATAGAATACAAAAAAAACTAATTAGAAATAATTAAAACTCACTCACGATTTTCAAATCGCACCAAGAAAAAAAATAGAAAACGAAAGAAAAAAAAACGAATTATCAAAATGTTTAAACTCACTACAGATGGATAAATGGTCACACTTTAGAAAAACACAAAATTTAACCAAACTGTTTTAAAATATTACTTGAGAAAATCAAAAAAAAACTTCAACTTTAAAAAAAACTGATATGGTCACACTTGAGAAAACGACTTAACTTAACCCCACTAAACAATTCCCAAATCGAACCAAGAAAAAAAATAGAATGCGAAAAAAACGAATTAGAAATGATTTTAAACTCACTTGATATTCCCGAAATCGCACCACAAAAAAGAACGAATTAGAAATAATTTTAAAGTCACTTAAAATTCCAAAACCGCACCACAAACAAAGAATGCAAATAAAAGAACGAATAGAAATAATTTTAAAATCACTTAGATTTCCCAAATCGCACCAAGTAAGCAAATAGAATGTAAAAAAAATTAATTATCAAAATTTCAAAACTCACTAAAAATAGATAAAATGGTCACTTTAATTTAACCCTATAAAGAAAAGAACAACAAAGAAAAATCTAATGTGGACACACTTTAATTTAAATTTAGCCCCACTGTTTTATTATATTTTTTTTTGAGAGAAACGAAAAAAAAATTGGTATGGTCACACTGTTATTTGGATATTGCAATGTAATCTATATATGATATATATAAATATGTAAATTAAAACAACTGCTAACTGCTTTAAATGAAATGAACTAACAAAAGGAACAAACAAAATTACTCACTCTTATCCCGTCTGAACAAACTTTTATGATAAAAGGTGAACTTTCCTGTTGACCGCTACCTCCTATGGAGCACCCACTCGAATTATCACTGAAATCTCACAACTTCTCCTATGGAGCACCCACTCGAATTATCCAACTGACGGCTTCTCCTATGGAGCACCCACTCGAATTATCAAACTGACGGCTTCTCCTATGGAGCACCCACTCGAATTCTTTAGCTATATCGGGGAAAAAAAAGAAAGACAATTAAAGCAAATGGCAGTATATATATATATATATGTGTGAAACAGAAACTTCCCTGAAACAAAAAACCATATAAGGACACCAAACAATTTGTTTCAAAAAAACTTTTTTTTCAAGCCCCACGTTTGGGTGCCAATTTGTTGCAATTTTTCCCGACGAGCAATTATCGATATGAAATTATAAACCGATTTTATAACAAATTAAAAGAACAAACAAAAGAAAACACTTTAACAATTATGACCGCGGTAGAGGAAATGAAATGTGCCGACCTGTCAAAGTACAGCGGCGAAGAAGCGAAAGGCAAAAATTGCAACACGCAGCAATTTAAGTGCTGCCACCACGACAGCTCAGTAAGGGGTGGGTTCAATGCACAATTTAATTAATCGAAGGGTCGATTAATTAAGTTGCTCGCGATTTATTTGATATCACTTTGATATCAGAAAAATATAATTTAATTGAAATTGCCACAGGGGCGTTCTTACGTATAGTAAAGAAAGGGGCGCCAGCAATTTTTTCTGAAAATAAGAAAAGGAAATTGCAAACCTTTATATCTGAAAGAACCAAAGAGAAAAAAAAATCCAATCACAAACAAAGAAAATACAACAAATATAATTTTATAGAAATTTAATTTCTTTATTTTGAAGGTGCCTGAGAAACCTTACTACGCAGGATTAAAACTCAGGATCTTTTCGTTTTGATGTAAATGTTACAAGAAATAGAATCAGAAAACAAAATGGACAATGGACCGTTAAGGTCTCTATTCCCACAAAAGAATTTGGGATTCTCAAATAAAATTACACAAAATTAATCGAAAAATTTGTACTTATCTTTTCTTTCCTTCAGTTACCAATCTCCGAATTAGTCCTCAACCTTCCTTCCTTTTTGTAATTTTTCTAACTTTTTTTTCTCACAAAACTAACTAACTTTTTTTTCCACCAAATTAATTAGCCTTTTTTCCACTTTCCTTACCTTTTTCGCTTTCCTCTATTTCTCAACTCTTGTTCACCTGTTCACTTTGAATGCTCGAAAAGAATTGACTTCCAGATTCTTCGATCTGTCAAGTCTCATCTTTCCTAATTCCCGCCATTTTGAGCTTTCAGCCAATCTGGAGTGGCGGATCTCAATTCACATCATCAACAGCCAATCGGAGATCGGCTTGTTGATATCAACTTGTGATGAGATTCTCGCGATCTCGCTTACTCGCTCTACTCTCACAGCTAAATGCAAGTCATTCTGGAATTCGCCGCCCGCTGGATTCACTTCCAGGTCACGACGATTCCAGAAGCTGCATTCAGCCACCCCTATTTTTCACCTCAACATGGACAAAAGTCGAGAAACACAAAATTGCGAAAAAAATAATTCTTTACAAAACTTTACTATCAATTTTTACAAAAAAGAAGGAAAAAAGACGACCCATTCGGAATCTGTAACCAATCTTGAAATAGGATTCGTCTCAACTCTAAGTTGTTTGAAACTTAAAAGTCCGACGTCCATTAACATAATTTAAGTAACATTACTTTCGATCGAGAATAAAATTAATTATCATTAAATAATTTAAACAAAAGTACTAAACAAAAATATGATTAATACAAATTATTGAAATTGATATTGTTAAAGTTTTACGTTGGGCCTTAGGCCATTCTCCATTTGGAGTAACTTCAAATGCAACTTTACGCCTCGATTCACCAGACCGTCCGTCTGGTTTGGTTTCACTTCCATGGAAACCATTCCTCTTTTGGTACCTGAAACTAAGCTTGGTATTATTTTTTCCTCACGAAAATGTCAGAGAGAACCATGGTCAGAAGGACTATGGCCGTCCCGCTCTCTCTCATCCTCGTGTAGAAGGAATTATGACATTTGTCAAATTGACTATTGTAAATAAAAAGTAAACAAACCGAAGTGGATGCAAAATGCATCATCGTGATTAAAATTAAAATCAAATATTAAAAGAACTTGTTGCGTTCATTTATAACGCAACAATGCCTTTCTACCGAATGTAAATTTTTAACATATATAAAAGAATCTTTTGATCCGACAGATTTTTTTTTCGATTATAAACGTGCAAATTTCGTTGAAATAAACAATTTTTTGTTATCAATTCCATGGAATATGATTTTGGTCAATCTAAGTTTAGATCAAGCGTTTGAATTATTTTGTACTTATTTAAATTAATCTCGTGATTTATTCATTCCCAAAAAATTAGACCGCTCTAGCTCAAAACTACCATGGTTTCATAAAAGGCTTACAAACCTTAAAAACTAGCTCGGTCCCTAGCTAGCTGTCTCCAGTTTCGCACGCCAAGTTGGTTGAGGTCCTCACCCACCTGAGTGCGCCACCTGAGTCGCGGTCTTCCTCTACTGCGCCGTCCCTCGGGATTGGATTCGAAGACCTTCCGGGCTGGAGCGTTGATGTCCATTCGCTCTACATGACCCAGCCATCTAAGCCGTTGGACTTTTATTCTGCTAACTAGGTCATTGTCGCTGTACAGCCCATACAGTTTGTCGTTATATCTTCTCCTCCATTCTCCATCTATACGTACGGGACCAAAAATCACCCGAAGAATTTTTCTCTCGAAGCATCCTAAGACGTTCTCATCTTTCTTTGACAGGGTCCAGGCCTCAGCGCCATAAATGAGAACCGGGATGATGAGTGTCTTATAGATGGTGATTTTAGATGCTCGAGAGAGGACTTTACTACTCAATTGCCTTCTAAGTCCAAAGAAGCAGCGATTTGCAAGAGTTATTCTTCGTTTGATTTCAGCGCTGGTGTCGTTGTCTGTGTTTATAGCGGTGCCTAGATAGACAAAGTCCTTAACTACCTCGAAGTTATAGCTGTCCATGGTGACCTTTTTTCAAGACGTCGTTGTTCAATGTCCTTTTTTGATGACAGCATATACTTGGTCTTGCCCTCATTGACCACTAAACCCATCTTCTTCGCTTCCGTCGCAATGCTAAAAAACGCTCCACTGACATCACGCTTTGATTTTCCAATTATGTCAATATCATCTGCGTATCCGAGTAATTGGATGGACCTTTGGAAGATTGTGCCTCTAGTGTTGACGGTTGAGTTTTGCGCAATTCTTTCCAGAATGATGTTGAAGAAGTCGCATGACAGTGCATCGCCTTGTCTAAAACCTTTTTTGACATCAAATGCATCGGTGAGATCTTTCCCGACCTTAATAGAGCAGTGTGCATTCTCCATCGTCATTCTGCACAAACGGATAAGTTTGACAGGGATGCCAAAACTAGACATTGCTCTGTAGAGCTCTTCCCTATGGATGCTGTCATATGCGGCTTTAAAGCCGATAAGGAGATGGTGGGTATCGATTTGAAGTTCCTGGGTTTTTTCCAAGATCTGCCGTAGTGTGAATATTTGGTCGATAGTGGACTTTCCTGGCCTGAAGCCACACTGATAAGGACCTATCAGGTTGTTGACGAACGGCTTCAGACGTTCACATAATACGGCAGAAAGGATCTTATATGCAATGTTAAGGAGACTGATCCCTCTGTAGTTGGAGCAATTTAAAGGGTCTCCTTTTTAATGTATCGGGCAAACTATGCTGAGATTCCAATCATCGGGCATGCTTTCTTCCGACCATATTTTGCAGATGAGTTGGTGCATGCTCCCTACAGAGTCATCGCCTGCTGCTTTGATTAGTTCGGCAGCGATGCCGTCAGCCCCAGCAGCTTTGTTTGACTTCATTTTAGATATAGCTATCTTCACTTCGTCTAGGTCGGGTAGGCGGAATTGTTGATCTGCGTCGCCTAGGTTGAGTGGTTCTATCTCCCTTACAGCGGAATTCGGTTCGTCATCGCCGTTATATAATTTGGAGAAGTGGTCTTTCCATATTCTCAACATAGACTGCGGTTCTACTACAATGTTCCCCTGATCGTCTTTACAGGCTTCGGTTCGTGGCTGGTATCCTTGGGAGGTTTTTTTTACCTTTTGGTAAAATTTACGAACCTCATTCCTGTTGTAACATCCCTCTATCTCCTCGATCGCGCGATTCTTGAGTTCTCTTTTTTTCCATCTAAGAAGCCGGTGTTCCTCTCTCCTCTTCTGCTCGTAGAGTTCGAGAGCAGCTCTGGTCCTCCTGTGCAGCGCCGTTTTGTATGCCTCTTGCTTCGCTGCGTGGGCTTGCCGGCATTCGTTGTATAACCAGGAGTTTCGCTGTTGTGGACGTGTGAAACTTAGCACTTCAGTGGCGACATCTCTGATGGCAAGGCAATGTTGCCACTGGTTTTCAATGCTTAATGCAGGCAGCATAGGACTCCTTAAAAGGTTACTAGAGACTCGATCGGAAAAGGACATGGTAGTCTCTTGCGATTGTAGCCGTCTAACGTCAAAACTTCTCACAGTACTTCCTTGTTTTGGCTTGGACCGGGATATCCGTAGCCGTACCTTGGCTACAATGAGGTAGTGGTCCGAGTCAATGTTGGCCCCTCGGAATGTTCGGATATCCTGTATACTGGAGAAGTGTCGTGCGTCGATCACAATGTGGTCAATCTGGTTGACGGTTGATTGATCAGGAGATTTCCATGTCCCCTTGTGGATATTGAGATGTGTGAACTGCGTACTAGCTACCAGAATGTCTTGCCCCGCAGCGAAATCTATCAGCCTGAATCCGTTGTCGGAAGTGGTGTCGTGCAGGCTGAATCTCCCGATTAGTTTAGTTTAGTTTACAGTTTTATTATTAATTTACTCAGTAAGATACAATATCTTATAAGCTAGAGTAACTATCAGTATCGCCAGGGCCGGACAAAGCATATGTGCAAGATGTGCAAATGCACAGGGCGCAGAATTCTGGGGGCGCATTACCAGGAGCAAGAAAATGTAATCTGATCTTGCAAACAAATATGTACCTACTACTATTTGCCATTCTTTAACCACAAACATTCTTAAAATAATCTCAAAAGACATCCATCACAACTGTCCTAAGTTATCTCTTGCGCACTAACTAACATCACTTTCATTGTTGCATTCAGTGAAAATTTAATTCAAGATATCGCAGAACTAAAAATCCTACCTACCTCATTTCCAAATATTTCACCGTGTTCGCACAAGAGAAAAAAGGAAAAAATCTCAACACAAAAAAGTTCCATGCAAGAGAAAAAAAGAAAAAATCTCAACACAAAAAATTTCCATGCCACCTCATATGTGCAAGATTTATTTCATGCATACCGAGTCCCAAAATTAACATAGCGAGTATGACGAAGAAAAATACTTATTCATATTGAATCGTATGGGCTAGTACGTGCAGGTTTTGTATCACGCACGGTACCTGAATTTGAGTTCTCATCTACAAAAAAAACAACAAAAAAATGCCTCCGAAAAAAGAGAGCAGATAGGTTGCTGTCTTCTACTACAAATCAAAGACACTCCATATATGTATATACTAGCCGACCCGTGCTCGCGTTGCTTCGCAAATTGTAACCAACACATTCTTTTTGAGCTTATGGATTTTCTTCCGATGTTAGCCTTTCTTTTACCCATTTTATATTTCTATGCGATAAAAGAAAAACAACGAATTTAAGCTTGTTATGTACTCGTATTTAATAAAAAAAATCAAAACACACTTCCTTACCGAAATTAACACTTTAGAAAAAAAACTTAAGTAAAATATTACGTAGTAAAGGCCAAGCCGCACGTGAAAACAAACAAAACCATTTAAATTTTTTAGTTGAAAACAGAACGAAATTTTTGTCTATTTTCTTCTTTTCTTTCTTTTATTCATACCTAGAGACGTTTTTTTGCAACCGAAAAATATAGTTTGCGGTAAAAAAAAACAAATTTGTGTTTTTAATGTTCTCATACATCTATAGGTATGTGTGTGTAAATATCCATAGACACATTTTTTTATTTATCTGCTCATGTTCAGTGCAAATGCAACTGACTTAACCTACCCACATTTGTGTGCTCTTTTTATCGACGTCATTGTTAGTACCTTCTTCGAGTTATTTGTAAAGAAAATTTTAACTTAATTTCAGTTTTATTGTTCGAGGAAGTGATACAAAATTGGTAATTCAAGCTGTTATAATAAAACTTTTTTTTATTTTTAAATTGGAAGAATTATAATCTATTCGCTTCCTCGAACCAGAAAAATAAAAAATATCTAATTTTTCTTTAGATAAATCGGCATTTCATGTGCACGGCACTGTAATTAATTAAATGTCCATAGTAACTTAAAAAAAAGAGTCCACACTGCTCAGCGATGTGACGATAGAATTAGAGAAACAAAAAAATAATGTGTGTGTGTAGGTTAGTTGATGAACTATACAAATACAATACAGAAAAATTGAATATGTAGGTAAGTAGGTAAGAGAAAAAACGTAACTATTAAATGGAACACATATTAAGAGAGAAAGAGCATGGGAAGAAAAAAAAATTAAAAATGTTGGAATGATAATGAAATGAAACAAAGCAGCGACCTCGCGATTGTGATAAAATCTAATTTCCTGGATAAAATAAATTCAAAAAGTTTATAATTTTATAATTTGTTTTTATTTATTTCTCAGGTTGTATGTTTAACTTAGAAGTGATTTAAGGCTTACAATTTGCGCAATAATATTGACTTTATGAAGCAATGCTAATCTTTGTCGATTATTGCATAGGTTTTAAGATATGAGTGGTTGTATAAGTCAACTTATGAAAAAAAAAATGGACAAAAAATGTAAAATTAATAATATTTAAGTTTGACAAATAATTAATGAAAAAAAATTAAAACCATAAACACTCTCATAACAATATAGAAAATAATAAAATATATTTCAAATAAATCGGTTGACTACTTTCTGAGATCATGCGTTACAACCTTTAAAATGGTTTCGCTTTTATATAATAGTATAGATATAGATATATATGGAGTGTTTTTTTTTTTTTTAGTTTTTTTGTAGATGAGAACTCACATTCAGGTACGGTGCGTGATACAAAACCTGCACGTACTAGCCCATACGATTCAATATGAATAAGTATTTTGCTTCGTCATACTCTCTATGTTAATTTTGGGACTCGGTGTGCATGAAATAAATCTTGCACATATGAGATTGAGATGGCATGGAACTTTTTTGTTTTGAGATTTTTTCTTTTTTTCTCTTGCATGGAACTTTTTTGTGTTGAGATTTTTTCTCTTGTATGAACAGGGTGAAATATTTGGAAATTAGGTAGGTAGGTGTCTTTGCTACAAACAGTCAATGGATGTGCAAGTTTTCTTTTTTGCACACTGAGTATCGAAACTAACATGGGAGATATTTAAAAAAAAAACTTATTTATACGGAATCATATGAGTCAGAGCGTGCAGGTTTTCTTATTGCACAATGTGTAAGAGTTAAGTGTCTGATGACAGGAGATGAAATTTTTAATAGAATGGAAGAGGAGCATAGAGCTTAAAAATTAAAGAGGGATGATTCTATGTGGAGTCGAATTATTCTTGCGCAGGCAGTTTTTTTTTTTTTTTAAGTTAATGACTGTTGTAACTGCTACTTTTAATGTTTATCTAGTCTGGTGCAGAATGCACATTGTTTCAATTGTTTTTTCGCTTTGTTGGTTAATTAATATTAAATAAATAGCTATCAGTTTTTAATAGAAGTGACGTATTTTGTGACAAGACAAGACGGGAATGACTCTGACTCAGTTGATTTTAGACAAGCTTGAATTACATGAAATTTTACTAAGTAACTGTCAAAGCCAAAGTTATGATGATGGTTCGAATATGAAAGGCAAAGAAGCGGGTGTTCAGAATCGAATTCTAACCCTGGAACCAAGAGCATTTTTAGTTCTATGTTGCCCGCATTCCTTAAATTTAGTGGTTAATGATGCTGCTCGGTGCTCATTTTATGTAGTTAAATTTTCTGATACAATTCAATGTTTGTATAACTTTTTTTCAAGTTCCACAACGAGGTGGGATATTTATAAGAAAAAAATTCCAAGTCATACTTTGAAACCCCTTCTGAGACTAGATGAGAGAACAGGTTAGATGCAATTAAGAAGAAATATATGAAACCCTTATAGAATTAAGAAATCTATAGGCAAAAGACATAGCAGAATCGTTAGGAAATAAAATTTTTGATTTTACATTTATTTGCTGCCTGCTTATTTGGATTGATATTTTAGAAAATATAAATTAAACTAGTAAATATTGCAAAGTCCGTCCGTTAATCTGTCAACTGGCATAACAGTTTTAGAAAATACAAAAACCAGTTTGATGTTCCGATGAAAAATTTAGTAAGTAGGTACTATGTTCAATTAACCGAGCGTATTGCTAGTTCCCTAGAAATACCAAATATGTTTCCTGTAGCTTCATCATTGCTATCTCAACGGAGAAAAATACTTTATGCTGATGAATGTCCTGATACTATATTAGACCCGAAACAAAGATTTAAAGTTGATTTTTTTTTAAATACTTGAAAGGTTTGATACGTATAGTATCAATTTTTCATTTTTAAGTGAATGTTTAAAAAATAAAAATGTAAGTGCTTCATGCCTTAATTTGCAGAATGTTTTAACATAAAGTAGTTTTAAAGATTTAGATGGAGAAGAATTGTTTCAAGAGTTAACCGTAATATCTCAGCTTATTACAATACAAAGCTCAAGTTTAGATGTGTTAAATTTTATTTTTAGTTCAAACCTTGAAGATTTTGCTCCGAATTTAGCAAGTTTGTGCTCATAGTCACAATTGCTAAAAACCTCGCTGCAGTAGAGCATAATAGGGACGATCAAAGCTTTAGCTAAAATCAAACGAGTTTTTAAGGGCGTGATATGATGAGTAGCCCACAACAAACGAAGACTACCATAGACCTTACCTAACGCAAGTTTTATAAGACTGTTCCAGGTTAAGTTTGTATTGAAAGTAAGACCAAGGATTTTTGCAGAAGCAACAAAATCGATTACAGAATTGTTAAGATATATTTCGGGGAAATATGAGGTATCTATATTAGTTCTTGAAATCACTAAGCACTTCGATTTCTTTTAAACATAGATTGTTATTACGAGCCCAATTTACAATTTTATTCAGATCTTCATTAACTTCATGTGCACCATTCTCAACCATACCTAATGGAAAACTGTGGTGCAGTTGCACATCATCTGCATACATGTGTATGGATGACCTAAGCGACAAAGAAGAAAGATCATTGATATACATTGCAAATAGCAAAGGGCCCAAAATTGAATCTTGGAAACACCACAATGCAAAGGAAGAAAGGAAGACATTGCATCATTAGCATGAACTGAAATCTGAATAGACAGATAAATCTCATAGACCGATAAGACCGAATTAAATTTGTTGATGGCGCAGAAAAATTAAAGTGATGTTCAATCTTTTCGCAAAGTTTCTCGATATTGACTGTATCGAAAGCCTTCGAAAAATCTAAGAGAGTGAGAATGATCACTTTATCATCGTCTACAGCTTGCCTAATGTTTTCCACCACCTCAATTAAAGCCGTGGTACAGCTGTGCCTCGGTCTGAAACCAGGCTGATTGGATGATATCATTTTGTTATTGTTCAGAAAAGAGCGCATTTGGTTATTAATTAATTTTTCTACGGCTTTTGAAAGAAAAGGCAAAATGGCGATGGGTCGAAAATCATCACAATCACGATTTTTAGGAACAGGTATGACCTAAGCTTGTTTCCAAGCAGAGGGAAAGGTACTGGTCATAAAGATTGTGTTAACTGTGTGCGTTATGTATTTCAGAACGTAAGGTAATATGGCTTTTAAGAAAACTGGATGTATACCATCAATACCCACGGAGTTACATTTGATGGCTAAGATGCTTTTTAAAACATCAGCCTCATCAACCACAGAGAAATAAAAACGTGAAGGCAGTTCATTCAAAGGATAATCAGTTAAATGCGACACATTAGTACTATTTTCAAGGCCTTCTATAGTTACTGAAGTGAATTTTTTATTAAGTACGTCACAGTTAACAGATACACATTTCTCGTTGACTTGCTTGCCCACACCAATGTCCTTAAGATTCTTCTATAGCTCATTTTTGGCAAGTGACGGATCTAATTTTGGTGCGTATAATCGTTTTTTGCCTCACGAATATCACTAATCACTCTATTTCTTAAAACTTTATATGCATTATACAATTCATCGATCCTAAATAATTTCCAACGTTTATATGCTAGATTACGTTCCCTTATTAAAGCCTTAATATTATTGTTAAACCAAGATTGATTTTTCTTTCGAAACTGCTTGGTAAAATGAGTAGGTGTTAAAGTATTTACTAGAAATAGGCCAAGAGATGCCATTCTATCTGTAAGCTCAGAGCTCTTGAGGACATTGTTATTAAAATCTCCAGCAACGATAACAGATGGTGACACATATAATAGTTCATCCAATACTGAGAAGAGAGGTGATATGTCTATATTGCGATGAGGACGATACACTGACCCTAACATTATTTTATTGTTATTACACCTTATTTCAACAAATACGTATTCTATATCACTACCTGCTTGAGATTTACGTATTAATTTGCAATGTAAATCATTTCGTGTGAAAATAGCAACACCCCCACCAACCCGACCAGTTCTGTCGCAGCGAAAAACATTATATCCTTCCACAAAACACACAGAATCCACAGAGAACCATGTTTCACTAACACAAACCACGTCAATCTTAGAATTTATGAATAAATACCGAAATTCATATAATTTTGGACTCAAACTTTGCGCATTGATATGGCAGACTTTCAATCCAGTATGCTGCCCACTTAGGACTTGTATCATTGAACGCAGGGAATGATTCGAAAATTCAGCTATAGATTCTCTATTACGAACATTAGGATCAATCATTGAGTGAATTTATATATAAATCGACAAGGACCCAAATCAGTCCAGTCAAATATAATAAGCTGTAAAGCCAGATTAAAAAAGACACACAGAAACAACCAAAAGACGAAAATGATGATGACAAATATGTATGTATAATTATAGATGCATGAGAAAGTAATGCATTTTGAAATCATTATAGAGAGAGAACGATAATATTAGAATTATTAAGAAAAAAAAAATATAATAGTGAAAAAGTAATAAGAAACTAATAAAGTAATAAAAAAAGTAGAAAAAATAAAATTAAATAATTATTAAAATACTATAGAAGAGAGAGAAAAGAAAAAAAATCGTTCTGCAGAAGGCTCTTATCAAAATAAGTAAATAGAAAAGTAAAATAATAATGGTCGCATTCGGAAAGCTAGTGGCTACGTAGTCGAAATTCAACTAGATTTGTGAATGCAAAACTTCACTACAAAGCTAGTCAATCCGGAACTGTCATATAAATGACAAATGCAAATATATAATATAGGAAACATTTGTGTTTTCAGTACTTTAAATAGTTTGTTTTGTTTTCAAATTCAATAAAACCGAATATAAGATATAATATGAGTGATATTTATATGTATTTAAATACTAAACGATTAATTTCATTTTGAATTCTTGTGTCCTTACCGAGCAGCTGATTGTGAAACGTCAAAACCAGTGTGCACTAACTTTGTAGCCGAAAATTTTACACTACGTCGGAGGGGAAATTTCAACTACTTTTGTAGTTAGATTTAGCCAATCAGAATCCCTTGACTACGTAGCCACTAGCTTTCCGAATGCGACCAATGTATTTATGCTGTTTACTTTGTTGCTTGAGTAGAGTTGATAGATCAGCTGTTTCGGATGTCATCAAAGGGTTCGTGGCAATTAAATTCAGATAATCGGTGTTCTCTACTAAGACTGCTTTCTCATTTCGGCTCTTCTTTACATAAACCAATCCTCTCATCGTAAAAGCGGAAAACAATTTACCATCCTTCTTAAGTTTTAAAGCATTATTCAGTAGCGATCGGTTTTTAGTAGTGAGACATTCATGAATGAATACGGGCTTATCTGAAAAAAGGCCAAGGTCGCGGACGCATAATGGTTTTTTTGTTTTAGTGCGGTGGTTGGCAATCGAGCGAAGAACAGTGCTTTTATCGCGCGGTGACAAAAATTTTACCATTACAGGTGGATTTGTTGAAGATTTAGTTCTAAGCCGAAAAATATCGCGAATAGTAATAGTATTTATTCCAATAGTAAGGCGTAAATTATTGAAAATTTGTTTTAAATCTTCCTCTGGCAGCAAGGGAAAGCCATGAATCAGAGCATCACTCTCTGTTTCCTTATGTTGAAAACGTTCTTCCATTAGTTCTATGCGTGTAGTAATCTGTTTAAGTTCATCATCTTGTGTTTTCAAAAGCTCCTTCAGCAAAATGTTCTCCTCTTTTATGACGTCGATCTCGCAAAGCTTTAGTTCAACTTTTTTTATTCTTTGATTGACATCATCAACGGTTCTCTTTAGCTGTGAAACGTCCGCGTTTATTTTCTCCGTAATCCTATCTTCGAATTCATTCAATTTCGTCGAAAGGAGAGTAATTATATAATCGCTTTGTTTTTTAAGAGCTTCTTCAGACATTTCGGTTATTATGTCTTCTCTTCCTAGCTTGGCATTAAAATCTCCTAAGACAATTTTAATGTCATAGCCAGGGCACTGCTCATATGTCTCGTCCAAGAGCTCGAAGAATATGTCTTTGGTGTCTTCATCTTTCTCCTCTGTTGGGGCATACGCACCGCACATATTAGGCTTATGTTGGCGAATTTAGCCTTGATGCGGATTGTCGTGATGCGCTCGCTCACACTGTTGAAACTCAAGACTTTTTGCCTGAGTCTAGTTCCAACAAAAAATCCACACCCAAATAGACGCTGCCTTTGTTTTCGGTAGCAGTGGCCGTAGTATATATCGCAGTCTTTTAGTTTGCGTTTGCCCGGTCCATCCCATCGCACTTCTTGGATGGCGGTAATATCTGCCATGAAGCAGTTTAGGGCTTCCGCTAATTGTTCGGCTGCACGTGGTCTGTTAAGGGACCTAACATTCCACGTACAGATCCGAAGTTCGTTGTCCTTATTTCGTTTGCTTGGGTTGTCAACAGTGAATACGTCCGTATCCGAGGCTTGTTGGTGCTTCGCAACTAGAAAATTTTTACGTGGTCAGGAAGTCACCCCGACGGCACAACCCCCAACCTGGAGGGCCAGATCCTTAGTATAACTCCAAGGACGGGGAGCCGGATAAACCGCTCCTTATAGGCCTGGGCTCCTAATAAGTCGTACAAGCCCTATAAGGTGTTCACTAAGTAGTTCAACCTTACTGGAACTGTAGACGCCACCGTTGATTCCATCTCGAGAATTCGTCCGCTGCCGTCTGGATAAGGAGAGGTGCCTTAGTGGAAACACCTCTCCCACCCTCTCTCGTTTGCTGCCCCCAACAACTTTCCACTGGGGTTAGAACCCAATCTCCAGTTGAGGTACTAGGCACCCGATGTTCGGCGCGGGGAGGTGAGAGTAGGAGTTGATAGACAGAGGTGCGTTTTGAGAAAAATCCTGTGGACGCTTATGTCCTCTTGAATGCACATGTCTACCATTTAAACATTTATAAATACTAAAAGAAAAACCACTGGTTTTCCAAACTGTATGGAATATTCTGGAAGCGTTTCCAGTGATTTGAATGTTATATGTAATTATTTTGCTGATTATTTCAAATCTGTCTCCTCAATTCCAAATTCATGTGAACTTCCTTCCTTTTCACCGGTTAATGTGGTTGATATAGGACACATTATTTTTGATGAAGCAGATGTTTTTGATGCGTTATTAAATTTGGACACTAATAAAAGCACAGGACCAGATGAGGTTAGGTTAGGTTAGGTTATATGGGCTGACAGTTGATTTTGTTACCGTCACACTTAGATCAATATAGATCCTTTGTGATACCCTGAAGTGTTGTAACTTCTGAAAAAATGATTTAACCTATGAATTCTATGGTTGATCGAGCCATTTGGTGGACTTGATAAAGTTCAATAGGCGATTGCCTGGGAGTTCAGATAGTTCTTCTAGTTCATTGAAGAAATAGTTGCCTAAGAATTTTTATCTGGTACGGCAGAGTGCTCGACAGTGGCATAGAAAATGAGCCGTGTTTTCGTGCTCATCCTCATCGCCGCAGCCTCTGCATATGTCGTCCGTACTAAGCCCCATCTTCTTTTTGTGGTAGCCAAGTAGGTTGTGTCCCGTTATCACACTTATGAGGGATCTTAGGGACTGTTTTTTGAGAAGTAAAATCTTTTTGGATTTTTCCTTGTCATAATGTGACCAGAGTTTCCTGGTGTTACCGCAGGTTTCTAATAGGTTAAATCTATCATTTGCTTTTTGAATGATATTATTACTAATGTTTCTCTTTAGTTCGCATTGAGGGATTCTGATGTTGTGGTCTATGAGAGAGGGATCAAGTACCGAGCCTTCTCTTGCAAGCTCATCCGCTTTTTCATTTCCTGGCACACCACTGTGACCGGGAACCCAGCAGAGTCTTACGTTGTGCTGCATACCAAGAACCCTTAGCTCTTCGTGACAGCAAGAAACAAGCTTTGACTTGATTTGCGTGGCAGAGATCGCTTTTATTGCTGCTTGGCTATCAATGAAAAAGGTGATATCAGCGTGTGATATCGCCATCATGGATATTTGATTAGCAGCGTTTTTCACTGCCAAGATCTCAGCTTGGAAGACGCTGCTATGGTCGGGAAGTCTGAATGAACTGGCAAGGCTAAGATTTTCTGAGTAGAAACCTGCCCCTACCCCAGTAGTCATTTTCGAACCATCGGTGAAGATGGTAAGATTCGATTCGTTAGTGTAGGGTACACTGTTTTCCCAGTCCTCTCTATTAGGGAAGCTGGTAGTGAAGTTTTTATTGAAGTCTAGATAAGGGGTCATGTAATCAGTACGAACGTTATTGCCAACGTATTTTGTAAGGATCGTGGTATGACCGTGTTGACTAGATCTCCAAATATCGGTCTGACTAAGTCGGAGAGCGCTGTTTGCTGCTGATTCTTGTGCAAATAAGTCTATGGGGGTGAGATTTAGGATCGCTTCGAGACCCGCAGTTGGGGTAGTCCTCATCACCCCCGTAGTGCTAATGCATGCCATTCTTTGTACTTTGGTAAGGGTTTTTAAGTTCCTGGATATCTCCAGAGCTTGCCACCAAACCAAACTGCCATAAGTTAGAATGGGTCTAACAATGGCTGTGTACATCCACATGATTATCTTTGGATTTGGCCCCCAGTTTCTTCCCAGAATCCTGTTACACGAGTAGAGTGCAATCATGGCTTTCTTGTATCTTTCCTGTATGTTTAGACCCCAGTTGAGTTTCTTGTCCAAGATAACTCCAAGGTATCTTGCTTTTTCTGAAACTATGAGTGGGGTGTTATCAATTTTTGGTATCTCAAAAGAAGGTATTTTCCTTCTGTTGGTGAAAAGTACCAGTTCTGTTTTCAGGGGGTTAACCTTCAGACCGCATTTCTTGGTCCAGTTATTGACCATAGTTAATGCGCCTTCTAGTTGTTCGCTTACCGTGGTCAGGTATTTACCCGTCGCTAGAAGCGCTAAGTCGTCGGCATAAGCTATAATTCTGACACCGCTGTTTTTGAGTTTGATGAGAATTTCATTCATCACCAAAGTCCAGAGGAGGGGTGAGAGGATTCCGCCTTGTGGAGTCCCTCTAGATGTATACATCTTTATACTAGAGCTACCTAGTACGCAATGGATTTGTCTGCTTTTCAACATACACGTAATCCATTTTATAAGTGTAGGTTCTATTTTAAGATCAGTGAGAGCTTTTTCTATGGCACTGTTGTGGACATTGTTGAATGCTCCTTCGATATCAAGAAAAGAGGCAAGGGTGTATTCTTTCACCGCGAGCGATTTCTCTATTGTTCTAACTGCACAGTGTAGGGCTGTTTCTACACTTCTGCCTTTTGTATAGGCGTGCTGAAATGGTGATAAAGATTCTGGCTTTAAGTTGCTACGGATGTGCATATCAATCAATCTCTCAAGTGTTTTTAGTGCGAAAGAGGTTAGACTGATAGGTCTGAAGTCTTTTGGTTCTGTGTGACTGGGCTTGCCAGCTTTTGGTATGAAGACGACTTTAACTTCACGCCAAGCCTTCGGGACATATCCTAACTTAAGACTGTTAAGGAATATGTTTATCAGATGTGGAGTGATGATATCACTGCTTTTTTGCAGCATCAAGGGGAAGATGCCGTCTAGGCCTGGGGATTTGTAAGGAGAGAATGAGTTAATAGCCCAGATTAACTTTTCTTTTGTTATCAATTCCCTAGGAATTTCAGGTACCGAGCATATGGTGTATATTGACTCGTTTACTAGGTCTGCGCTACATCCTGGGAAGTGTGTTTGAACCAGGAGTTTTAGGCTTTCTTGACAGGACTCTGTCCATTGATCATCAGGTCCTTTTAGGGAGCCTATGGGTGTGTTTACTTTGGAGAGTATTTTCCTTAGTCTTGCTGCAGGACCAGATGAAATGGTTCCTGTTGTGTTAAAAAACTGTGCTATTTCAATATCACTGTCACTATGCTTGATTTTCAATAAATCCTTGATGACTGGAACTTTTTTGAATAATTGGAAGATATCATATATATCTCCCATACACAAATCTGGGCCCAAACAGAATGTAATGAACTATAGACCAATATGTAAATTTTCAGTGATTCCAAAATTGTTTGAAAAGTTAGTCTCCAAAAAATTGAGTTATACTATTAAAAACATAATCTCTGAGTCTCAACATGGTTTTATTGCCGGTAGGTCTACAACTACAAATCTTGCAGTTTTATGTGACTCGGTAATTAATGGATTTGAAAACAGCTTGCAAACAGACATTATATTCACAGATTTTGCTAAAGCATTTGATAGGGTAAACCATGAGATCCTGATTTTTAAGCTATCGAAACTTGGCTTTCATTCTTGCTTTATCAAATGGATTTCTTCTTATTTAAAAAATCGTGTTCAGTATGTTAAAATTGGAACACATTTATCCAAACAAATTTCTGTTACTTCAGGGGTTTCTCAAGGAAGCCATATTGGTCCGTTGATTTTCATCCTTTTCATTAACGACATTCCCTCCAATTTTAATTTTTCACAAAATCTGATGTATGCCGATGACTTCAAAATATACCGGTCTATTAAATCTTCAAATGACTGCCTTCTTCTTCAGGAAGATCTTCACAAGCTGGCAAAATGGTGTGATGATAATAAATTGTTTCTGAATGTTGGAAAATGTCAAAGTTTCACTTGTCATCGGAAAATGTCGCCCAACATTTTCAACTACACCATTAGTAATATAGTCCTTGAAAGAGTAGTTGTTAAGAAAGATCTTGGAGTTGTGTTGGATGAACGTTTTTCTTTTTCGAGTCACATTGATTATGTTGTTAATAAGGCAAACAAAATGATAGGATTCATACGAAGAAACTCAAAGGATTTTTCTGATCTTTTCACATTTGTCCTATCATTAATACTCTTCGCAGCGTATGCAATGAAAGACACTTTATGGTTAATTTTTGTACACCTTCGGTTGGTTTTAATAGGAATTTCTAAAGATTTCTATAGTAATCTAGTAGTAAATATAACCTATGTTACTCAGTGATAATGTAGATTTCTAATGAAAAAAGAATTATTAAAATCGGTACAGTACTTTTTGAATTTATTTGTTACATACAAAAATACAAATCTTTCCTCTTTATATTATTAGTGTAGATAAGTATACATATTAGTCTGTAAGAGTTGTACTCTGCTTGATGAATAAATAAATACAATAAAGATATTCAAGCGTTTTACGGAGCCTCTAAGTGAGAATAGAAAATTATCTATTCTCATGAAGAATTTAACTCCTTTCTATCAGACTCAATTAGGATCGGCTGATATCAAATTAGTCAATGAGCTGGTAGCTTTAGGTAGAAGGCTGGAGACGATTCGAAGTAATGTCGAGTCGTTTGTTCCTCCTCCTTTAGGTCGCAATAGGCAGACTTTAGAACCTGATGTTGCGTATGTTGGATCCATTCAGTGCAAGAGCGCCGGCGTCAAAATTAGGGAGGTTGCCTGCTGACAACCAGCTGCCAAATTGAATTCAAATAGGTTTCACATTAGAGACAAGTGGGGGCGACAGTCGTCCTTACTTGGGTGTAAATATATAATATGGCTTTAGGTTTTTAGGACTTTTAAATTCCGGAGCATCTAGGACTATCATATGTAGGGGCGTTTGGAAGGTCCTTAAGAATTTAGGGTTAAGTTTAGGGATAACCAATATAAATCAAGTACATCTTGCAGATGGGGCGCGTGTAGGAGTTTAAGGAGTAGTCAATCTGCCAATAGTTGTTGAGGATAGGTCAGTTCTCGTTTGGCACACCAATTATTTATTTATTCAATTATATTAAATTAAATTTTAACAAATGTAAAAGTATTTATTATTTATAATTCATCATTATTTCTGATTTATACAAAATGATTATTGTGAATTAACCAACAAAATTAATAGCCTAAAATGACACTTCATGTCAAACAATTTTTTTATGTTTTTATAATTGATAGAATCAGCTTTTAACCTTGGTAATATGAGAAAAGGTCAATTCATTCGTTCTCGAACTTTCAAGCTACACATATAATTTAATAAAGTATACATTTTATAACGATTAAGCAATCGAATTTTATTTAAACCAAAAAATAAGAATTTTAATCTTTAACCAGTGACACAAATATTGGTCCTTCTACGCCATTAAAAAGAAATAGAAGTGTGTGAATTTTGCGATTTGTCATTTTTAAAGTGCAAAATTATCTGTACAAGATAAACACATATATATAAAAAGTGAACATATTTAATGTGCCATTTTAAACTATAAAACTATATAAAAAAAAAAATAAAGAAAACATTTTTCTAAAGAAAAAACTATTTAACAAACATTTTGTGCTGTGCAAATCGGGATTCCCGCGACGCGTTAAGCAACAAAAACACATCGCCAGTTCACTACATACCACGTAAGTCCTTATTTTTTAAAGTATTTTTTTGCTGGTTTTTTATTACATTTCATAAAAAAAAGTCTACCATGTCATTTGGGGAGCTTCAAAAGGAAGTTTTAGCGCAGTTAGAGCGCGATTTTTCTAATTTTAAAAAGACAGGCCATGTTCGTCGTACTGTGAATTATATAAAAACTCGGTTGGGGCTTTTAGAAGCTAATTTGGAAAATGCCAAACGATACCACGATGAAATCGTTAGCGGGGAAAGCTTGAGAAGACATTAAAAAGGGATGAAATAGTCGCTGTATATGATCAAATTCGTGATACTTATTTAGAATATAAAAGTGAATTGATGGATGCTCTGGACAAAGTAGCTCCACCTCCACTTGCTCCAGCTTTGCCTTCGTCACCGTTAGGGCCAATTCCTGCGACAATGATGCCGCCAACGATGCCGGCTACACATACTAATGTTTTCTTCTATAAAGCCTCCAACATTTTCTGGTTCCTATACAACATGGCGTTCCTACCACGACATTTTTAAGTCACTTGTGCATAATAATGCTACCCTGAACGAAATTCAAAAAATGCATTTTCTGAAAGAAAGCTTGACTGGTGATGCCGAACGTCTTTTCAATCATTAAGATCTAAGTTCTGGGAACTATGCAAAGGCATGGGATTTATTGATCGAAAGGTATGATCACAAAAGAGTTTTGGTCAATTCCTACCTTAAGGTCCTTTTCGGTCAACCTATACACAGTAAAAATCTGCGGAAACTTTAAAAAACTTGTTAGACACCACGATCGAGGTGGTTCATTTATATTCTTTTTCAGAAATTATCCTCCAAAACTCAACAACTTTGGGAAGAAAAGCCCGTGAACGGCAAAGAACTCCCAACCTTTTCCGATTTCACCGATTTTCTTAAATCCCGTTTAAGGACTCTAGAGGCCCTTGTACAGCAAGGAACTTCGGTCTTAGAATCCAAGCCAATAACAAAACCTGAAGTTGCAGCAAAAGCATTCCATGCAAAAATGCAACCAAAACAGCAATACAACACGCAACGTTACACATGACAACACTCCTTGATGAAATGTCAAAGTTTTTTTGGTATGAACTCTGCCCAAAAAAATGCAAGCTGTACGATAGGTTCGAGTTTGTGAGAACTGTCTTGCATATAGTCACACAACACGAGATGGCCTTAGTAACCGGAGCTGTTACTTTTGTAATCAAAGGCATCACTCACTTTTGCACATTAATTCACACACAAAACACAATTCGATTGCTAATCCGAAAACCTTAACAACACAATCACAACAACAGGTTGCCCAGCCTAAGGATCAACAGGTAGCTTATAACCCAAACGCTCCTGCGTTCCAACCAATGGGTGATAATGCACCAGGTTGCAGTACACGACACAATTATCATGCTTCACGACTCCATGGTACGCAAATTTTATTAGCCACTGCTGTAGTTAGGGTTAAATCTGGAGATGAGAGATTTGCAGACCTACGAGCAATAATTGACCCAGGCTCAGATGCTACTTTTATTTCTGAATCCGCAGCAAGGTTTTTAAATCTACCAAGGTATCCAACATCCGTAAAGGTATCAGGGTTAGGGAAGGTCAGCAACGGCACCAGTCAAAACTACGTTGACATAATGTTTTCTTCGAAGCATTCGACGTTTGAAGGCTCAACCAAGGCGTTCATCTTTAAGTCGTTGACTGGCCTTCTTCCGGCCCACAAAATGATACACAACACATGGGAACACCTAACTGATTTACAGTTAGCAGACCCTAATTTTCATATTCCAGCTCCAATCGATATACTTTTTGGCTCAGATGTTTATCCTGAAATCATTTTGCCGGATATAATCCGCAGTGAGCAAGAAATTGCTCCTATTGCTCAGAACGCTCACTTAGGGTGGATTATATTAGGCAAAATTCCTGAGATAGCACCGAAAAGCATATGTAGCTTCTTTCAACACATCGATCTTGATACGCAAATCCGACAATTTTGGGAGATGGAGAAAACTCCATTCGTAACTCACCCGTCAGAAGAATATGCCGCCTGTGATAAGTATTTTTCAAAAACAACAAAACGTCTCCCAGATGGACGGTATGAAGTTGGTCTTCCGTTCAAGGAAGGATTCTATCCCGAACTTGGACCCAGTAAAGAAAATGCAGTCAGACGCTTCTCATCTCTGGAACGACGATTGGACAAGGATCCAAAGCTGAAAGCGAGCTACAGCCAATGTATAATGGAATATCTTACTTTAAACCAGATTGAAGAGGTAAATCTGGATGACCCAATTTTAAAGTCACCTTTTCATTACTTTATACCCCATCACGCTGTGTTCAAAGCATCTAGTACAACCACAAAATTAAGAGTCGTCTTTGACGCAGCTGCAAAAACTTATGATGAAACATCTTTAAAGCAACACCTGATGATCGGCCCTAAATTGCAAAAAAACCTTGTCGATATAATATTAAAATGGCGACTACATCGATTCACCATAAAAGCTGACATCGAGAAAATGTACCGCCAAATTCTCGTAAAAGATGCGGATCAATATTACCAACTCATCCTTTGGAGAGACAATCTTGATCAACCCATCAAAGTCTTCAAACTTAAGACTGTCACTTTTGGCACGGCTTGTGCACCTTATTTGCCCATCCGTGTCTTATACAAAGTTGCTGAGGATGAAGCTGAAAATTATTCCAAATAATCTATAGCAGTAAGAGAGGAGATGTATGTGAACGATTTTATCAGTGGAGGTGATTCCATCGACGAAACTCGCATCAGGCGTGAAGAAACACGCGCTCTGCTGGCTTCAGCAGGGCTTAAACTGCGGAAATGGACTTCCAACTGCAAAGATCTTCTACAAGATCTCCCCAAAGAAGATTGCGAGATCAGCTTTGAATTGCCTTTTGGATCAACCGATCTTGTAAAAAAATTGGGCATAAGCTGGCATCCAGAGGATGATATCTTTTCTTTTCAGAATATACAAAACGACACCGAAGAACTCACAAAAAGGACTATGTTATCGTCAATTGCCAAGCTTTTCGATCCACTTGGCTGGATAGCACCATGCGTGATCAAAGCTTAGATCATGATGCAGAAGTTATGGTGCCGAGGAACTGACTGGGATCAACCAATTCCTTTAGACATAAGAGAGGAATGGTAAGCTTTCCGAAAAGAACTGCCTGATATTCAAAACATAAAGATCCCAAGGTGGATCAAAACACAAAATACACAAAAAAAAGTGGAATTTCATGGCTTCAGCAATGCGTCGGAGAAGGCATATGGAACCGTAGTCTTCATACGTGTGCTCGACAGCTGTGACAATATCCATATGCACCTACTTTTATCCAAAACAAAGGTAGCTCCATTGAAAACTGTGAGCCTTCCACGGCTTGAACTTTGTGGAGCTGCATTACTTGCATCTCTTCTGAGCTACACTAAGGATGTTTCGATTATCCCGACACAAAATTATATGCTTGGTCTGATTCAACGATTACGTTGGCTTGGATAAAAGCACAACCATCAAAATGGACGACATTCGTAAGCAACCGAGTTCCTGAAATTCAACGGCTGACAAGCTCTGATATATTGAAACATATCCCAACAGAGCATAACCCAGCTGATCTAGCATCCAGAGGTATCTCACCCTCAACACTACGAACACAAGAACTATGGTAGATCAAACCTTCATTCTTGCGAGAAAAATGGAATTTTGAAGTTCCCGAACAACCCTCTTCACTTAACACTGAAATAGAGAAACGAGCAGAGAAAAGGCAATGCACCTTTGCAAATTATGGTGCAGCAGACGATCTTATAAACAAAAGTACATTGCGATGTTCACGATTATCCAAAACCATAAGGGCAATTGCCTTTTGTTGTCGGTTCAAAAGCAATGGTCTTGCAAAAAGAAGGAAGACAACAAGAATTTCTGGAGAACTCAGACCAGAGGAACTGCAATGTGCAGCCTTATTGGTACACAAAGCTGTACAAAGACTCATGTTCACCGAAGAACTGGATGAATACGAGAGTAAAGGTGCAACTCCAAAATCACTGCTCTCACTCGGCGCTTTCATCGATGGTAATGGTATCCTACGCGTTGGTGGTCGACTGCAAAACACGTTGCTCCCGTACAACCAGCAGCATCCGATCATCTTGAAACCTAACTACCATTTATCGGAGCTTGTGATGCGAGATGCTCACAACAAAACCCTACACGGAGGAAACCAGCAAACTACAGCATACATCCGTATGTCTTATTGGATTATGGGTATGAAACCGTACGTCAGGAGATATATCCATAAATGCCCAATATGCTTTCGGTATCAAAAAATTAATTTGCAGCAATCATGGGAAGCCTTCCAGCACCACAGGTAAGAATCTCCAGACCATTCACCCACACCGGAATAGATTATGCCGGACCTATAGAAATAAAAGCATGGAAAGGAAGAGGAGCTAAAACCTTCAAAGGCTATTTTGCCATTTTTATTTGTTTGGCTACAAAGGCTATTTATCTGTAAACAGTTTCAGATATGACAACACAATCTTTTTTGGCAGCTTTTCTTCGCTTCACGGCCCGGCGAGGTCTTTGTGCTCAAATATATAGCGACTGTGGCACAAATTTTGTTGGAGCAAATAGAGAATTAGCCAAGATGCTAGAGCAAGCTAAACATGATTGGCAAGAAATTGCTGGAATTCTGTCCAATTCAGGAACAAACTGGAACTTTATTCCTCCCGCTTCTCCTCACTTTGGTGGACTCTGGGAAGCAGGAGTGAAATCCGTGAAACATCACCTAAAACGCACGATACGAGATGAGAGTTTAACTTTCGAGGAGCTCTGCACACTTCTCACCCAAATTGAAGCATGTTTGAACTCCAGACCTCTATGCCCTCTATCAGAAAATATAGATGACTTAGACGTCGTAACTCCAAGACACTTCTTGATTGGAGAACCTTTGCTGTCAATACCTCAAGGAAGCATATCAACTCCAAAACATGTGAGTTACCTGGATAGATGGACGGTGGAATGGAGGGTACCTTTCACGATTACAACAAAGACCTAAATGGACCAGGAAAGAAACTCAACCCAAAATAGGAGGCTTGGTCTTAGTAAAAGACGAGAGACTACCACCATCCCAATGGTTATTAGCCAGGATAACAGAAACACATCCTGGAACCGATGGACTTATCCGAGTTGTAACGCTCAAAACAAAAACCGGAACAATTAAACGTCCCATCACAAAACTTTGTTATCTGCCAAGCAATGAATCCACCGATGAAAATAAAATAATTTAATTAAATTCAAAAATTAAAAACCTTACACAAATTAAAAACCCTACACAAAATAAAAACCCTACACAAATTAAAACCCTACACAAATTAAAAGGCAAATAAAATGTCATCATACACAACACAACACATTTATTAACATACAGTCCACTTTCAAAAACCCAGAACCTCAAAAAAGAAAAAACAATTATCGAAGTAGAAATAAAACCATAGAATAAAAAAAAAAATATTATAAAAAATAATGAAATAACTCAAAAATCAATCATTTAAATTTCTTAAATAAAATATAAAACAACACAACAAAATGGATCCTAAAGGAATAAATAAAATCTCATTTTAATATTTAAAATAATTAATTTTATTTCTCTTAATTCACACAACACAATATTACAAAAGGTTTAAATTCTTATTGATAACACAAAAAATATGAATTCTTGAATTATAAAAATTAATTTTATAACCTCAACAAAACACACAATATAAAATTATTTTTAAATTTCAACACATCACATATGTATGTATAATCAAAATAATTTGAATTAAAACTCATCACTTAATAAAAATAGCAAAACCCCGTCGGCATTTCAAAATTCAAATCCCGTCGGATCGAATCGCCGCCGCCGGCCGTCGGCATTTGACTTTAATAAACTCAACACTTTAACACAAAACTCAACACCATATTTACATAACACATTCAAATTAAACACTTTTATTTAAAAAATAAAACAATACAAAAACTCACTAAACGTCGTTAAATTTATTAATTTATTAATTTGTTTTTTTTTTTTTGTTTTTTTATAAAATAATAATATTTTTTTTATTTTATTAACACACGAAAAATTACATTTCCCAATATGACGTCATCAAAAATATTTTGCGGTCATTTGCAAATTATTTGCAATATGAAAAATATGAAAACAAAATATGCACTCATACAAACATATTACAATTCGCCGCGAAACCGAATCGATATACGAAAAAAGAAATCCCAAGCACACGCACACACACACAAAACCCAAAAGGAAATTAATGAAATATAATATAAAATAAAAATTAAATATATTATAAATAAAATAATAAAATTGTTGTTTTTTTTGTAGATGAGAACTCACATTAAGGTACGGTGCGTGATACAAAACCTGCACGTACTAGCCCATACGATTCAATATGAATAAGTATTTTGCTTCGTCATACTCTCTATGTTAATTTTGGGACTCGGTGTGCATGAAATAAATCTTGCACATATGAGATTGAGATGGCATGGAACTTTTTTGTTTTGAGATTTTTTCTTTTTTTCTCTTGCATGGAACTTTTTTGTGTTGAGATTTTTTCTCTTGTATGAACAGGGTGAAATATTTGGAAATTAGGTAGGTAGGTGTCTTTGCTACAAATAGTCAATGGATGTGCAAGTTTTCTTTTTTGCACACTGAGTATCGAAACTAACATGGGAGATATTTAAAAAAAAAACTTATTTATACGGAATCATATGAGTCAGAGCGTGCAGGTTTTCTTATTGCACAATGTGTAAGAGTTAAGTGTCTGATGACAGGAGATGAAATTTTTAATAGAATGGAAGAGGAGCATAGAGCTTAAAAATTAAAGAGGGATGATTCTATGTGGAGTCGAATTATTCTTGCGCAGGCAGTTTTTTTTTTTTTTAAGTTAATGACTGTTGTAACTGCTACTTTTAATGTTTATCTAGTCTGGTGCAGAATGCACATTGTTTCAATTGTTTTTTCGCTTTGTTGGTTAATTAATATTAAATAAATAGCTATCAGTTTTTAATAGAAGTGACGTATTTTGTGACAAGACAAGACGGGAATGACTCTGACTCAGTTGATTTTAGACAAGCTTGAATTACATGAAATTTTAATAAGTAACTGTCAAAGCCAAAGTTATGATGATGGTTCGAATATGAAAGGCAAAGAAGCGGGTGTTCAGAATCGAATTCTAACCCTGGAACCAAGAGCATTTTTAGTTCTATGTTGCCCGCATTCCTTAAATTTAGTGGTTAATGATGCTGCTCGGTGCTCATTTTATGTAGTTAAATTTTCTGATACAATTCAATGTTTGTATAACTTTTTTTCAAGTTCCACAACGAGGTGGGATATTTATAAGAAAAAAATTCCAAGTCATACTTTGAAACCCCTTCTGAGACTAGATGAGAGAACAGGTTAGATGCAATTAAGAAGAAATATATGAAACCCTTATAGAATTAAGAAATCTATAGGCAAAAGACATAGCAGAATCGTTAGGAAATAAAATTTTTGATTTTACATTTATTTGCTGCCTGCTTATTTGGATTGATATTTTAGAAAATATAAATTAAACTAGTAAATATTGCAAAGTCCGTCCGTTAATCTGTCAACTGGCATAACAGTTTTAGAAAATACAAAAACCAGTTTGATGTTCCGATGAAAAATTTAATAAGTAGGTACTATGTTCAATTAACCGAGCGTATTGCTAGTTCCCTAGAAATACCAAATATGTTTCCTGTAGCTTCATCATTGCTATCTCAACGGAGAAAAATACTTTATGCTGATGAATGTCCTGATACTATATTAGACCCGAAACAAAGATTTAAAGTTGATTTTTTTTTAAATACTTGAAAGGTTTGATACGTATAGTATCAGTTTTTCATTTTTAAGTGAAAGTTTGAAAAATAAAAATGTAAGTGCTTCATGCCTTAATTTGCAGAATGTTTTAACATAAAGTAGTTTTAAGGATTTAGATTGAGAAGAATTGTTTCAAGAGTTAACCGTAATATCCCAGCTTATTACAATACAAAGCTCAAGTTTAGATGTGTTAAATTTTATTTTTAGTTCAAATCTTGAAGATTTTGCTTCGAATTTAGTAATTGCTCTCCAAATCCTTAATACAATCCCGGTCACGGTAGCTTCAGGAGAACGTAGTTTTTCTAAACTTAAAATTATTAAAAATTATCTTATAGGACAACCATGACTCAAGAGAGACTGGTAGGATTATCTATAATGTCCATTGAAAAGAAATTATTAAATTCTTTAGAATTTGATGATCTCATTTCTGAATTTGCAAAATGTAAGGCCAGAAAAGTAAGATTCCAAGTTTAAAAGTCTCCCCTCTGCTCATTTCTTCGCTGCGTTTTAGTTTAATGGTTTAGGCCTCCTGGGGATACCTCAATAAAAAAAACGCATTGAAAGTCTACCTCCTTGATAGTCTGGGAAAGGCTTATGCTTGTGTATCAGTTTATGTGTAAAAAAAATATAAAAAGGGGCGCTTTCTACAAATCTTGCACAGGGCGCAAGTTTGGCTGGAGCCGGCCCTGAGTATCGCAATACTATTAGTATAAAAAAGAATGTATGCTATAGTGACATATTACTTACAGTAAGCTAATCTCTTGTAGTACCCGTGGCATGATGGTTAGTGCGTTGGACTGTCATGCGAGAGGTCTTGGGTTCAATCCCTGCCTGTGCCACCTTAATTAAAAAAAAAAAAAAATGTTTTCACGGGTACTGCGTCTTGTGAGGAATTGACAAATTCTCCAAGAGTAATGCTTGTCATGAAAAAGTGCTTTCTCAAATTAGCCGTTCGGATTCGGCATAAGAAACTGTAGGTCCCCTCCATCCCTGCAATTACTCGCACACAGGAATGGTTGAGAGTTGTAAGTCACTAGGCCCTGGTTCTCTACGGACTGTTGCGCGACCCAATTTATTTTTTTTTAAGCTAATCTCTTAGACTATATAAGCATTTGAGCAAGTATATTTCAACTATAAAGTTATTAAAAAATAAATTTTTAAAATACTTAATAATTTACAAATAGCAGAAAAAAATTAATTTACAAAACATCATCATCTTCATCATCATCATCGTCATCACCAGTAATGTGTCTCAAAGTATTTCTTTAGATCTCTTCCAAACTGTGTTCTACAGCTTATCATTCTAATAGAACGAGGTAGAAAATTCCATAGTCGAATTGCGTGTACATAAAACTGACGTTCCGATACTAAAAACGAGTAGCGAACTGGAATGAGATCACACGATCGACTCGATTGTGGAAATTTAATTTTACTATATAAATATTCCGGTTGACGGGATTGCATTATATTGTGAAGAAGGGTTAATGTGCGATATCTAAATAAATTGTCCAACGATATACCATACATCGATTTTGAAAAATGTGATATGTGTTCATATCTTCGTATACCGTAGACATAGCGAGATATGCTGTTGAAAGCAACATTTAGCCTTCGTTTGTGCTCATAGTCACAATTGCTAAAAACCTCGCTGCAGTAGAGCATAATAGGGACGATCAAAGCTTTAGCTAAAATCAAACGAGTTTTTAAGGGCGTGATATGATGAGTGGCCCACAACAAACGAAGACTACCATAGACCTTACCTAACGCAAGTTTTATATGACTGTTCCAGGTTAAGTTTGTATTGAAAGTAAGACCAAGGATTTTTGCAGAAGCAACAAAATCGATTACAGAATTATTAAGATATATTTCGGGGAAATATGAGGTATCTATATTAGTTCTTGAAATCACTAAGCACTTCGATTTCTTTTAAACATAGATTGTTATTACGAGCCCAATTTACAATTTTATTCAGATCTTCATTAACTTCATGTGATATACATTGTAAATAGCAAAGGGCCCAAAATTGAACCTTGAGGAACACCACAATGCAAAGGAAGAAAGGAAGACATTGCATCATTAGCATGAACTGCCTGAAATCTCATAAACAGATAAGACCGAACTAAATTTGTTGATGGCGCAGAAAAATTAAAGTGATGTTCAATCTTTTCGCAAAGTTTCTCGATATTGACTGTATCGAAAGCCTTCGAAAAATCTAAGAGAGTGAGAATGGTCACTTTATCATCGTCTACAGCTTGCCTAATGTTTTCCACCACCTCAATTAAAGCCGTGGTACAGCTGTGCCTCGGTCTGAAACCAGACTGATTGGATGATATCATTTTGTTATTGTTCAGAAAAGAGCGCATTTGGTTATTAATTAATTTTTCTACGGCTTTTGAAAGAAAAGGCAAAATGGCGATGGGTCGAAAATCATCACAATCACGATTTTTAGGAACAGGTATGACCTTAGCTTGTTTCCAAGCAGAGGGAAAGGTACTGGTTATAAAGATTGTGTTAACTGTGTGCGTTATGTATTTCAGAACGTAAGGTAATATGGCTTTTAAGAAAACTGGATGTATACCATCAATACCCACGGAGTTACATTTGATGGCTAAGATGCTTTTTAAAACATCAGCCTCATCAACCACAGAGAAATAAAAACGTGAAGGCAGTTCATTCAAAGGATAATCAGTTAAATGCGACACATTAGTACTATTTTCAAGGCCTTCTATAGTTACTGAAGTGAATTTTTTATTAAGTACGTCACAGTTAACAGATACACATTTCTCGTTGACTTGCTTGCCCACACCAATGTCCTTAAGATTCTTCTATAGCTCATTTTTGGCAAGTGACGGATCTAATTTTGGTGCGTATAATCGTTTTTTGCCTCACGAATATCACTAATCACTCTATTTCTCAAAACTTTATATGCATTGTACAATTCATCGATCCTAAATAATTTCCAACGTTTATATGCTAGATTACGTTCCCTTATTAAAGCCTTAATATTATTGTTAAACCAAGATTGATTTTTCTTTCGAAACTGCTTGGTAAAATGAGTAGGTGTTAAAGTATTTACTAGAAATAGGCCAAGAGATGCCATTCTATCTGTAAGCTCAGAGCTCTTGAGGACATTGTTATTAAAATCTCCAGCAACGATAACAGATGGTGACACATATAATAGTTCATCCAATACTGAGAAGAGAGGTGATATGTCTATACTGCGATTATTACACCTTATTTCAACAAATACGTATTCTATATCATTACCTGCTTGAGATTTACGTATTAATTTGCAATGTTAATCATTTCGTGTGAAAATAGCAACACCCCCACCAACCCGACCAGTTCTGCCGCAGCGAAAAACATTATATCCTTCCACACAACACACAGAATCCACAGAGAACCATGTTTCACTAACACAAACTACGACAATCTTAGAATTTATGAATAAATACCGAAATTCATCTAATTTTGGACTCAAACCTTGCGCATTGATATGGCAGACTTTCAATCCAGTATGCTGCCCACTTAGGACTTGTATCATTGATCGCAGGGAATGATTCGAAAATTCAGCTATAGATTCTCTATTACGAACATTAGGATCAATCATTGAGTGAATTTATATATAAATCGACAAGGACCCAAATCAGTCCAGTCAAATATAATAAGCTGTAAAGCCAGATTAAAAAAGACACACAGAAACAACCAAAAGACGAAAATGATGATGACAAATATGTATGTATAATTATAGATGCATGAGAAAGTAATGCATTTTGAAATCATTATAGAGAGAGAACGATAATATTAGAATTATTAAGAAAAAAAAAATATAATAGTGAAAAAGTAATAAGAAACTAATAAAGTAATAAAAAAAGTAGAAAAAATAAAATTAAATAATTATTAAAATACTATAGAAGAGAGAGAAAAGAAAAAAAATCGTTCTGCAGAAGGCTCTTATCAAAATAAGTAAATAGAAAAGTAAAATAATAATGGTCGCATTCGGAAAGCTAGTGGCTACGTAGTCGAAATTCAACTAGATTTGTGAATGCAAAACTTCACTACAAAGCTAGTCAATCCGGAACTGTCATATAAATGACAAATGCAAATATATAATATAGGAAACATTTGTGTTTTCAGTACTTTAAATAGTTTGTTTTGTTTTCAAATTCAATAAAACCGAATATAAGATATAATATGAGTGATATTTATATGTATTTAAATACTAAACGATTAATTTCATTTTGAATTCTTGTGTCCTTACCGAGCAGCTGATTGTGAAACGTCAAAACCAGTGTGCACTAACTTTGTAGCCGAAAATTTTACACTACGTCGGAGGGGAAATTTCAACTACTTTTGTAGTTAGATTTAGCCAATCAGAATCCCTTGACTACGTAGCCACTAGCTTTCCGAATGCGACCAATGTATTTATGCTGGTTACTTTGTTGCTTGAGTAGAGTTGATAGATCAGCTGTTTCGGATGTCATCAAAGGGTTCGTGGCAATTAAATTCAGATAATCGGTGTTCTCTACTAAGACTGCTTTCTCATTTCGGCTCTTCTTTACATAAACCAATCCTCTCATCGTAAAAGCGGAAAACAATTTACCATCCTTCTTAAGTTTTAAAGCATTATTCAGTAGCGATCGGTTTTTAGTAGTGAGACATTCATGAATGAATACGGGCTTATCTGACGAAAGACCAAGGTCGCGGACGCATAATGGTTTTTTTGTTTTAGTGCGGTGGTTGGCAATCGAGCGAAGAACAGTGCTTTTATCGCACGGTGACAAAAATTTTACCATCACAGGTATATTTGTTGAAGATTTAGTTCTAAGCCGAAAAATATCGCGAATAGTAATAGTATTTATTCCAATAGTGCGGCGTAAATTATTGAAAATTTCTTTTAAATCTTCCTCTGGCAGCAAGGGAAAGCCAACAAGAAATAAAAGAATTGTCGTTTCCTCGTTGAGGTTTGACAAAGTAATAATTTATTGAACAAACAAGCAAAATTTTAGGTATAATTTAACAGTTAAATAGTATATAAGACTTATGTATTTTAAAACAAAGAAATTACAAAATTAAAGAAAGGAACTAAAAACGCGACTTGCAATTTTATTATATATGACATTTGATAGATGACATTTGGATATTTATTATTTTAACTTCCAAGCTTGAGAGGTTGTTGAAAGTATATCTAGTTGAGCCACTGTGTGGTTACATCAGTTGAGCTGCTGTACGCTTAAGGTTCTGTTCGCAACATTCCTACCCGGCTGTGAACAACGTTCGCAAGTTTGTTTAATTTCCTTCAGAATGCTCATGAAACGATAAAACAAATATTTAGTACATTTATAACAATAAAATTGTAATAGATTACGAAGGCACAAAAAAAATTCTAATCAAACAGATCTAATTGTGAATGACAGGAATCTATTATGTTCTTGTAGTTTGCTTACGTTCCACAATTGATACAAGTTCTACTTGTCGGCGTCGGTTGTAAATTGTTGTAATTCGGTTTTGCATTCGTTTTGTTTTTATTTGTGAAATTGTAAAAATAACGTAATAAAATTAATGGAAAAACAATTATAGTGCTATATGGTGACGAATTAAAGTGAGTTTTAATTATATTTTGTGTTATTTTGTTGTTTTATGTCGGTTAGTTGTGTGGTTTGTGTCTTCCATTCATTTCCCATAAGCTTATACGTGTTCGTGTGTATTCCCATAAGCATACCCATTGTTGTTTTTTGTTTCATTGATGGCTTGGGCTTCTTTTCGTTTGAAAATAGGGTGTTAATTTTTTTTGTGTGTAAAATTAATTATTTTTTATCAAATTATTTTTAGTTCGATTTTTTAGTGGACTGTAGATGATTGAATTTTGATTAATTAGATATGGTTTTTAATTAGTTTTACAGGGTGTTTCGGTTTTTCGGTCGAAAAATTAATTTTTATTCTGAGTTCGCAAATTGTTTTGAATGTTTTTTGTTGTTGTTCTGGTGTGAATCTTAAGTGTATTTAAAATAATTTTATGGTGAATTAAATTAATTTGACGGTGAATTAAATTTCTTTTACGTAGAATTAAAGTTGTTTTAAGTGAAATTAAAATGAATTTTCGGTGAATTACAATTGTCTTAAGTGAAATTAAAATTAATTTTCGGTGAATTATAATTGATTTTAAGTTCGTGATGATGCGCTGATTGTGATTTTTGACGTGATTGTGATTTAATTGATGAAATTGATTTGTTTTTGTGATAATAACATTAGTTGTGTGATAAATAAATTTTATTTGAATCTTTTTTCGAATGTGTGTTTAATTTGAAATAATTTATTAGGTGATATTTCAAAGTGATTTTAATGTGATTTACTGTGAATATTATGGAATTTTTGTGAGTGTGATATTTTTGAATATGAGTGATATCGATCGAGTGTGTGTGTTCTCAGTTGGTAGAGTATGAGTGCGTGTGATTTTCGTGTGAGAGTGATAACGAATGTGAGTTTTGATCGATATCGAAGATTGAGTGTTTCAAGTTAATGATTGTGAGTTTGTGAGCGATAGCGAGTGTGTGAGTATATCGATGAATGGTCTTGTGAGCGATAGCGAGTGAGTGTATCGATGATTGATTTTGTGAGTGATAGCGAGTGAGTGAGTGTATCGAATAATTGAATGTGAGTTGTGAGTGATTGATTTTTTCAAAATGCAATCTTGCTTTGTAGAAATAATTTGGTTATCTGTGGCGACATTTCTGAATGATTATTGATTTGTGAGTGACTGATGTTGAATATTTTGATTTTCTGCTGACAACATCAGAGTTAAATGAATGTGATGGTATGATGCATGATTGTTATTTCTTATTGTGATTGAATTAGTACGAGTGTTTTGTATAAGTGTTTGTTGATTGCATGTTAGATTTTCGTCCCTGGTTAGATAGTTGCGGTTTCATTTCTGCAGTTCTATTGGACGGTAGTAGGCAAATTTTTGTAATTGGTCTTTTGAACTCCCCAGACTGCGTTTTTATGTTGACGACACGAGTCAGCCCATCTTTTCCTGGAACTAAGGATGTGATGCGTGCAAGATCCCATTGAGAAGGTGGCAAATGTTCATCCTTCAGCAAAACCAGGTCTCCGATTTGAGGCTGTGCTTCGGGTTTCAACCATTTCGGTCGTTGCTGAAGGCGAGCTAGATATTCGCTACTCCACTGCTTCCAGAACGAATGGACAGCAATTTGGATTTTTCTCCACCTATCAAGGTTGGAAACCTTTACTGCCAAATCTGATCCTGGAACTAGTTGGGCCGATGTTCCAAACAGGAAATGTGCTGGCGTGAGAATGGCGAAGTCGTCTAGGTTGTCGGAAACTGGACAAAGAGGTCTCGAGTTTAGACATGCTTCTATTTCTGTTAGAAGCGTTCTGAGTTCCTCGAATGTAAGGGTTTCATTTCTGACGACCCTTTTCAAATGAAACTTTACGGATTTCACTCCTGCTTCCCATAATCGACCAAAATGGGGAGAAGCGGGAGGAATGAAATTCCATTTGGTTCCGACGTTAGTTGTTGTTGTTGTGATTTGCTTCCAATCGATTTTTGCAGCCTTTATCATTCTTTGGAGCTCGGTATTGGCACCAACGAAGTTCTTTCCGCAGTCGCTGTACATTTCAGTGCAGACACCTCGACGTGCCGTTAATCTTCGAAAAGCTGCCAAAAATGGCTGAGTCGTCATGTCACTTACCGCTTCCAAGTGGATTGCTTTGGTGGCTAGACAAACGAATATGGCGAAATATCCTTTATAGATTTTGCCTCCACGTTCTTTCCAGGCCTTAACATCTATCGGTCCAGCATAATCTACACATGTGTGTGTAAATGGCCGGGACACTCTGACTCGAGCAGCTGGTAAATTCCCCATCAACTGTTGCATGGGCTTAGCTTTGAATCGAAAGAAAATTACGCATTTATGAATGTGTTTTTTCACGCTTCTCTTAAGATTCAAAATCCAATATTTGGTGCGAAGATTGGTGACCATTTGCTGCAATCCACCATGGAGCGTTTTTTCGTGAGCTTCCCGGATGAGTAATTTCGAAAAAACGTGTTCTGGTTTGAGGATGACTGGATGTTGTTGCTCGAACTGTAAGTTTGAATTTTGAAGACGTCCTCCAACTCGAAGAATACCATTTCGGTCGATAAACGGATGTAGTGATTCAAAATGTTTCGATGATGATGGATGATTGATTAAGTTTTGTATTTCTTCAGGAAACATCTCTTTTTGAGTGGCTCTGATGCAGTTAAATGTTGAGTTTTGTAACTCGGAAGTGGTAAGTGGTTCAATTAACTGGTTCATTGGGAGTTTTTTCAAGCAAATGTGAACAGTCCTCCGGCAATAAGCGATGATTCGCACCAGTTTTTTCAAATCGGAGATTTTATGAAATAATTTTGCAACTTGATTTTCAGTTTATATCGCGCAATGTAACTGGATTTGCACTGATCGCATTTCGTCTTCAGTTTAATACGTTGTTTTTGGACTTGGAAACGAGAACTTCCAAATTGATTGAAGATACTCTGGTCCTCGCCACCAAAGAGTGTTGACTTTCAATTCTGATGGCGAAATTCCTCTCGAAGCTAAGTCTGCAGGAGCTAACATAACAGCCCCACATAACTCAAGTCGAGGGAGTGAAACTGTATTAAGAGGAGCGACTCTAGTTTTAGACATAACGAGGTGAGTGTGAATTTTATTGCTTCTGTTCAGAACCCTAAGGTAAACTACTGCCCCGTATGCCTTCATAGAAATGTCACTAAAACCGTGCAATTCTAACTCCAAATTCTCTTTTTCAGTGCAAATCCATCTCGGTATTCGAATTTTTTCGAGACTTGGCAAATCTGTTCGCAGAGAAACCCATTCTTGTTGCAGATTGAGTGGAACAGGAACATCCCATGCCAAACCTTTCAACCACAATTTTTGCATGATAATTTTTGCTGAAATCACGCACGGAGAAATCCAGCCAAGTGGATCGAAAAGTTTAGCAATGGTTGACAAGATGGTTCGCTTAGTGACTTCAGTTGCTTCAGATTGAACCCACTGAAAAGTGAACTGGAAGGAAGCCATTTTATGCCCAAGGTTTTGATGTGCTCAGAAGAATCGAAAGGCAATAGAAAATCAACTTCACGTCCTTGGGGTGCAATATTGATGAAAGCATCTTCAGAATTGCTCGCCCATTTGCGTAAGTGAAAGCCAGCTGATGATAGAAGATGGTTGATTTCAGCTACCTTTTGTTGAGCTTCTGGTACTGAGTCCGCTCCGCTTACCAAATCATCAACGTACATATCGTGACGTATCATCTGGGCTGCTAACGGATATTTGTCCTTCTCGTCATCAGCAAGCTTGTTCAACGTGCGAGTGGCCAGATAAGGAGCGGACGCTGTTCCAAAAGTGACGGTTTTTAATCGATACAGCTGCAGAGGATTCATCTTGTTGTCTCGCCAGTAAATGAGCTGATAAAAGGTGTCTGGTTGTCTCATCTGGATCTGCCTGTACATTTTTTCGATGTCAGCCGTCAAGGTAATCTTGAATTTTCTCCATTTTAGTATGATATTCATTATATTTGATTGCGTTTAAGTCCAACCAAAAGATGTTCATTCAACGAAGTCCCATTTGTAGTTTAAAAGGCAGCATCGAAAACTACTCGAAGCTTCGTGGTTGTGCTGGACTCCTTGAACACGGCATGATGTGGTACAACATAGTGGAATGGTGATTGGAGGATTTCACCTTGGCTGACATCTCCTTTTTCCATGTGATCCAACTGAAGACTCCTTCTGCAGTTGAGGATTGTTGTCGAATCTTCTTTCGAGCTGGAGAAACCTTCGTAATGCTCCTTGCTGACTTGCTCCTAGTGCTGGTCGAACACCATCTTTGAATGGTAGTGAAACTTCGAATCTTCCATCTGGCAAACGTCTGGTGTGTGTTTTGAAGTGTTCTTCACAGGCGATGTTTTCTGCTGTTTCTGGATCTTCAAATGGCGATTCTTCGATTTCCCAAAATTTTCGAAGCTGTGTATCGATGTCAACAAGCTGCAGGTGGACACGGCAAGTTTGAAATGGCGCATTGCCAAAAACAATCCACCCGAGTTGAGTATTCTGTGCAATTGGTGCTACAGGCTCATTTCCCCTCACTATTTCTGGCAAAACGACCTCGGAAAAGACACCACTACCTAGGAGCAAGTCAACACTAGAAGGCTTATAGAAAGAAGGATCAGCCAAACACAAACCCTGAATGTGACCCCATTGATCAGGCAGAAATTCCCTATTGGGAAGTAAGCCAGTTATAGTTTTGAGAACAAACGCCCTAGCATCAGTTTCAAAAGAGGTATGTAGAGATTTGATTTTCATATCGACAAAGCTTTGGCAAGAACCACTTTTATTGTTTCCCAAACCAGAGAATTCCATGAAGGTACGACATTTTTTTTAACCCAAGTTGTTGTACCGCTCGTTCAGTGATGAATGTTGATTCTGAACCAGGACCTATGTTCTGTAACTTTCGAATCGATAAAATTTGGCGATAAACGATGTGAATCGGAACAAAATAAGTGCTATCGCATTATCGTGTTTCTATAACTTTGACAATCGTTAATTTTATCGATTGGAACGAATGTAATCGATATCCTGGAAAAATGCGATAAAATGGGTTTCTGTATCTTCAAATATCGATAATTTTGTAGTTTCTAATGTCAGATTTTATCCCAAGCAAAAAGCCGGTGAGTTCTTGTCGTTGGTAGACGTTGTGCTGTGGTAAAAAGTAGCTGAAAAGTCGTTAGCCCACCAACTGAACGCAATGGGACCAGTGGTTAAGACTGCAGATCAGTGCAAGAAGGTAGTAATAATTCATAAATATAATTATTTAAGTGTTCCATGTACTAATGTTTGTTTTATCTTTTCAGTGTTGGACTGACTTGAAGGCAAGTGTCCGAAAGCTAAAATACGAAAGAAGACGCTTTATGAATAAAACTGGAGGCGGCAGTATAACGGAAGCAACGAGGGATCTCAATGAGATGGAGGAAACAATTTTACGAATCATCACTACACATGCAGTGGATGGTGACTCGGCGACTCCAGAATCGGGAGTGGCGCAGGTATTTAAAAAAATAGAAAAAAGAAAAAACTGACACTTAATTATTCCTTTTTAATTGTTTTAGCTTGGCAATAACAGTGGAACTGTTCAGGATGACAAGGAAAATAGCGAAAGTGAGCCTGAACAGCCTAGTTGTCCAAAACAGAGGAAAGTAGGAACCTCAAATTACGAAAGTGCTCTTCAAGAAGCTCACCAAATCCAAAAAACATTTGAAAGACGTTTTGAAAAACTTGGGGCTCAAAACACTGAAATTTTGGCTTCTCAAAGCCAAATTATTTCTCAAAATGAAGCAAACAATGCTTTGCTGAAGCAGATTTTGATGCAATTCAATAATTTTGATTGATATGTAGATATGTGTTTGGTTCGTAAGTTATTACTGTGATTGTCTTTTTATTTTGTTTATTCTATGTGATTTTTGTTTTGTTTTTGTACATAGTATTGAATTAAGATTTTATTTTGTTTTTGTTTATAAGAACTGAATTGTGATTTTTTATTTTTTTATAAGTCCATTTTTATTTAAATTTTGAATAAAATTTTACGTTTCGTTTCAAAAAGAAAGGAATGCTTGAATAAGACATTTTTTTTTTTAATTTTGGTTTAAATGGAAATCGGAGCTTGGAACCAGTTGGGGGGTCTGAATTCAGACTCGGGGACGTTTCGATCGTCCAAATCGGCCAACGCGTTCCCAACTTGTCGCTTGGTTAAACCAGCGATTTTATGAATTTCATATGAATATCACATGAAATTCGTAAAATCGCTGGTTTAACCAAGCGACAAGTTGGGAACGCGTTGGCCGATTTGGACGATCGAAACGTCCCCGAGTTTGAAATCTGACCTCCTAACTTACTGCAATGTCCGATTTCAATTCGTAAAAAATTTTCAGCATTTTTTTCCTAAGGATGAATTTTTACTTGTGCAAGTCGCATACGTTTCATATTAATTTTCCAAGAAACAGAGAATTGATTAATTTAAATTTTATTGGTTCTTTCGTATTATAAATGGACTCAATATAAACAGAAATTAAGGATAAAGAGATAATCTGAGCCGGTCACGAATAACTGTTGCAGCGCGTAAATGCGAAGTTGAATCGGGGCTTGTTTCTTCATTTGATACTGCATCTTCTTCAAATATAAATTCCTCTACAATTCCATAATTCAATCGTATGTTGTGGAGTACGCAACATGCGTTTATTATCTGGCCAGAAAGTGTTGGATTGTACGAAAGTCCTAGCTTAAGGCATCGAAACACAGACTTCAAGACACCATTCAATCTTTCGACACAGTTACGTGATTTTGAATGCAGGGTGTTGAAGCGCCTTTCACTTTCGTGGATTGCAGGAGCTCGGTAAGGGGTTATCAGCCAGGGTCGCAGCGGGTACCCGGAATCACCTTAATTGAAAAGAAAAAGCTTATTTAATAATAATAAAGTTTAAATGAGTGAGTGTTTACCTAAAAGCCAAGAATTGTGGTCTCCCGGCTCACATGCTTCATAGCGCCTTTCAAGTAAACTGTTCACTGTGAAGCTTCCCAAATGTAAGCGTCATGTGTTGCACCTGCAAATCTTGCAAACCCATGTGCATAAATGCGAATAATGTAATGTACCTAATGTTGGAATTGTTTTATTTAATCGTAACTTCTTACCAATTGAACATTTTTCGAATGAAAACCTTTTCGATTCAAATAGCACGCTTCTATTTCCCTTTTTGGTTTTTGGATTCGGACGTGAGTGCAATCAATTGCACCAATTACCCCCGGAAACCCTGTTTTTTCAAAAAATCTGAAATAAGCCAATACATATAGAAATTAGAATATTTTTTTTAGTTATTAATTTATTAAGCAATAATTTACCTCTGTTTAATGGGAGCGTATTCCTCTATGCTTGGAAACATTATCCATTTTTTCATTAATTTATTTTGAAGCACCGATGAAACCTCTCGGATGCAACGCGAGATCATAGATCTGCTCATGGCGGCAGAAAAATCGTGGCCAATGTCTCGTTGGTATGACCCTGACGCAAAAAAGTGAAGAGCAGCGCAAACTCTTAGCGGGATGGGAATGAAAGTTATTCGTTGTCCCTGGGTCATATGGGGTCGTAATTCCTCCAAAAGAATAATTCCAATTTCTCTCGTGAATCTAAATAATTCACGAAAGCGCTCTTCCGGCATTTCAAAGGGATTCGTTGAATCGCGCAAATTTCTTCTTTGTATCCGCATTTGATTACGGCGTTCTCTCGCATGCTCTAGGTGGATTCGCGCACTAAACATTTTGTAGTATTATTATTAATATTTTTTAAAAAGCAGAAACGGACACTTTAAAATATTTCAATTTTAGATTTTTGTTTTGAAAATCAAAAAATGACAGATTGAATTATCGCCTTCCAATGGAAATTCCAGTAAAAAAAATCCCAAAACTAAAGTTATCGCGTTCAGTTATAGACACACAATTTTTTCCAGTGGCGATAAGTGGGGAACGAATCGTTTAATTTTTTAACGATGCGAAAAGTTATCGTCAGAGTTACAGAACATGGGTCCAGGATCCAGCAGCGCTCTCAAACTGATGAATTCTCCATTGGCTGATTGTATTTGGATGACTGCTGTAACACCATAGTACTCAAAGGATTTGAGACGTGATAATTTTGATAAATTTGCGAAGTGGCAGCTTGGCTATTACTCGGATTGAAAGGTTTCGCGTTTTGATTAATCTGGTTTGTATTTTGATTATTATTTGAATTAGCAGATTGTGAATTTGAGAATTTTGGCTGGAATTAGAATTTTGAGCAAGCAGAGAATTGTGCAGAAGCGTGTGATGTTTTTGGTTGCAGTGAAAACACCGTTTTTCACTGGGACATTGAAACGTTTTGTGATTGTAAGCTAAACAATTTTCGCAAACGCCGATTTGTTTCACATGTTTCAACCTTGCAGGAACATCCAGCTTCAAAAATGAGTGGCACGAACGAAGTGAATGCTGACCCTTGTGGCATACTGCGCAGCTATACTTCTTCTTCACCGACTTCATATGCAGCACCTTTGGTTTCAGCTTCGACTGTTCCTTACTCGAACCCGAGTCAACTTTGGGTTTGGAGTTTTGCTGACAAACAACCTCTAAGGAACGAAACCTAGTTGTCAAAAAGGTTGAAAATTCTCTAAAGGTAGGTAACTCTGTACTCAAACCAAGCTTTTCTTCCCACAACTGTTGAGTTTTTGTTGGTAATTTTTGCAGGAGAGTAAAAATAACTACAACATCCCAACTATCTACAGGAACACCTAAATTCTTCAAAGCATGAAGCACCTCTGTTGACTTGTCCAAGAGGCCCTTGATGGAATCTGCTGTTTCAACACTGACTGTCGGCTGATCGAAAAATGTTTTAAGCTGAGTGGTGACCAAAATCCGCTTATGGTCGTAGCGCGTTACCAAAACTGACCATGCCTGGTCATAATTGTCATTGTTGACCTCAAGGTAATCTAACAATGAAGCTGCACTACCCTTTAAGCAAGATTTCAAATATGTTAACTTTTCTTTTTTAGACAGTGATGAATTGCTATGGATTAAAGAGACGAAGAGATCGTGAAATGGACGCCAATTGTTATAATCCCCATAGAACGTTGGGGGAGTTATCGTAGGAAGTCTTATTTCACGGAAGTTTGATGATTTAGCCGCGTTATTTAAAAACGTTTCCCGCCGATCATGGGATTTGGCACCATCCTTATTTTCATCTCTGGAATGTTCACCAAATTGCAAACTATCTAACCTATCTAACTCATCTAAAATACCAGCTTTGTACGACAGGCAAGTTTCCATGGTATCATCGTATTTTTCCTCACACTCATCTAAAACTGTTTCATCTTCTTCGGCGCCTTGAAAAGCATCATACAACTCACATACTTTTCTAAAATTTTCTTCTAGAATATTCAAACGCCCTATCAAGTAATTTTTAGTTTTCTGTTCAGGTTTCAAATTTCTGAACTTTTCGCTATTTTTCACAATTTGTGAACATGTCTTAATGAAAACTTTTAATTCCGCCGAATCACTCATTGTAACACACTCAATATATATAATAAATCAATATGATCAATATAGTTAAAGACTATTCACTCACTTTGATTTCCTTGATTAATCAATTTATCGCTTTCAGGTACCTGGGACTCCGCCAAACCCTGAAGAACGTACGTATGTATGTATATGTATGTGACTGCAACAAGCGATTCCAAAAAAAAAAAAAACGGAACAAACGACAGCTATTGACAACGGTTCTGGGTAACAGCAATGGATAACTGCTCCGGACAACTGCCTTTGATAACAGCACTCAACAACGGCACTCTGGACTCAATAACGGCAGTGAAGAACTGGACAATGGATACAACTCCAGCAGCAATTTCTCCAACTCACAAAAAATGATGAAAATACGATTGTTGGTTTGTACACTCTTATTTTTTAATAAAAAATGGTTATTTTTACTCACACAATGACTTTTATTGGTTTCCAAAGATTTGTTTTGTTGCAAGAACTCCGCTGGACAATATCCCAGAATCAGGTACTTTGTATGTATCACACAGATGATCCGCTGCACAAACAGCAATTCGCAGGAAGTTGACGGCACTCCAGAAAAAGACAGCACTCAACACGTAGTATATCACAGCTCGATTTTGTTTTATATCACAGTTTTATATTAATTTTAATTAATAATTTTAATTTAGTCTTATCACAGATTAATTAGAATATATATCCGGCTCGAAGGACCAAAATGTTTCGTCCAAAAATGAATTTCCAACAAGGAATAAAAGAATTGTTGTTTCCTCGTTGAGTTTGACAAAGTAATAATTTATTGAACAAACAATAGCAAATTTTTAGGTATAATTTAACAGTTAAATAGTATATAAGACTTATGTATTTTAAAACAAAGAAATTACAAAATTAAAGAAAGGAACTAAAAAACGCGACTTGCAATTTTATTATATATGACATTTGATGGATGACATTTGGATATTTAATATTTTAACTTCCAAGCTTGAGAGGTTGTTGAAAGTATGTATATCTAGTTGAGCCACTGTGTGGTTACATCAGTTGAGCTGCTGTACGCTTAAGGTTCTGTTCGCAACACAGAGCATCACTCTCTGTTTCCTTATGTTGAAAACGTTCTTCCATTAGTTCTATGCGTGTAGTAATCTGTTTAAGTTCATCATCTTGTGTTTTCAAAAGCTCCTTCAGCAAAATGTTCTCCTCTTTTATGACGTCGATCTCGCAAAGCTTTAGTTCAATTTTTTTTATTCTTTGATTGACATCATCAACGGTTCTCTTTAGCTGTGAAACGTCGGCGTTTATTTTCTCCGTAATCCTATCTTCGAATTCATTCAATTTCGCCGAAAGGAGAGTAATTATTTAATCGCTTTGTTTCTTAAGAGCTTCTTCAGACATTTCGGTTGTGTTGTTCTCAAGAGAAAAAATAAATGACGAGTGCGGTTTTGCCAATGTTTGGTCTGCCGTAAATGACTTTTTAGGCTGTTTGGAATCCGGAGACTGGTTATGTTGAACTGGAGATTTTGTTAATTCCCTTCTATTACGTTTTGGAGGCATCAAAAGGTAGGAAATAAATGTAATGCGAGAGAGAGCTAGATTCGGTGACTGTTGGCTACGGTAAAATTGCTGCGGTAAAGTACTTGGCAAGAGTGAGTTGTGTGTGACGACGACGGCGGCGGTGAAACGGAGGTGAGAAAGACTTTTGGTATTTAAGAGAAAGTTTTTCTGTTCTGATTTCAACAATGTACACGATGTATATAAAAGAGCGAGTGAAATGGTATATGTTCGGTAGATATTTACAATTTAATAATTAAAATCGAAAAGTCAAAATTCGGAAATATAAGTTTAAGATCATGAAAGCAAGGAATGATTTAATTTTTCACAGTTAAAAATTGTCTGTTTCTTGTTAGTAAAGAAAATAATCTTGGTACGTTTAAAATAATGCTTGAAAACTCGATTTAGTATGACCACTTTTTTAACATGTCCACTCAGCAACACATTATGTCTTCTCTTCCTAGCTTGGCATTAAAATCTCCTAAGACAATTTTAATGTCATAGCCAGGGCACTGCTCATATGTCTTGTCCAAGAGCTCGAGGAATATGTCTTTGGTGTCTTCATCTTTCTCCTCTGTTGGGGCATACGCACCGCACATATTAGGCTTATGTTGGCGAATTTAGCCTTGATGCGGATTGTCGTGATGCGCTCGCTCACACTGTTGAAACTCAAGACTTTTTGCCTGAGTCTAGTTCCAACAACGAATCCACACCCAAATAGACGCTGCCTTTGTTTTCGGTAGCAGTGGCCGTAGTATATATCGCAGTCTTTTAGTTTGCGTTTGCTCGGTCCATCCCATTTTTTTTTTTTTTTTTTTTTTTTTTTTTTTAATTCATTTTTATTAATTCATTCTTAAGACTATCTTAAAGCTAGACAAAAATTCATAAAACTAGCCTAATTATCCATAACTTACAACTAACTTACTGGTCCCATACGGACACTCTAAGTTAAACAATAATACTTAATGCTAATGCCTTTCGGCCCTAAGATCTATTAAACTTCAATTCATTTTATTTATTATTGTATTCATTAGAAAATTTAGAAAAAACTAATGTCAATATCCTTTTATATTTTTACTTAAAAACTACTTAAAATAAGGTCCTTAATATAAAACTTAAAGCTAACTAAAACTACCTATTCTACCTATAAACTACTTAAAACTAGAACAACCACAGCAGCAAATCTAACTATCTAACGTTTTTTGTTTGTCATATTTTGTCTTTTTTTTTTTTTAGATTATTCCATGTTTTTTTTTTAATTTTTTTTTTTTTTTTTGTATTTTTGTATTTTTTTTTTTTTTTTTTTTTTTTTGTATTTTTTTGTATTTTTCTTTTTTGTATTTTTTTTGTATGTTTTTTTTTTTGTGCCACCATGCCTATTCTACTTAAAACTAAACCCTAAAACTATAAAACAAGTATGTAAGCCGGCCAAGGCTTAAAACCCCATCCCGACTACTCACTATCAAGTGCCGATTGAAGCCACCAAAACTGGTTTTCCTGCTTCACCCTATCAGTTCGGTCCCTTTCGGACACAGCCCTACTGAACCGAAGGAGCTCTGCTCCGCCTTGTGCCATGACGTCCCGATTGTACAGGAGTCGCCTATCCACGGTTCGTCGTCTGACGTGGTAGATTAGCGGAACTGCCAATCTATCCTGTATCAGACCGCATCTGTCTAAAAAGAGGAATGCCTGTGGTGGAATGAAGCCGCCCAAGCGTGCACTCTCAAAATACTCGTCGTTCGGATAGAACGCCCCGAAAATTAAATTGTTGGTCGAAGACATAGCTCTTGCAATGTGACCTCGAACGAGTTTTATCACGAAATTGTCAATTCTGTTGATTCGAGCCTCGTTGTATAGGACCTCGTTGGAATAATAATGCACGTAAGAAGATTCTGCTGTTCGATATAAGCCGGTACAGCGTCGTAAACACTGCCGCTCGAACACCCGAAACTTCTCCATCTGGGAAGGGGCAACGTTGAACCACACAGGACAACCATAAACGATCATTGGCCGTATGAGGGCCATGTAGCAAATTACCTTCACTCTGGGGTCAAGCCGACTGCTAAAAAACAGCCGTTTCGTCAGAGCGAAGGCTCCTCTAGCCCTGGTCAGAGCAGCATTTATATGTCTGTCGAAATATAAATACTGATCTAACCAGATACCGAGGTACTTCACTACACTTTTGCTCGCTAATGGCTGCCCGTGAAGATCAACGATAACCATCTTGCGCCAATTCTTGCGCGTATCCCTCGTGGCCCTAGCCAACGGGGTCCGGAACAGAATTGTCTCCGACTTCTGGACATTTATTTTCAGTTTCCAGTCGTCGCAATATCGCTGAATCTTGTCGAAATCACGCTGCAAGAGAATTCTAACAACCTCAACCTTTCGGGCCGTTCTGTACGCAATAAGATCGTCGGCGTACGCAATTGCCTTTGTAAGACTACCTATCATATCGCTGGTGTAAATGCTGAAGAGAATCGGCGAATTCACCGCTCCCTGTTGAAGACCATTTTTAATTAAGAATGTTGTGGTAGAAGTTACATTGCCACTTTTGACAACAAACTTTCTACCGTTAAGCATATCATAAAGTATATACAACAATGGCTTGCTTATGCCAAGCCTGCTCAGTTTTAGGTAAAGACCCTCTAACCATACGGTGTCAAAGGCCTTTTCCAAATCAACCAGAACAGCACCTGTGCATTGTTGTTTTGTTTTATTCCATTGGATATCAGAAACGAGTTTAGACGCAGCATGAATTGTGTCATGACCGGTCCATCCCATCGCACTTCTTGGATGGCGGTAATATCTGCCATGCAGCAGTTTAGGGCTTCCGCTAATTGTTTGGCTGCACGTGGTCTGTTAAGGGACCTAACATTCCACGTACAGATCAGAAGTTCGTTGTCCTTATTTCGTTTGCTTGGGTTGTCAACAATGAATCCGTCCGTATCCGAGGCTTGTTGGTGCTTCGCAACTAGAAAATTTTTACGTGGTCAGGAAGTCACCCCGACGGCACAACCCCCAACCTGGAGGGCCAGATCCTTAGTATAACTCCAAGGACGGGGAGCCGGATAAACCGCTCCTTATAGGCCTGGGCTCCTAATAAGTCGTACAAGCCCTATAAGGTGTTCACTAAGTAGTTCAACCTTACTGGAACTGTAGACGCCACCGTTGATTCCATCTCGAGAATTCGTCCGCTGCCGTCTGGATAAGGAGAGGTGCCTTAGTGGAAACACCTCTCCCACCCTCTCTCGTTTGCTGCCCCCAACAACTTTCCACTGGGGTTAGAACCCAATCTCCAGTTGAGGTACTAGGCACCCGATGTTCACCGCGGGGAGGTGAGAGTAGGAGTTGATAGACAGAGGTGGGTTTTGAGAAAAATCCTGTGGACGCTTATGTCCTCTTGAATGCACATGTCTACCATTTGAAAATTTATAAATACTAAAAGAAAAACCACTGGTCTTCCAAACTGTATGGAATATTCTGGAAGCATTTCCAGTGATTTGAATGTTGTATGTAATTATTTTGCTGATTATTTCAAATCTGTCTCCTCAATTCCAAATTCATGTGAACTTCCTTCCTTTTCACCGGTTGATGTGGTTGATATAGGACACATGATTTTTGATGAAGCAGATGTTTTTGATGCGTTATTAAATTTGGACACTAATAAAAGCGCAGGACCAGATGAAATGGTTCCTGTTGTGTTAAAAAACTGTGCTATTTCAATATCACTGTCACTATGCTTGATTTTCAATAAATCCTTGATGACTGGAACTTTTTTGAATAATTGGAAGATATCATATATATCTCCCATACACAAATCTGGGCCCAAACAGAATGTAATGAACTATAGACCAATATGTAAATTTTCAGTGATTCCAAAATTGTTTGAAAAGTTAGTCTCCAAAAAATTGAGTTATACTATTAAAAACATAATCTCTGAGTCTCAACATGGTTTTATTGCCGGTAGGTCTACAACTACAAATCTTGCAGTTTTATGTGACTCGGTAATTAATGGATTTGAAAACAGCTTGCAAACAGACATTATATTCACAGATTTTGCTAAAGCATTTGATAGGGTAAACCATGAGATCCTGATTTTTAAGCTATCAAAACTTGGCTTTCATTCTTGCTTTATCAAATGGATTTCTTCTTATTTAAAAAATCGTGTTCAGTATGTTAAAATTTGTAGGAAACACGGCAAATTGAATAGTCTGAATTATTCAGGATAGCTGATATATCAAACTCATGCATATGTTCTCAGTGTAAACACTCAAGTCCATCGTACATTTGAAGTGTAAACGCTCCTTTGAATGCACTCAATGTTCGCAACATTATCGGCGAGAACAAACCAAACGATAGTGTGTAAGATTTAGTAAGTTATGTCAGGGGATAAAATAGAGAGAACAAAAGTAATCATAAATATGAACGATAATCTCGACTAAAATCAATTATATTTAAGTGGATATACCAGTAAAAATCTAAAAAGAAAATTAGAATGAGGCTAAAGAGAAGAAATATTAATCAGGCTATAAAACCAAACGTACCCAATCAGAATATATTCGAAACCGGAAAAACATTCAAAGACCAATAAGACCTATTGTGAATGAGCCTATCACATCAAGTCAATTGGAATTCCAATTCCAACTAGTTTCATGTAGCCGGTGATATTCGATCAAGATTTCCTTCGTACGTCGATGGCAGACATCTTTCCTTTCACTGTCTGGCCGTCGTACGTGCAACATCGTCTGTGAAATACCTGAAGAATTCCTGGAATAGGGGTGAGTTATTTAGTTCATCAATAATTTAGAAAGAACTCAGAGTAATGTAAGTAAAACATTTCTCTTAGGAAATAGGATACCAAGATATTTAACAAGAAAAGTGAAACTAAGCGAGTCGTAAGCGAAAGCTCACGACGCAAAAACAGCGGAGGAAGAATATTCATTTTCTGTTTGGAAGAGTAAAATATCACCTACAGCAGCATCCAGAAATCTAATAATTGTCTCTACAATGAAGAGGTAACAAAGTGTATTTTGATTAACGATTAAAAGAAAGAAAAAGAAAGAAAAAAAAATGTAAATTTTTTTTTGTGTGAGGCACACGAGGTGGCAAAATTCCTAAAGTTTTCTTTTTTACTTCAATTCCCACAGGCGCGACGAGGTAATGCGGTGCGGCTGTAGGTCTTTCGACATAAGAACCACTCGGCGGCCAGACATTCATTTTCAAATATTTTGTTTTTGATATCAAATCGAAACATATAAAAAAATACCTATAAATTTTAATAACTAAACTAGACAGAGTATTCTGATACATAAGCTAAACAACAAGAGTAGATATCTAAGCGAACTACCGAAGCCAGACATCCAATTCAGATGCCCTATGCCTATCAAATAATTGAAGCCAGACATCAAAATTAGTGGTCCAACCTATATAAAGATTTCAAACATCAAGTGTTCAGTATCAAACTTGGACAACGAATCTAAATGTCAATTACATTCAAATCAAATCCAATCGTCCAGTAGACAAAACTCAGGATCTCAACATTCAAGCACTCAGTTGTTCTCTGCACATATTTTCAATATATTTCATAACAATAAAGGCCAGATCTATTTATTGTCACAAAAAAAGGAGAAGGGGCTTAACAATCTATACTTACGACATTTTTTTTTTCTTGTCACATTGTCTGATGTGATAACGATTTCATTGTTCCGATGTGGAGGGACATATTCATTGACAGTCACATAACAGAGTTTTCTTCGAGGAGTATATATCTATATATCTACTCTTGAGGATCTTGTCTAGAGAGTTCATCTCAGGACGGTGAAACTTCTGTATGTCGACGTAAACAAATAATTGGCTTATAAACGAAGAGGAAAAATAATTGTCTTGTTTTGCGGACAAGACACTAGAAATCTTTCTAGTAAAAAGCGTAACGCAGTTCCAGAACACCTATCAAAACATATATCTTATGAGAGTATCTAGAAGCCGCTCGTCAGTCGCTCGTCCGAACAAACCCATATAAATCTCTATTGATCGGGAATCTTTTGAGGGAAAATTCTGGTGTTTCATCAAGTCAGGACCGTTAAGATCCGTAACCTTGAAGAGTCAGTAAGGACACCAGAGTTAAGGAAAAACGAAGCTCATTCAAATTCTGAGGAAATGAAATGGACCTATGACAAGCTGAAAGTGGTGATATCAAAGTGTTATATCTTGTGTTAGATTTATGCTTAGACATACATTCTGTATAGTGGAGTAGGTGAGTGTCTTAGAAAAGAAAAAGGTTAGTTGTTATCTTTAAGTTTTTGCCGTGAAGAATACATTACTTAGGAAAGTTTCTTTCTTTTTTTTTGAGATAGACTGTTCAGTCAAGGATTTCAATAAAGAGTAGTTAAATTGTGAAAAGAAGTTAAGTGAACGAGATTGTGAAGGAGTGACAAACTTAAGTATAGATAAGTAAAGTGGCTAACTGTTAGTAGAAATCAGTTTATATTTCGTTTTGAAGGAAGAATGTATCTGAAAATATGATACCAACGTAAAGTATAGGATGGAAAGTATCTGAAAATATGATACAAAAATAAAAGATAGTGGAAGATTTCTAAAGAAAGAAGTTAGAAAGGAAATAGGATTCCAGGCATAAGTTTTAGAGTGAGATTATTATGAGTTTCATATATTTCGAAAACGAAGTGATAGTTTTGAAGTAGCTTAGGCAAGACTTAAGAAATCTGATTGGAAGGTAGATAAGTGTGAATGTAAATTCATGTCATTTGATAAAAGATAAATAACAACAGATGGTGATAAATATTGTAAGCTGTAACCAACGTAATCCGAGTTCGAGTGCACTTCAACGAGGAGGATAAAAGAAAATTGGTGAGTGAATATTTTACTATTTCTTTATTATTATATTTTTGATTGGAAACATATTATAATTCTTTTTATCAAATGATATTGACTTAATGGATATATGGGGATTTACATACTTATGTTGTGTTGAGAAATTTTGATACAGAAAGTTTTATAGATAGGCTATACAGATCATTTACGAATACCGTAAAGAAAGTGCATATTAGATACGGTTGAAGGGTTGAATACATTTATAATTAGAGATAAAAGTGGAAAACAAGAAAGAGGTGGTGAATACCTAGAATCTTAATAGATATAAAAGCGAACAATCGAGACGTGATTGTCAGAGGCGACTCTTTCAATACGTCGTTAAACACAAGTAAAAATTTTTGAAGTTTATTCTTATGTTTTGAAATTCTAGTTAAGGAAGTTTAGTCGTGGTTAAGGGTTGAAATTGAGAATTCAGGTTAGTTAGGTAATACATTTAAGGCGTACTTTAAGATTATTTTAAAAATATTGATTAAGTAAATTGAGTACTAAAATAAAAATTGTAAAATCCAGAATTGAACATTCCGTTGTTATGAATTTTGGGAGTTACATAACAAAGTTAAAGTGTTTGGATATACGGAGAGATAGCTGCAAAGTTATGACCAAGTAAGTTGAAGTAAGAGGGTCAAGAGAGAAGGGATCGAAAAATTTAAGGGAAGTTTATAACAAACTTCTCTTGTTAATAAAGGGGATTCTTGAGAACGAGAAATCAGTGCCTGAAAGAATCATTATAGGAGCTTTAAGAATGGCTATTCTTTAAGTCATAGGGTAGGGTAAAGAAGGCAGAGAGCACAACGACAGCCGTGTCTCTCCAAGAAGGGGTTTCCGAATCTCCGAACCAAATGGAAACTATAGGTTCGTGTCAGGTCGTACAACTGACAGGATAGGGAAGGGTAAGATATGGTTCCGAGGACATGACCATCTATGTTCCTTAAGGAAATATCACGATGGATAGGTACAATCTGTCAACTGTCATGTATATAAGTTACTTACTTCGGGTCCTAGGATTTCTTAACATATTCTTCTAGTCTACAACATCTAGATTAGTCGGTCTGAAAACAGTGTAACACCGTCTCCGCTCCAGCTGCAAGATCCCTCCCCACCGACGAGCTAAGCAATCGTGCACCCAGCAGGCCAGGTGGCTGTAGAGCGCAGGCACCCTTGTCCGAAAACGGCGTGGACTTTCCTAGTAGTTTCGTGGGAAATAAACGTCGAGTGTAAGATGAGGATAGATTCCTTTAAGAGAAGCAGGGAATTAGAAGGCAGTTTCATGGTTTCTTTTCTGAAGCTAAAGTTGTTTAATCGCAGCTTATTACTTTCTTAAAACATCACTCTTTAATTTCCTCAGCTCTCTCATAGGGATATGGTTCGATGACTTCGGCGAGTTATAGTAGTCAGTTGGGTTGAGAATGGTCGGTAAGAGTCAAGCAAAACCATTTGAGTTATTGTAACTCGTGTACAATAATGGGGTATACGACGATTTGAAACGACAAGTAACTCGAGTGTTGAGTCGACATTTGGTGTTTTAGAAAGTTTATGCATAACATCGAGACATATTCACTAAAGGTGGATAGAGGAGTTTCTTTCCCAGAAGAGTTGAGAAGGTTACTCAGCTGTCTACTTCTGTAAAGGAGTCTATGTGCTTACGTCTTGTGGATTTCTGTGGTCTTTGGTTTGGTTGTCGATGATGTTTCGATGATTTTGGAAATCGATTTGCAGACAAGCTGAGGGCGATGGAAAGAAGTCGTGAGTACTATAATGAAGTTGAAGTGATTTGATGGTGATAGTGATGATACAGGTGATAGTAGTATTATGGTAGTATAGTAGTATGAAATCATCGTATTATTATTTCATCATTATTATATTCATTATTCTTCATTATATATAATTCGTTACAGATGGCGCCCAACGTGGGGCCCGAAAGTTTGTAACATAATGACAGTAGTGATTATTTTTTTTTGTGAAAGACAATACAGATATTAGAACAAAAATTTTTTTTTTGTTCGAGAAATTTAGTTGAGTTCATTTTTTTTTTTTTTGAAGAAGTTCACTCGGAGGTAAAATTCGGAGGGAATCAGTCGATTCTTATTATCCGGAGATTTTTGTAGTTAAGAAAGACTTCGTCTGTTGTAGTGAGGTCGATCGATTCTTTTCGACTTCGATATTTAGTGTTAGCACTTATGTCCGCATTTGGGTGTATTTAACCCGGTGGTCTGTTGCGTTAAGGCTATACACTTTATTTTGTGAAAGAGTTTGGAAGAGTGATTCTCTTAACCTTTTGACCGGTGGTTGGTTGAACAAATTCCCGACGCACGTCTGTTGCAGAAGTATAGAGATAGCTCGAATAAGCTCACTTTTTCAGAAAAAGGAGTTCTCACAAACATGAACACCAGTTCTGTGAGAAAAGTTCTAGTTTGAAGTTTAGTGAAGAGATTTTTTTGGGCACATTGACCGGTGGTTAGTTGAACAGTTTCCTGACTCACGTCTGTTGCAGTGTGGCAAATATCTGAACTTTTCTGAGAATGAAAAACTTTTCCCTTATTTTGCGTGATGAAGATCAGACACAATTTACAATTTTTATTTTGAGTATCTTTCGACGTAGTTAGATACTGGAAACTTTTTTTTATTCAATATTACTATTTAAATGGAGTAGATCCCACTCTCAAGACCCAACAAGTTATGATAAAGTTTTAGTTTATAGTTTTTGAGTATTTTGAAAAATTTGCATGGTGGCGTTATAGTTTTTGAGTTTTTATGGAAATTTGCCTGGTGGCGTATTCAGTTTTAGAAATTTGCGTGGTGGCGTTACAGTTTTGAAGTTATAGAAATTTTGCCTGGTGGCGTATTTATTATTTAGAAATTTGCCTGGTGGCGTATTAAGTTTTGAGTTTAAAGAATTTTGCCTGGTGGCACATTTAAGATTTAGTTATCAGATTAGTTTAGTCTTTTTTTTGAGGTTAAGTTTTTGGAATTCTGGAAAAACTGTTTGAGATAATTTAGATATTTTAGATATTTAGTTTTTTTTTGAAGTTTTATCGAAAAATTAACTTTTGAGGTAATTGGAGAAAATTTAGAATTAGGTAAGAGATTAGTTGAATTTATAGATCATTCTTTGGATAGTCTATTTGATTCAAAGTGAATGAAAATTGGATTAATTGAAAACCGAGTTTTAAATTTAATATTTAGCATTAGTATAGTAAGAATTAGTTTAAGCAAGTTGAGTTTTTGGACTTTTACTAATGAGTGGAAGAGGTAGAGTGCGATTATTCCATCCAACACCGCGTGAGATAAGATACGGTAGAAGAGCCAGCATGTTATTAAACCAACAAAGTCGTAGTCGTAGGAATAGTCCCGCCAACCGTGGTGAAAACCATAGTAGGAGGAACAGTCCAGTAAACGACGATAATAGAGACGTTAACCTAAATGTGAATTTAGAAGTTGACGAGAACATTAATGATAACAATGTTAGTCTTCCAAGTAGACCAAGACCGAATGAACCGGCAGCCAGTTCGAGTCGCAACGCGAAGGATAATTCATTTAATAGTAGCAATCATTTCGACAATTACGTATAGGAAGTAGTGTCGGCGACTGTAGGTCTAAATAGAACAGAAGACCAAAGATTTATAAGAGAGGAATTAGCTCGTAATCAAGCGACGATTCTTGACCAAGTAGGGAACATCGTAAGAGAAACTCTCGCGAGAATTTTACCCGCGGCACCGACGACTGATACAAGTGTTAGGAATTTACATGAGGCATCAACACCAGCTACTAGACCGAATCATAATAACCTACCTAATTCAACAAACAATCAAAATAACCTGATTGAGACACAAACGAATGAACCAAACGTTCATCCTGTTAACATGGCAAGAGGTTCCAATGTGGACAACTTTCTAACTCAGTTTAGTATGATGAATCTTAACGATTCTCCGGCCGCATCGAACCAACCCTTAGCACCAACACCAGCTAGTTCGTTTATGAGATTTCCCCACTATCACAAGTGGGGAATCAAATTCAACAACAAAGACATGTCGATAGATGAATTTTTGTTTAGAATAGAGATAGTGAAGGACAGTTATCATTGTTCTTGGGAAGAAGTGGTACCGAATTTTCACCATTTTGTGAGTGGTTCAGCGGAAGCGTGGTATTGGATGTACTTGAAGAACAATCCGAGAACGTCTTGGCAATCTTTAAAGTCAGCTTTGCTGGAACAATATAGGAGTTTGGAGACAGACCCCGAGTTGTACAGGAAGATGATGGACAGGAAGCAAGCGTTCAACGAAGACTTCAATGATTTTTATGATGATATCATAAAATTAAATTCAAAGTTAAAAGTTCCCAAACCCGCTAAAGAAATAGTTGAATTAGTCAAACAAAATGTGAAGAGAAGGATGGGAGAGTTATTGATTACCTTTAACACTAACAGCCTTGCGGAGTTAGTCTACGTTTGTAGAACAGTCGAGAAATTCCTGAACGGAAATAACCATAGCGACAACCAACGTTTCAAAACACCAACAACTTACTCGAACCAACCAGTTCGTAAGCAAGTTCATGAGCTAGACCAGCATCAACTAGCAATAGAAGAGGCAAAACCAGACACTTCATTGGAAGCTTTCCATAGGAAAGACGAATTTAAGTGCTGGAATTGTAAGGGCGTGGGTCATCTCTTTAGGGAATGTCCTGACACCAGAAGACGACTCTTCTGTTTTAAGTGTGGTCGTGAAGAAACAGTAACACCTAGTTGTCCGATCTGTTCGGAAAACGGTCCAAAGAGCAATTTTCCAATCGAGGGGGAAATTGTGAAGACCAAGTACTCGAAGAAGTAATTAACCCTCAAGCACCCATAAGTAAAGTCACCATCTTGAAACCTGAACCAAAGAAATCATTCGTAAAACAAGTTGTAACAAAGTCTGACAAAACTAACTTATTTCCTTTGAAAAGACCTTTACAAGAGCGTCAAATTGAATATTATAAAGCTCGGAATCGAATTTTGACATTTCCCTGTCGTTCAAAGAGAGTAGCAAAGTTAAGAAGTAAGATGAGAATAAGAAGAAAGCGACATAAAGCAATATCTGCGACAAACATAAAGAACAATAGTAACGATCCGCGTCCATATGTTTCCGTTGAAATATTTGGAAAATCGTGGCTCGGTCTTTTGGACTCAGGAGCCAGCATCAGTTGTCTGGGCTCAGAAGCATCAGAATATTTGAAAACCAACAAAATTCTTCTCAAGGAATTTTCTTCAGCTGTTTCCACTGATGGGAAAAAGCAAGCGATTGTGGGCATGGTTAGGGCAGCAATCCAATACAAGGGCATAGTCCGCGAATTGGATTTGTTTGTCGTTCCATCGCTAGCACAACCACTTTATTTAGGGGTGGATTTCTGGGCTTCGTTCCAAATAGCTCCACATCTAATATCATCATTAGACAACACTCCCGAATCCAAAGACGAAAAGAAAGAACCGACCAAATGTGTTTTGTCCAACCAAGAGTCGAAGGTATTGGAAGAGGTTATTGAGCTCTTTCCATCTTTCGCTGAGAGAGGTTTAGGACTAACTCATCTTATTAAACATACGATAGATACGGGTGTTGCGATGCCAATCAAACAGCGTCATCATCCCATATCTCCTGCGGTACAAGCCCTGGTGTACAAGGAATTGGACCGCATGCTTGAGTTAGGAGTTATCGAAGAGAGTTCCAGCCCATGGAGTTCACCTGTCGTATTGGTACGAAAACCAGGAAAGAACCGCATGTGCTTGGACTTTCGGAAGGTAAACTCCGTAACTAAAAAGAATGCGAATCCAATTGCTCAGATAGAGGGATTGTTAGCACGCCTTTCAGAGACTCATTTCATCTCGAGTGTGGAACTGAAAGACGCGTACTGGCAGATACCACTGGAGCAAAGTTCACGGGAGAAGACAGTATTTACCGTCCCCGGAAGACCGCTCTATCAGTTCAAGGTGATGTCGTTCGGTCTCTCGAATGCCGCTCAGAGTCTGACATACCTGATGAACTTGGTTGTTCCACAAGAACTGCGAGATCAAGTATTTGTTTACTTAGATGATCTTTTGGTCATTTCTAAAACATTTGACGAACACATGAGAATACTGCGGATAATAGCGAACAGGTTGTTGGAAGCGGGATTGACGATTAACGTCGAAAAATCTAAATTTTGCTTCCAAGAACTCCAATACCTAGGATACGTAGTAGGACCAGGTTGTTTGAAGGCATATCCGGCAAAGATATCTGCTATTGTAGATTTCCCTGTACCGACGTCAACACGGCAAGTACGTCGATTTCTCGGCATGGCGGGCTGGTACAGGCGTTTCATCGAAAACTTTTCTGGAGTAGCTAGTGCTATGACAGACACTCTAAAGAAACATCAAAAGTTTGAGTTTGGGCAGGAAGCACTTAAAGCTTTTGAAGCAATCAAGAGAGCGTTAACATCAGCTCCTGTCTTGATTAATCCTGATTTCAGCAAACAGTTTGTCATTTTATGTGACGCATCAAATACAGGTATAGGCTGTGTGCTGTGTCAAAAGGATGAGTCAGGAGTAGAAAGACCGATTTATTATTACTCCCAAAAGCTGAACGCTGCGCAACGGAACTATTCAGTTACCGAGCGTGAGTGCCTAGCAGCAGTCAAGGGGATACAAAAATGTAGACCGTACGTGGAGGGGTATCGATTTTTGGTTATCACCGAACACGTGAGCCTTAAGTGGCTGATGAGTTTGAGAGATCCAACGGGGAGATTAGCGCGATGGAGTCTCAAATTACAAGGATTTGATTTTGGGATAGAACACCGGTGTTATGTTTTGTCGAATCAAGATCTCAAAAAGAAAACACTGCACGTCTTGTTGAAAGGAGGTTTATTCCAAGAGTGAGTAGCTTAATATACTCCACATAATTAGAGGCTGGTTGATACATACAGTATGTGTATACAAGTATGGACTACAATATATAACATTACTTCCCCTTTAAAAAAATGTTAAGTTAATACTTTTTTCTATTTTTTTTTTCAGTTCTAATAATAATTCAAAATTTAATATTTGCTGAAGTTTGAAAATGAAAAGTGTTACAATTTTTAGTTGTACATAATTATAGTATATAGAATACATGTATAAATTCAATTCAGTAAAATGTTAACTTATTTGGCGGACGTCGAATTCTTTCCGATCTACGAAGCACGGGTTCTGGTTTTTGCTCGTTTGTTGCAGTGGTTGAGTGTGGGGCATCAATTACTGAATCTGCAATGCTTGTGGCAGGTTTAATTTGTTCTTCTTCAGGTAATGTGACAGGATAACGTGTCGTATTCTTTGAGGTTGTGGTTGATGGAAATGCAGATGTCGATGTCGATGACGATGCAGTTAGTTGATTTTCCAAACATGGGCGCATTTGGTGTTGATGAGCAATCCTTACGTTGTTTTCATGTTTCACAAGATACCTATTGCCGCTGATGCATTGAAGTACTGTAGCTTTGTCCCAAGTTTTCAAAATTCGCAACCATATCTTCTCTCCCACCGCATAAATAAATTTCTTGTCCGTGGTTCTGTTCAAATTCTTAGCTGCAGGGTTACTGTTTTGACCAAATGTTGGCTGAATTTGACGCAAAACGGTCCGTGGTGAATATTTTAACATGTAGTTTGCTGGACACATTCCGGTTGAAGGGGATGGTGAATTTCTGTAGGAAAATAAAAATTCAGAAACATTAGATTCTATTTCATATTGTGAATATTGCTTTCCCTCGATAAATTTCTTTTTAAAAAACTTTTTTATTACTTGAACGAATCTCTCGGCTAATCCGTTCGCTTGAGGAAAATATGGGGGACTTTTCATAACATCAACTCCCTTGCTTTTTAAAAAACGAATAAAACGATCTGACGTAAATGGAGGACCATTATCGGAAACTAATTGTTCAGGTAATCCAAAAGTTGAAAACAACTGCCTAAGTTTTAGAATCACCGCATCTGCTGTAGTAGAAGTCATATAAAAAACATCTATCCATTTAGACGTGGCATCAACAGCTAATAAAAACGTTTTTCCGCTGAATGAAAAAAAATCTATGTGAAGACGCATCCAAGGTTTTTCTAGTTTTGGCCAACCCAAAAACGACTTCTCCAGGGTATTGTCTCCTCTTATTTGTTGACAAGGAACGCATTCTGCGCATATTTCCTCTATATCCTGATCGATTTTGGGCCACCAGCAAATTGATCTGGCAAGAAGTTTCATCTTGACAATTCCAGGGTGCTCTTCATGTAACAGCTGTAGAACATCTGAACGAAGAGACGTGGGAACAAGTACCCGTATTCCGTATAAAATACACCCTTGTTCGATTGACAACGAATATCTTCGAGTGAAGAAAGTTTTTAAAACATCATCATGAATATGGTCCGGCCAACCGTTTTGAACTAGGTCGATGACTTTGCATAATACAGCATCTTTTCTCGTATGATGGGCGATGTCTTCATATGAAATGGGAACATATTCATCTTCCTTAAATACGTTAATAAGATGCTCTGTCATTTCGTGCGTTCGGCTCTTTTTCAATGGAAGACGTGACATAGCATCCGGACCTGAAATTTCTCGACCCTTTTTATACTTTATCTCATAGTCAAAAGCTGATAATAAAAGAGCCCATCGCTGAAGACGACTGGCTGCAGTGACTGTAACTCCTTTTCTTACATCAAAAATGACTTTCAAGGGCTGATGGTCCGTGAATAAGGTAAATTTTTTTCCAACTAAATACTTGTAAAATTTACGTACACCAAAAATGATGGCAAGTGCCTCTTTTTCTACTTGAGAGTAGTTTTTCTCCGCTGAGTTTAATGTTGCCGAAGCAAAAACAACAGGACACTCTTTGTTTTCTTTTATCTGACTAAGGACGGCTCCTACACCTTCCTTACTGGCATCGCAAGATAGTATTAAGGGTTGTGAAGAGTCGTAATGCTGTAAAAGCGTTTCTTTACTTAGGGCTTCTTTAGTTTTAGTGAACGCATCTTGACAAGAAGAATCCCAGACAAAAGTTGTTCCACTACAAGTAAGCTTATAAAGTGGAGCTAACAAGGACGACTGCATTGGGACGAACTTCCTGTAATAATTGAGCAGTCCTAGATATGACTTGACTTGAGTTACATTTTTAGGAATAGGTGCATTTTGTATCTATTCTATCTTACCCGGACTTGGCTTTATACCAGAACTTGTAATGACATGCCCTAGGTAATCTACCTCGGTTTTAAAAAATTGACATTTTTCTATATTGACTTTAACATTATATTTTTTGAAAGCTGCTAAAACACGCTCTAGATTTTCCGCACAATCTTCAAAAGATTTTCCTTTCACAAAAACATCATCTATGTAACATAAGGCATTAGTACCACGCAGGGTTTCATCCATAGTCTTTTGGAAAATACATGGCGCGCTCTTCAGTCCATACGTAAGCCTATTGTAGCGCATCAATCCTAAATGAGTGTTAACTGTAAAAAATTCTTGCGACTCAGGTGCTATTTTTAACTGCTGAAAGGCTCCAGTTAGATCGAGAACACAGAACACGGAACCTCCTTCCAGAGATGCTAACATATCATCAACGTTTGGAATAGGGTAGTGTTCCATATCAGTCACTTTGTTAAGGGAAACCTTAAAATCTGCACAAAGTCTTATGTCACCGTTCTTTTTGACCACGACTACAAGTGGACTAGCCCATTTGCTAAATTTAACTGGACTAAGAATACCATTCTTTTGAAGACGAAGAAGTTCACGTTCAACCTTATCTCGAAGAGAATATGCGACTGGATATGCCTTGCAAAATATTGGCAATGCATTTTCCTTCAGAGCTACTGACGCTGTGTAACCCATTATAGTAGTGGGCTCCATATAAAATACGGACGAGAAAGTATTTCGTAAATTGTCTACGAATTTATCAACTGACGAATCTTGAATTCGATCTACTTGTGAGGTAAACTGACTAAAAAAATCTCTCCAATTTGAAAAAAACTCATCTAACCATTTTCTTCCAATTAGTGTGATAAACGACCTTTGACTATCGACTATGACTAAATCCAAAACCTTCGAATGTTCTCCCCATAATACTCTGACTGACTTCATTCCAAGTATTTTCAGGTTTTCTCCCGTTACCGAACTCAGTTTTCCTTTAAAATTAATTAATTTTGCGTTAGGAAAATTCTTATTGAAAACTTGACTTGACATGACCGTAGGACAGGCTCCTGTGTCCACCTCCACCTCTATAGGACGATCATCTATAGAAATGGTCACCAGCAATGGACTTATTTTGCTTACAGTAAGATTCTCAAGACTCTCTTGACAACCAATAGTTTTCTCAAATAAAATTGGAACGTGCTTACCAATTTGACTAACGACTGTGTTTACATAATTGAGAGCATCATCCGTATACTCATCTGATGACTCCGAGTCTCCGACTTTCCTTATTGGCTTTGAAGTTTTTTCCTTTAAAAACCCTTTTCTGCATACTTTCGATGTATGTCCTTTTTGATTGCATGTGAAACACTTCCAGTGCTGTGCAGGACAGGTTGATGGATTATGTTGACGACCACACCTATGACATGCGGATGAAAAGACTTGGTTTCGACTGTTGAAATTAGATTTTGAAGAAGTTTTTTCAAAATTTTTATGCGAATTATACTTAGCTTGAGATTGTGGCTTTCTAGACGATTTAACAGCTGCAACAGCATCATCGTGGTGCATTGCCTTCGTTCCGAGCAAGGCAACTTCCATGCTGATAGCTTTGGTACACGCCGTTTCAAATGAGATGTTTTCTTCCGAAAGCAATCTTTTTTGTATATTTTCGTTACATAATCCGCAAATTAACCGATCACGAAGGGCTGCCGATAAAAAATCGCCAAACTCACATGGTCGAGCTAACTGTTTTAATTGATTTACGTATTCGCTAATTGTTTCCGATGTTTTTTGATCTCTATTATTAAACTTAAATCTTTCTAAAATAACTGTACGCTTCGAATTAAAATAATTTTGCAACAAAGACTTGCATGCATCGTATGATTTTTCTATAGGAGAACTAGGCATGCATAAATTTTTTAAGACACTATACGTTTCGCCACCAATTAATGTAACTAGCAATGGCAATTTTTTTTCCACCGCAATCGCATTGACCACGAATAATTGCTCCAGTCTTTCACAGTAAGTATTAAAATCGTTCTTTGATTGATCAAACGGTTCAATATTTCCAATCAATGACATAATTACTGTATGAAATTACCGCAAACCGAAGGCGACTGACTTAAGACCGAATAACTCAACTGTCTTGTAAAAAAGACCTTCGACTTTTTTTTTTACGAAAGACTAAAATGACTGTACCAACTCTTAATTTTTGGTTTTTTTTTCCGCTCGTCGCCAAAATGTTATGTTTTGTCGAAGCAAGATCTCAAAAAGAAAACACTGCACGTCTTGTTGAAAGGAGGTTTATTCAAAGAGTGAGTAGCTTAATATACTCCACATAATTAGAGGCTGGTTGATACATACAGTATGTGTATACAAGTATGGACTACAATATATAACAACCGGAAGGGTACTCTGAATGTAGTACCAGATGCTTTATCTCGTACTCATGAGGTAGAGGGTCTGCATTCAGATGTATGCCAACCGAGGTCTATGTCAACAAATCCGTCTGAAGTGTTGCATGTCGATCTGGAAGATCCAGCTTTTAAGTCGGAAGAATATCTCCAGATAGCAGAGCACATCAGTAACAATAAAGAACGATTACCTGATCTTCGAGTTTCGAAAGGTTTCGTGTATAAGAAGATCAGACATTGTACAGGAAATCCGCTTCAGGACCCACAAGTCTGGAAGTTGTGTATTCCATCGTCGCTGACGGAACCAATGATCTCTCAAGCTCATTGTCCGCCAAGAGCTTCTCATGGAGGTGTGGCCAAGACATTGTACCGACTCCGTCAACAGTTTTATTGGCCAGCTATGGCTTCACAAGTCAAAGCGTTTGTGAGTAGCTGTGATACTTGCAAAACAACCAAATCAGCTAATGTGATTTTGCGAACGGAAATGGGAGACGCATATGCGGTGGAAAGACCATTCCAACACGTATATGTGGATTTTCTCGGACCCTATCCGCGATCACGTAAGGGAAACATGTATATCGTAATTGCGTTAGACCAATTAACCAAATTTGTTTTCATCAAACCTTTGAAGAAGGCAAATGCCGATGAGGTAATTAAGTTTTTAAAAGACGAGATATTTTTTATTTATGGCGTACCCGAAAGTTTGTTGTCCGACAACGGTTCGCATTTCTTGAGTAAAGAATTCGCAAAAATGGTTGAGATGTTTGGGATAAGACATGTGAAGACGGCAGCGTACGCTCCACAAGCAAACGCTAGCGAGCGAGTCAATCGCTCAATCTTATCCGCCATTCATGCCTACATCGATCCGCGACAATATAACTGGGACGAGTATTTGTCTTGTATAGGCAGCGCTTTACGCACGTCAGTTCATTCTGTTTTGGGCATGTCGCCATATGAGGCATTGTTCGGGCAGAGAATGATAGAGCATGGTGCCGATTACAAGCTCTTAAGAAAACTTAATGGTCTGAACCAAAGTGAGATAGATTGGTTACCTAAGGCAGCGAAGATGAATATTTTGCACACCCATCTTAAAACAGCATTAGAGCAAGCTCATGAAACTTATAAGAGTAGTTATAATCTTCGAAGTAAAGTCGTTAAATTTGAGGTAGGAGATACAATATTCAAGTGCAACTTTGTGCTTAGCGACGCAACGAAACACCGAAGCGCCAAACACAGTCCGAAATTTTTAAAAGTGACAGTTTTAAAAAGTGTAGGCAATAATTTATACAGAGTCAAAGACGAAAAGGGATTCGAGTCAGTGGTTCATACCAAAGACTTGAAAAGGTAGTTTAGTTATGAGGCTGTAGCCCGGCTAAGTCAGCTCTGCATAAGACTCCTGTTAGGACGAAGACACAAATTCCGTTTCTTTTCTTGTTCGTCAGACGAGTTAAAAACTAGTCAGAAGAACAAGCTTTGTAGGAAACACGGCAAAATTGAATAGTCTGAATTATTCAGGATAGCTGATATATCAAACTCATGCATATGTTCTCAGTGTAAACACTCAAGTCCATCGTACATTTGAAGTGTAAACGCTCCTTTGAATGCACTCAATGTTCGCAACAACATCAGCGAGAACAAACCAAACGATAGTGTGTAAAATTTAGTAAGTTATGTCAGGGGATAAAATAGAGAGAACAAAAGTAATCATAAATATGAACGATAATCTCGACTAAAATCAATTATATTTAAATGGATATACCAGTAAAAATCTAAAAAGAAAATTAGAATGAGGCTAAAGAGAAGAAATATTAATCAGGATATAAAACCAAACGCACCCAATCAGAATATATTCGAAACCGGAAAAACATTCAAAGACCAATAAGACCTATTGTGAATGAGCCTATCACATCAAGTCAATTGGAATTCCAATTCCAACTAGTTTCATGTAGCCGGTGATATTCGATCAAGATTTCCTTCGTACGTCGATGGCAGACATCTTTCCTTTCACTGTCTGGCCGTCGTACGTGCAACATCGTCTGTGAAATACCTGAAGAATTCCTGGAATAGGGGTGAGTTATTTAGTTCATCAATAATTTAGAAAGAACTCAGAGTAATGTAAGTAAAACATTTCTCTTAGGAAATAGGATACCAAGATATTTAACAAGAAAAGTGAAACTAAGCGAGTCGTAAGCGAAAGCTCACGACGCAAAAACAGCGGAGGAAGAATATTCATTTTCTGTTTGGAAGAGTAAAATATCACCTACAGCAGCATCCAGAAATCTAATAATTGTCTCTACAATGAAGAGGTAACAAAGTGTATTTTGATTAACGATTAAAAGAAAGAAAAAGAAAGAAAAAAAAATGTAAATTTTTTTTTTGTGTGAGGCACACGAGGTGGCAAAATTCCTAAAGTTTTCTTTTTTACTTCAATTCCCACAGGCGCGACGAGGTAATGCGGCGCGGCTGTAGGTCTTTCGACATAAGAACCACTCGGCGGCCAGACATTCATTTTCAAATATTTTGTTTTTGATATCAAATCGAAACATATAAAAAAATACCTATAAATTTTAATAACTAAACTAGACAGAGTATTCTGATACATAAGATAAACAACAAGAGTAGATATCTAAGCGAACTACCGAAGCCAGACATCCAATTCAGATGCCCTATGCCTATCAAATAATTGAAGCCAGACATCAAAATTAGTGGTCCAACCTATATAAAGATTTCAAACATCAAGTGTTCAGTATCAAACTTGGACAACGAATCTAAATGTCAATTACATTCAAATCAAATCCAATCGTCCAGTAGACAAAACTCAGGATCTCAACATTCAAGCACTCAGTTGTTCTCTGCACATATTTTCAATATATTTCATAACAATAAAGGCCAGATCTATTTATTGTCACAAAAAAAGGAGAAGGGGCTTAACAATCTATACTTACGACATTTTTTTTTTCTTGTCACATTGTCTGATGTGATAACGATTTCATTGTTCCGATGTGGAGGGACATATTCATTGACAGTCACATAACAGAGTTTTCTTCGAGGAGTATATATCTTTATATCTACTCTTGAGGATCTTGTCTAGAGAGTTCATCTCAGGACGGTGATACTTCTGTATGTCAACGTAAACAAATAATTGGCTTATAAACGAAGAGGAAAAATAATTGTCTTGTTTTGCGGACAAGACACTAGAAATCTTTCTAGTAAAAAGCGTAACGCAGTTCCAGAACACCTATCAAAACATATATCTTATGAGAGTACCTACAAGCCGCTCGTCAGTCGCTCGTCCGAACAAACCCATATAAATCTCTATTGATCGGGAATCTTTTGAGGGAAAATTCTGGTGTTTCATCAAGTCAGGACCGTTAAGATCCGTAACCTTGAAGAGTCAGTAAGGACACCAGAGTTAAGAAAAAATGAAGCTCATTCAAATTCTGAGGAAATGATATGGACCTATGACAAGCTGAAAGTGGTGATATCAAAGTGTTATATCAAAGACCATATACCTAACAAGTAAAGATGTCGCACGTAGAACAAAAATCTGTGCCTGCTTTTTTCCACCATCCCTTTTTTACAATGGGTCCAAAACATGAGTCTAGGAATTTGAATGTATAGAAACATTTCAAATATTGTGGGTACACACTGTACGAAAAAGAGCGTTGCTATTTATACTGAAATGTTAGAGGGAGAAACAAGGTATTTCATGTTTATGAGTAGAAAAAACAAAAACAAAACGTATGTCTTTTCAATGGGTCCAAAACATGTTGCAAGATTTGTAATAAATTTATGAAGCAGGAGAGAGAAAAAATATTTTTTTGTCCTATTTGTACAAGCAAGCTAGGTTGATGATCGAGTTAAAAGAAAGAAGGGTGAGTTGATGTCCTTCACGTGTATGTGTATTTATATTGTCTTAGGGATTTTTTTTTGTTGGCTGCGTAAATGCAAACCAGTTTTATTTATTTTTTTTCTTGAAAGATAAAACAACCTTGAAAAGTGAGTTTTGATAATGTTCGTAAATAATGAGTTGTGGTAGTTTCAATATTGGGCTTTGCTTTGCTTTTGTTTTGTTTTGTTTTTACTTCTTGGGGTTGGTTGTGATTTGAAAATAGTATTCGTTCACATGTTTAAATGTAGGTCAAAAAAAGATTGAATTTTTGATGTGAGGATTTATTTATGCGTATGTTAAGTATGTTAGGTAAATTTTTGATCTCTTAGTAAGGTCTTTTATTTTTCCTTTTTTTTTGGTTCGTTATCGTTACTATTGAAGTCGGTAATGGATCAATTAAATGAGGAGTACAGGTGATGCGTACACTTCATTTTATTTCGTTGATCGAGTACAAATAGGGGTGAGTTGGCGTCTACCTCAACCTTACCATACAGTATACACCTGTAATAATATGTGCGTGTGAGATGATTTTTTTGTTGTAAGCGTTAGCTTTTTTTTCCTTAAAATATTATGAAAAATGTTAAAAGTGAGCTTAGAAGGTAATTGAATGTACCTTCATATCGAACATATGTTTTATACTTTTTGTTACTCGTAGGGCTTTAATTTGTTTTCATTTATATCTATAGGTCAATTTACGAACAAATTTGTAAATTTTTTTTCACAAAACTTTATTTCAAGATTTAATAGGTAGGTAAGTTAGTGTAGGTTAGGTACCACCTATATCAAGGCAAAGTACTTTTTTCACTCTTTACCATTAGTTGATGAAAGATTTTCTAATTTCTAATAACGTAATGTATGAACATATGTAGCGAATTCAATCCTTTATGATTTTAGCTTTATCAATCGAAGGTTTTTTAAATTTTCTTGTATACCACAAGCAGTGTTTTTTCAGTAAAACATGTGTCATGAACTCGAGACCTTTTACTCTGTGATGGTAGCACACACTTTCCCTTTCAAACCAGGACACATTTTCTTCTCTTTTATTGTTTATGCACTTTTCAACTTTTTTCTTTTATTGTATCCATATTTTTTTCGTAATCGAAAACTTGCCTTAATATTAATATGTGTATCCTGCACACATTAAAAAATTCATCTGTCGGAGCAAACAAATTTCCAAAATCCGAATTTTTTAAATAGTTTTTGGCAAAAATAAACATCTCACTGCCACAAGTTAATACTTCATCCTTTTTTCGACATCCTTGTAAACATTCTTCGCAGCCTAAATTTGAAAATACTTTGAATGCAACATATCCAACGAAGTATCTCATTGAAGTTACTTCAGTGGATACGTATGACCCGGACCCGATCTCGTCCAGCATTAAGTCGTTTTCCATTGTTTCGTAAATAGCTTCAATGTAATTATCATCAAATTTTTCATTGAGTTTCACAACTTCTTCGTTGTGAAATTCTGAGTTATTGTCTGCTTCAGTCATTAATGATGTGAGCGATATCATTTGTTCTTCATCGTTCGAACAGTTTGCGAATTTTGAAAAACAGTACAAGTTCGTGGTCATTATTTTTGAAATCAAGAAATTTAATTCATGCACGGATGGATTCTTCGTATTTCCATCTTTTGCACGTATTTGTGAAAACAAATTTTCAATGATGTCTTGATTTAACCTCTTGGTTAAAACAAAATCAATACCTTCATTTTCATTAAACATTTGTTCAGCCATCATTAATGTGGCTCTTAAAGTTTGTTCCAATCCTGCAATCCAATATACTTTCGTTTTTTTCACGAGTCTTATATTTTTAACATATTCTATAAAGTCTTCAATATAGTTATATACGAGATTTTTCATTTTTAAAGCAGATTTATATGCATTCCTGTCATATAGGCTTCTGCTGTTCATGCAATCAAATATTCTGTCAATTTTTTTGAAACATTTAGCTGTTGATTGAACAACTACTTTATCGTTTTTAACAAAATTGCCTGTTTCCACTGCCGTTAACAAAGCTGCTGATGTTGTCCTGCTGAAAACTTGAACAGCGTAAACGACACGCATTTTGTCGAAAGATGACGGATCAATATGCTTTTGAGTGAGTTTTGGGCACATTTTCGTGGTGCTGTTCTTTTCAAGATCATACAGCTTTCTTACTGGAGTGAAACTTACTATTCCATCAGGTGTAACCAGATCTGAGTTCAATAAGGTATTTCTCATACTTTTTATAATATGGGGAATATCGTAGAACGAAAAAATTTGCTGCTCCTTGAACATAAAGTAAGGTTTTTCTTTTGTTACTCCTAATATCCCCAAGCATTTCCTGTTATTGTTATAGTTGGGGAGGTGGATGATGATTTCTTTACGAATGATTTAGTTCTTCTTAGAACTCCGCCTCCGCAAGTTCCAAGGGTGGATAATGATTTCATTGTGAATGAATTAGTTCTTTTAAGAACTCCGTCTCAGCTAGTTGAAAGGGTGGATGATGATTTCGATCAGAATGACTTTGTCCTTTTAAGGACTCCACCTTTTCAACTAGTGCAAGCGGATGATGATTTCACTCTGAATGAATTGGTTCTTTTAAGAACCCCACCTGGGAACAGAAACAGAAATTATGTAAACTCACCGGAATTAGTAGAAGGGTTATGTAGTTCTTGCTTAAAAAACATAAAGAATGTTCACTTTTATATGAGGAAAAGCGAAGGTTTTTCAAAAAAATGTAATTTCTTACAAAGAAAGGTTAATTCTCTTAAAGCGGAATTGAAAGCTTTAAAAATGCAGAGGAAAAGAGTAGGAATAAAAACTTCAAAAAACAAAAAAAAACAAATCCAAATTCGTTTTAGAGGAGATACAGAAATTAGAAGTATCTGCCAACGCAAAAACTTTATGCAGCATGTTATTAAACAAAAAAAGAAACGGAAAATGGAATGAAGAGCAAAAAGTCTTAGCCCAGAATATTTTCTACAGAAGTCAATCGGCTTATATATTTTTAAGAGATGGTTTGGACCTCAATTTTCCGCATGTATCAAGTCTGCATAGATGGGATCCTGTTAAAAATATGCAGCCAGGATTCAAAAATTCTGCTCATCAAGAACTTTTGCGAAAATTCAATGAAATGAGTGTACAAAGTCGTATATGTGCTATTGTTTTCGATGAGATTGCTATAAGAAGAGATCTTACTTACAATTCTGCAGTTGATATAATTGATAACTTAGAAGATACAGGTTTTGTTCGTACCAACAATATTGGGAAACAAGTTTGTGTTTTTATGGTACGGGGATTGATATCTAACTGGAAATGCATTTTGAACTACTTTGTTAGTGAAACAAATATTTCAGCTGAAAACTTAAGTAAAATCTTATTAAAAAATCTTGAAATAGCAAGTAACTTGGCTTTGAATGTGAAAGCTATTATTTGTGACCAGGGACCAAATAACAGGAAATGCTTGGGGATATTAGGAGTAACAAAAGAAAAACCTTACTTTATGTTCAAGGAGCAGCAAATTTTTTCGTTCTACGATATTCCCCATATTATAAAAAGTATGAGAAATACCTTATTGAACTCAGATCTGGTTACACCTGATGGAATAGTAAGTTTCACTCCAGTAAGAAAGCTGTATGATCTTGAAAAGAACAGCACCACGAAAATGTGCCCAAAACTCACTCAAAAGCATATTGATCCGTCATCTTTCGACAAAATGCGTGTCGTTTACGCTGTTCAAGTTTTCAGCAGGACAACATCAGCAGCTTTGTTAACGGCAGTGGAAACAGGCAATTTTGTTAAAAACGATAAAGTAGTTGTTCAATCAACAGCTAAATGTTTCAAAAAAATTGACAGAATATTTGATTGCATGAACAGCGGAAGCCTATATGACAGGAATGCATATAAATCTGCTTTAAAAATGAAAAATTTCGTATATAACTATATTGAAGACTTTATAGAATATGTTAAAAATATAAGACTCGTGAAAAAAACGAAAGTATATTGGATTGCAGGATTGAACAAACTTTAAGAGCCACATTGATGATGGCTGAACAAATGTTTAATGAAAATGAAGGTATTGATTTTGTTTTAACCAAGAGGTTAAATCAAGACATCATTGAAAATTTATTTTCACAAATACGTGCAAAAGGTGGAAATACGAAGAATCCATCCGTGCATGAATTAAATTTCTTGATTTCAAAAATAATGACCACGAACTTGTACTGTTTTTCAAAATTCGCAAACTGTTCGAACGATGAAGAACAAATGATATCGCTCACATCATTAATGACTGAAGCAGACAATAACTCAGAATTTCACAACGAAGAAGTTGTGAAACTCAATGAAAAATTTGATGATAATTACATTGAAGCTATTTACGAAACAATGGAAAACGACTTAATGCTGGACGAGATCGGGTCCGGGTCATACGTATCCACTGAAGTAACTTCAATGAGATACTTTGTTGGATATGTTGCATTCAAAGTATTTTCAAATTTAGGCTGCGAAGAATGTTTACAAGGATGTCGAAAAAAGGATGAAGTATTAACTTGTGGCAGTGAGATGTTTATTTTTGCCAAAAACTATTTAAAAAATTCGGATTTTGGAAATTTGTTTGCTCCGACAGATGAATTTTTTAATGTGTGCAGGATACACATATTAATATTTAGGCAAGTTTTCGATTACGAAAAAAATATGGATACAATAAAAGAAAAAAGTTGAAAAGTGCATAAACAATAAAAGAGGAGAAAATGTGTCCTGGTTTGAAAGGGAAAGTGTGTGCTACCATCACAGAGTAAAAGCTCTCGAGTTAATGACACATGTTTTACTGAAAAAACACTGCTTGTGGTATACAAGAAAATTTAAAGAACCTTCGATTGATAAAGCTAAAATCATAAAGGATTGAATTCGCTACATATGTTCATACATTACGTTATTAGAAATTAGAAAATCTTTCATCAACTAATGGTAAAGAGTGAAAAAAGTACTTTGCCTTGATATAGGTGGTACCTAACCTACACTAACTTACCTACCTATTAAATCTTGAAATAAAGTTTTGTGAAAAAAAATGTACAAATTTGTTCGTAAATTGACCTATAGATATTGTGATGTACTCAAACAACTAAGTTATTAATTAAATTCTTTTATTCTTAATTATACAATGATTTCTTATATATAAGTAAAGCGAACTAGACGGTGACTGTCGATGACCAAGGTTAAATCAAGATTGAGGTTATTCGAAATTAGGACCATGTGAGGATTTGACATTTGGCTTAGACAAGATATATATATATGTGAATATTTCTAATCTATTACTATTATAACGATAATGTGTGCATTACATAGGCTGAGATTTCTTGCATCTTAATATAACGATGTGTACTTCAATACATAACAATATCCCCCCCTAGTTCGCTTTTAGTGCAAAAATAAATTCAAAAATAAATGATTTTTGTTATCTTAAACCAATTAATTGTCAAATATTTGCTTATGAATGTAACAATTTAAAATAATTCATGATGTTTGTTAACTTTTAAACAATTTAATTGACAATTTTTATTTATATATTACTTTCATAATTCAATTTTTTTTTTTTTTTTTTTTTTTTTTTTTAACTATTTGCCTCTGAGGTTCTTCGTTACACTACGCAACTGGTGCTTCTTATGAGGTACATAATTACGCTTCCTTTTCTGAGGAATAGGAGAACTACGTTCCATTTCACTTCCGACTGTATCCACTATTTCAATGTTTTGCTCATTATTCAACGCATTCGTTGGTGCGTTCTTTACTACATTAATTTCTGGCACTGAGTTCAGCTTAATTTTGTGCACCGGATCGGTGATTTGAATTGGAACGTATTCCTCGTACATTTCATTACTAGAATCTATGAAACCTCTTTTACGTAATTGATTTACGTGTCTTTTCCACAAAAGATTTGGCTTTTCATCAGGTTCTACTAAATAATACTGTCTACCTAAAGCTTTTTGTACAACCGCTTTTTGCCAAGACACCCTCCCCGCAACAGAGTAATCTTTTGCTAAAACGAGATCATTAACATTAAAAACTCGTTCTGCTTTTCCTTTAAAATTATTTTGTTGATCCCGTTGTTTGTTAGAAACATTCGATTCAACGTCTTTAATCAAAACTTTCGATTTTTGTTTATAAGGATTCAAAATATCCAATCTTGTTTTAAGATCTCTTTTTAGCATTAATTGGGCTGGGGAGGCTCCGGTTGTAGAATGAATAGAGTTTCGATAGTCGAGCAAAAATTTAGCGAGGCAGATACTTAAGTTTGCATTATTTTTACTGCCACTTAGTGCTCTTTTTAAAGCGAACTTAACTGTCTTAACGCTGTTTTCTGCTTGTCCATTTGTGGCAGGATTTCCAACTGGAGATGTTTTATGGATTATACCGTTGGTTTTTAAAAAGTGTTTAAATTCTTGTGACACCAACGATGTGCCATTGTCGCTTACTAGTTCCGATGGTAACCCAAAACGAGCAAATACCATAGCTAATGCATCAATTGTTCGACTGCTGGATATATTGTTTCCCATATCGATACATTCCACCCATTTGCTATGCGCGTCCACAATAATCAAAAATTGCCTATTAAAAATGGGTCCCATAAAATCAACATGTACTCGTGACCAAGGCTCACTTGGCCACTCCCAGTTGACAAGGTTTGATTTTGGTGGACTTGCCTTGAATGGAAGGCATTGTTCGCAAGAACTAGCTATTTTTTCAATGTCGTTACTAAGAGAAGGCCACCAGCAGTAGGAACGCGCTAAGTTTTTCATTTTTACGACACCTAAATGCGAACTATGAATTTCTTTAAGAACTATATCATGCAAAGAACGGGGGATTACAATTCTGTAACCCCAAAACACACACTCTGATTTTACACTTAATTCATGCTTTTTTAAAAAATACGGACGTAAACTATTTGCACACTTTGCAGGCCATCCATCTAAAATATGACGTTTAACTAATTGTAATTCTTCGTCTTTGCTGACTTCATTAATCATGCTTTTAAAGTCGAGAGGAAAATTACTTATTTGATATAGATAATTGAAATGTATGTCGCTGTCTTGATCCGAATCTTGTTCTTCCCAGCAATGAATTGGCTTCCGCGATAAATAATCGGCCACGTTAGAATTCGTATTGACATACTCAATGTCAAAGCTGTAACCTGACAAAAACAATGCATATCTCTGTAACCGGTTTGCCGTCATCGTTGGAATGCCCTTCTTTGGTCCAAAAATGGAAACGAGAGGCTTGTTGTCAGTTAACAGAATGAACCTGCGACCGAAAATATAGTGGTGGAATTTTTTTATTGCAAAAACAATTCCTAGTGCTTCCCGTTCTATTTGAGAATATTTTCTCTCGCTATCAGTAAGCTTTCGAGAGACAAAACAAATTGGTCTCTCAGTACCGTTCGCATAAACATGAGATAACACTCCACCTAACCCAACTGGGCTAGCGTCAACAGTTACTTTGATTGGAACTACTGGATCATAGTGGGCAAGCATTTTATTAGACGAAAGCGAGCTTTTTATTTTCTCAAAGGCTTCTTTTTCTCTCGCTTCCCACTTATACACCGAGTCTTTTTTTAACAAATCGTAGAGAGGGGCACAAATCGTAGCAACGTTAGGAAAAAATTTTCTATAATAATTAAAAAGCCCAAGAAACGATTGTAGTTCCTTAACGTTGTCTGGTTCTTTTGCGTTTTTAATCGCTTCTATTTTTTGTGGGCAAGTGTGTAGACCGTCGCGATCGATTGTATGCCCGAGGTAATTTACTGATTTAGCAAAAAATTCACATTTCGATTTTGCGAGTTTCAAACCGGCGTCTTTTAAAATTGATAACACCTTCGCTAACCGCTCGAGATGAAGTTCTTTTGTCCTAGCTGTAATGAGTAAATCGTCAATAAATATGATGACCCCGTCCATACCTATAAAAAGATTCTCAATGGCTTTTTGAAACTCGGCTGCCGAAGAGGCGATTCCGTACACCAATCTCGTGTATTTGAATAGACCTTGTTCCGTCGAAATTGTAGTGTAATCTTGACTCTTCTCATCTAGCAGCAGTTGTTGATAGGCCATTGATAAATCTAGCTTGGTGAACTCTTGACCACCCTCAAGTTTGGCAAATAACTCTTCGATTCTAGGTAAAGGATATTGTGTGACCTCGAGCTGCGGATTAAGCGTTATTTTGTAGTCGCCACAAATTCTTATGTCCCCTGACTTTTTTAGGACTGGTACTATTGGTGTGGCCCAATTGCTGTAAGCAACAGGAACTAAAACTCCCATTTTCACGAGCTTAGAAATTTCCGTGTTAACTTTTTCTTTCATAGGCAAGGGTACTTGCCTAGGCTTGCAAAATTTAGGTATTGCACCGGGCTTTAGGGTAAGCGAAACGACTTTTTTATTGAAGGTTCCCAAAGTACCATCAAAAACTTCCGCGTATCTATCTAATACCTTACCAACGTCGTGGTCTATGCCATCAAGAAATTTAATTTCTTGCAAACCTATATTGAATGCGCTCATCCAATCTCTACCTAGTAACGGGGGACCTCCGTTCTCAATTACGTATATATCCAGCAGTCGACACTTTTGATTATAAATTACATTTAATTTACATACCCCAGTTGGTGCGATGTGACCGCCGTTGTAACTTTTTATTAGAATCGTCGTTTCCTTCAATGGACAATCAGAAAAATGTTTCTTATAAAATTCCAATGAAATCGCTGACATCGATGCTCCACTATCGATCTCCATCTCTATTGGAACACGATTTAAGGTGACTTTGGCAAAAATTGGTTGGGGACAATTGCTTGAAGTAGGCTCGCTTCTGAAATGAAAAAGAGACATATCGGTTTCGCACATGTATTTTATACTATTATAATTTTTATTATCTGCATGTTGTGATGATCGCTGTTCCCGCTTGCTGCACATCTTTTTCAAATGACCACGTTGTTTACACAGGCTGCACTTATAGTTCCGAAATCGGCATTGAGCTTCTGTGTGGTTAGTGTATCCACATACGGGACATTTTTTATCTGAGTTTTTTGGAGCTGGTGTTGACCTTCGGCGATTTTGTTGTTGTTGCTGCCGAGCTGCCATTCTATATAGTCCTGAGCCACTTGACTCGTGTTGCTCTTGTTTCACCGCCACCGCTTCCACCTGGTATTGTTGTTTAATGCAGGCTACTGTTCGTGTTATCTCTATAGCTTTTTCAAGCGTTAGTTTGGACACGTCTTCTAGAAATAGTTTGTCTTTTTCTGGGCTTTTCTCCAAACCCATTATGAATCGATCGCGTAGCATTTCGTCCAGATTGCTCCCAAACTCGCAGTTTGCGGCTAAAGTACGCACTCTTGCCGCCCAGCATTGCACTGATTCGTCCTTTTGTTTGACAGCCTCGTAAAACTTGAGTCTTTCTGCAAATCCTGATGTGGTTTTCTTGAAATGCTTGTCGAGAGCTGCCATGAGATCGGTGTATGTTGTGTTATCTGGACTTTTCGGAGAAACCAAACTTTTCAGCAACTTATATGATGATTCGGTTAACGCAGTAATCAGTATTGCGCGCATAACCTCCATATCTCTCTCGAGAACCAAGGCATTGACTATAAAATATTGTTCCAGTCTAGTTTTAAACACTTCCCAATCATTTTGCGCAAAATTGAAAGAAGGTATTGTTCCCACTGACATATTAATTTTAGTTACGCACGATGAGAGTTTTTATTAAAGTGTTCGCTTAGCTTTGCGTTTTTTTTTTTGTTTTTAGCACACGTGATATGTTCTTTTTTAAGTCCTCGTCGCCACTGTGATGTGCTCAAACAACTAAGTTATTTATTAAATTCTTTTATTCTTAATTATACAATGATTTCTTATATATAAGTAAAGCGAACTAGACGGTGACTGTCGATGACCAAGGTTAAATCAAGATTGAGGTTATTCGAAATTAGGACCATGTGAGGATTTGACATTTGGCTTAGACAAGATATATATATATGTGAATATTTCTAATCTATTACTATTATAACGATAATGTGTGCATTACATAGGCTGAGATTTCTTGCATCTTAATATAACGATGTGTACTTCAATACATAACAGATATAAATGAAAACAAATTAAAGCCCTACGAGTAACAAAAAGTATAAAACATATGTTCGATATGAAGGTACATTCAATTACCTTCTAAGCTCACTTTTAACATTTTTCATAATATTTTAAGGAAAAAAAAGCTAACGCTTACAACAAAAAAATCATCTCACACGCACATATTATTACAGGTGTATACTGTATGGTAAGGTTGAGGTAGACGCCAACTCACCCCTATTTGTACTCGATCAACGAAATAAAATGAAATGTACGCATCACCTGTACTCCTCATTTAATTGATCCATTACCGACTTCAATAGTAACGATAACGAACCAAAAAAAAAAGGAAAAATAAAAGACCTTACTAAGAGATCAAAAATTTACCTAACATACTTAGCATACGCATAAATAAATCCTCACATCAAAAATTCAATCTTTTTTTGACCTACATTTAAACATGACGTGAATGAATACTATTTTCAAATCACAACCAACCCCAAGAAGTAAAAACAAAACAAAACAAAAGCAAAGCAAAGCCCAATATTGAAACTACCACAACTCATTATTTACGAACATTATCAAAACTCACTTTTCAAGGTTGTTTTATCTTTCAAGAAAAAAAATAAATAAAACTGGTTTGCATTTACGCAGCCAACAAAAAAAAATCCCTAAGACAATATAAATACACATACACGTGAAGGACATCAACTCACCCTTCTTTCTTTTAACTCGATCATCAACCTAGCTTGCTTGTACAAATAGGACAAAAAAATATTTTTTCTCTCTTCTGCTTCATAAATTTATTACAAATCTTGCAACATGTTTTGGACCCATTGAAAAGACATACGTTTTGTTTTTGTTTTTTCTACTCATAAACATGAAATACCTTGTTTCTCCCTCTAACTTTTCAGTATAAATAGCAACGCTCTTTTTCGTACAGTGTGTACCCACAACATTTGAAATGTTTCTATACATTCAAATTCCTAGACTCATGTTTTGGACCCATTGTAAAAAATGGATGGTGGAAAAAAGCAGGCACAGATTTTTGTTCTACGTGCGACATCTTTACTTGTTATATGGTCTTTGGTTATATCTTGTGTTAGATTTAGGCTTAGACATACATACTGTATAGTGGAGTAGGTGAGTGTCTTAGAAAAGAAAAAGGTTAGTTGTTTTACATTACTTAGGAAAGTGATAGTTTTGAAGTAGCTTAGGCAAGACTTAAGAAATCTGATTGGAAGGTAGATAAGTGTGAATGTAAATTCATGTCATTTGATAAAAGTTAAATAGCAACAGATGGTGATAAATATTGTAAGCTGTAACCAACGTAATCCGAGTTCGAGTGCACTTCAACGAGGAGGATAAAAGAAAATTGGTGAGTGAATATTTTACTATTTCTTTATTATTATATTTTTGATTGGAAACATATTATAATTCATTTTATCAAATGATATTGACTTAATGGATATATGGGGATTTACATACTTATGTTGTGTTGAGAAATTTTGATACAGAAAGTTTTATAGATAGGCTATACAGATCATTTACGAATACCGTAAAGAAAGTGCATATTAGATACGGTTGAAGGGTTGAATACATTTATAATCTATATATATAAAAATGAATTGCTGTTCGTTAGTCTCACTAAAACTCGAGAACGGCTGAACGGATTTATCTTATCTTAGGCTTGAAATATTCGTGGAGGTCTAGGGAAGGTTTAAAAGGCGAGAAAAAATCGAATAATTTCCGGGAAAACCCTAAAAACAGCCCTTTTCTATTTCCCATACAAACGTTTTCTAGAGTCAATTTGAACTTTATTGCTATTCAATAAAGTTCATATTAAATTATAATCACTCACTGTTGTCTAAGCAATTTAGGTGTGTTCCTAACGTCAAAGAGTCAATTTGCCATTTATTACAGCTGCATAGAGTTCAAATTCAATCATATCTATGAAAATAGTCTTCGCGTGCGCTTTGGAGGATCTAATGTCGCGTTCCGAAAATAAACAAAAGTGAATCGCGAACGCGACAAAAAATTTAATAAACTATTAGTAGTACTGATTTCCAATTAATTTGGTCGGCTTCGCGAAACTTAATCAGATTATTTTTTTAAGTTTGATAAATCTTAAGTTTTGTCACAAATGTTTCTGAACACAACCATAATATTTGACATTAGATTTGACAACCAACTAATATGTCAATCATTCTGTCTTACCTCAGAACACGGAGATTTATGGCTTAAATGTAAACTCCCAAAAAAAATAAAAAATAAAAAAATCAGAACACGGAAAAAAGTATTACGACTGACGATATTGTCTTACGATCATAGTACGGTATTCTATGAGTGCATCCTTCTATCTTTGTGAGTGACGATTACCGCTACTTGAGCGAGAACTTTCTTTACTTTTGTGATCCTTTGTGATTCCAAGTAGTGTGCTCTTTTTTTGTTGATATTTTGTGATAGTGACACTTTACTGTTAAGTTACTGTTAAGTGAGCGAGAAATTTTCTCACTTTGATTAATTACGTTACGATGCCGAGAAGAAGACGACCTGAAGCGTTGGCCGAAACATTTCGTACAAATGTTCCACAATTAAATCAACAACAAAGAATTGCGTACGACACTTTGATAGAAGCTGTGAACAGTGGACCTGGTGGAATTTATTTCCTTGATGCTCCCGGAGGAACAGTAAAAACGTTCTTAATTTCATTGTTTTTGGCGAGGATCAGATCGCGAAATGATGTTGCTCTAGCGTTGGCTTCATTTGGAATAGCTGCGACTCTGATAGAAGGCGGACGAACTGCGTATTCTGCCTTGAAATTACCATTAAAGATGCAAATCACCGAAACACCAATTTGCAACATCGCCAAAAATAGCGCAATGGCCAAGATCCTACATGTATGCAAATTAATTGTTTAGGATGAATGCACAATGGCACATAAGAGGTCACTAGAGGCGCTGGACAGAACATTGAAAGATCTTCGTGACAACCAAAATATTTTTGGTGGGGCCATGATTCTGTTGTCAGGTGATTTTCGTCAGACTCTTCCAGTTATTCACCGATCAACTGTTGCTGATGAACTAAATGCATGCCTAAAATCATCGAATTTGTGGCAGTACGTAAAGCACTCCAATTAACAACTAACATGCGAGTATTTTTGCAACATGATGAAACTGCAAATGTGTTGGGTGAACGAGCAATATTGGCAGCGAAAAATAAAGATGTCGAGGATCTCAATGCGACCATTCAGAATTTTCTTCCCGGACAGTTGGTTTCCTTCAAATCAGTCGACACCGATATGAACCAGGATGACGTCGTCAACTATCGTACGGAGTTTTTAAATTCACTGGAATTGCCTGGATTACCACCTCACAAATTGCAGTTAAAACTAGGATCAGTTGTCATCATGCTGCGTAACATTAATCAACCTCGACTATGCAATGGAACAAGGCTGGCTGTGAAAAAGCTGATGAATAACGTCATTGAGGCAACAATCATAAAAGGAAAATACAAAGGAGAGGATGTCTTGATCCCGCGAATACCGATGATTCCAACGGATTTACCTTTCGATTTTAAACGCTTACAATTTCCAGTAGGTACGTCTGGCCTTTGCGATGACAATAAATAAATCGCAAGGACAGTCTGTAGAAGTTTGCGGAATCAACTTGGAGTTTCCCTGTTTCGCGCATGGATAATTATACGTCGAGTGTTTGCGCTTCGGAAAACCGTCTTCTTTGTTTATTAACGCACCACAAAACAAAACAAAAAATACAGTTTATGAGAAAGCTTTAAATTGATTAAACAAACTGTATCATAACAGTGTGTGTCTGTTAATAAAAATTTAAACCTTATAAATAGTCAGTATTTCAGGAAAACTCTGTTTTTTTGAGTAAGCAACATGATGTGTCAAAAATAATAATAAAACTTCATGCTTCATTAAAAAAATGCTTTTTTATTCAATACGTTTTGTTTGTTTTGAAATTAATTTATACTAAAGTTTAGGTCTTTTATCTTTCGATTTAGGCAGTACGAAGTCTGTCGGGTCAGCTAGTTAGAGATAAAAGTGGAAAAAAAGAAAGAGGTGGTGAATACCTAGAATCCCAATAGATATAAAAGCGAACAATCGAGACGTGATTGTCAGAGGCGACTCTTTCAATACGTCGTTAAACACAAGTAAAAATTTTTGAAGTTTATTCTTATGTTTTGAAATTCTAGTTAAGGAAGTTTAGTCGTGGTTAAGGGTTGAAATTGAGAATTCAGGTTAGTTAGGTAATACATTTAAGGCGTACTTTAAGATTATTTTAAAAATATTGATTAAGTAAATTGAGTACTAAAATAAAAATTGTAAAATCCAGAATTGAGCATTCCGTTGTTATGAATTTTGGGAGTTACATAACTAAGTTAAAGTGTTTGGATATACGGAGAGATAGCTGCAAAGTTATGACCAAGTAAGTTGAAGTAAGAGGGTCAAGAGAGAAGGGATCGAAAAATGTAAGGGAAGTTTATAACAAACTTCTCTGGTTAATAAAGGGGATTCTTGAGAACGAGAAATCAGTGCCTGAAAGAATCATTATAGGAACTTTAAGAATGGCTATTCTTTAATTCATAGGGTAGGGTAAAGAAGGCAGAGAGCACAACGACAGCCGTGTCTCTCCAAGAAGGGGTTTCCGAATCTCCGAACCAAATGGAAACTATAGGTTCGTGTCAGGTCGTACAACTGACAGGATAGGGAAGGGTAAGATATGGTTCCGAGGACATGACCATCTATGTTCCTCCAGGAAATATCACGATGGATAGGTACAATCTGTCAACTGTCATGTATATAAGTTACTTACTTCGGGTCCTAGGATTTCTTAACATATTCTTCTAGTCTACAACATCTAGATTAGTCGGTCTGAAAACAGTGTAACACCGTCTCCGCTCCAGCTGCAAGATCCCTCCCCACCGACGAGCTAAGCAATCGTGCACCCAGCAGGCCAGGTGGCTGTAGAGCGCAGGCACCCTTGTCCGAAAACGGCGTGGACTTTCCTAGCAGTTTCGTGGGAAATAAACGTCGAGTGTAAGATGAGGATAGATTCCTTTAAGAGAAGCAGGGAATTAGAAGGCAGTTTCCTGGTTTCTTTTCTGAAGCTAAAGTTGTTTAATCGCAGCTTATTACTTTCTTAAAACATCACTCTTTATTTTCCTCAGCTCTCTCATAGGGATATGGTTCGATGACTTCGGCGAGTTATAGTAGTCAGTTGGGTTGAGAATGGTCGGTAAGAGTCAAGCAAAACCATTTGAGTTATTGTAACTCGTGTACAATAATGGGGTATACGACGATTTGAAACGACAAGTAACTCGAGTGTTGAGTCGACATTTGGTGTTTTAGAAAGTTTATGCATAACATCGAGACATATTCACTAAAGGTGGATAGAGGAGTTTCTTTCTCAGAAGAGTTGAGAAGGTTACTCAGCTGTCTACTTCTGTAAAGGAGTCTATGTGCTTACGTCTTGTGGATTTCTGTGGTCTTTGGTTTGGTTGTCGATGATGTTTCGATGATTTCGGAAATCGATTTGCAGACAAGCTGAGGGCGATGGAAGGAAAGAAGTCGTGAGTACTATAATGAAGTTGAAGTGATTTGATGGTGATAGTGATGATACAGGTGATAGTAGTATTATGGTAGTATAGTAATATGAAATCATCGTATTATTATTTCATCATTATTATATTCATTATTCTTCATTATAAATAATTCGTTACAAATTGGAACACATTTATCCAAACAAATTTCTGTTTCCGTTGATTTTCATCCTTTTCATTAACGACATTCTCTCCAATTTTAATTTTTCACAAAATCTGATGTATGCCGATGACGTCAAAATATAACGGTCTATTAAATCTTCAAATGACTGCCTTCTTCTTCAGGAAGATCTTCATAAGCTGGCAAAATGGTGTGATGATAATAAAATGTTTCTGAATGTTGGAAAATGTCAAAGTTTCACTTGTCATTGGAAAATGTCGCCCATCATTTTCAACTACACCATTAATAATATAGTCCTTGAAAGAGTAGTTGTTAAGAAAGATCTTGGAGTTGTGTTGGATGAACGTTTTTCTTTTTCGAGTCACATTGATTATGTTGTTAATAAGGCAAACAAAATGGTTGGATTCGTACGAAGAAACGCAAAGGATTTTTCTGATCTTTTCACATTGAAAATATTATACGTTTCGCTAGTTAGGTCAGTTCTTGATTATTGCTGCATTATTTGGAACCCTTATTATGAAATCCACTCTTTAAGACTGGAAGATTTACTAGATTTTTATTTTTCAAATTGAACTGGTCTATTAAAGTTCCCTCTTATGCTACTAGATGTCTGCTTTTCAATATTCAAACACTTGATCTTAGAAGAAAGCACTTTTGTATAGTGCTTATCAAAGACTTAATAAGTAATCGTACTAATTGTCCTTAATTATTGGAGCGCATTAATTTCTCTTTTCCTTGCCGAATTATACGTGTAAATTTTCATTTACGGGAGAACTTCTATAGAAGAAATTATGGTATGAACGAACCGTTTGCACGTTGTATAAGGTAAACAAATTCTGTGATAAGCCTTATGGATATTTTTGCAAATTGTTCAAGAGATGTATTTATGAAAGACTTGAAAATGACTTAACTATTTGATCGTTAAAAATGTTCTCGTTTTTGCATTGAATTATCTAAAACTAATTGTTGTTTATTTATTTTTAATTAATTATTTATTTTTTTACTTATTATTTACATCATTCTACTATAAACATATTACATACTAGCGGCCCGTCCCGGCTTCGCACGGGTAGACATAAATAGGTACAGATATTTAAGTTAGAAGCATGCCAATTAAAACGACCATGAATCACTTAATTAGAAAACATTTTTTTGTCCTATCATTAATACTCTTCGCAGCGTATGCGATGAAAGACACTTTATGGTTAATTTTTGTACACCTTTAGTTGGTTTTAATAGGAATTTCTTAAGATTTCTATAGTAATCTAGTAGTAAATATAACCTATGTTACTCAGTGATAATGTAGATTTCTAATGAAAAAAGAATTATTAAAATCGGTACAGTACTTTTTGAATTTATTTGTTACATACAAAAATACAAATCTTTCCTCTTTATATTATTAGTGTAGATAAGTATACATATTAGTCTGTAAGAGTTGTACTCTGCTTGATGAATAAATAAATACAATAAAGATATTCAAGCGTTTTACGGAGCCTCTAAGTGAGAGTAGAAAATTATCTATTCTCATGAAGAATATAACTCCTTTCTATCAGACTCAATTAGGATCGGCTGATATCAAATTAGTCAATGAGCTGGTAGCTTTAGGTAGAAGGCTGGAGACGATTCGAAGTAATGTCGAGTCGTTTCTTCCTCCTCCTTCAGGTTGCAATAGGCAGACTTTAGAACCTGATGTTGCGTATGTTGGATCCATTCAGTGCAAGAGCGCCGGCGTTAAAATTAGGGAGGTTGCCTGCTGACAACCAGCTGCCAAATTGAATTCAAATAGGTTTCACATTAGAGACAAGTGGGGCGACAGTCGTCCTAACTTGGGTGTAAAAATATATGGCTTTAGGTTTTTAGGACTCTTAAATTCCGGAGCATCTAGGACTATTATATGTAGGGACGTTTGGAAGGTCCTTAAGAACTTAGGGTTAAGTTTAGGGATAACCAATATAAATCAAGTACATCTTGCAGATGGGGCGGGTGTAGGAGTTTTAGGAGTAGTCAATCTGCCAATAGTTGTTGAGGATAGGTCAGTTCTTGTTTGGCAAACCAATTATTTATTTATTCAATTATATTAAATTAAATTATAACAAATGTAAAAGTATTTATTATTTATAATTCATCATTATTTCTGATTTATACAAAATGATTATTGTGAATTAACCAACAAAATTAATAGCCTAAAATGACACTTCTTGTCAAACAATTTTTTTATGTTTTTATAATTGATAGAATCAGCTTTTAACCTTGGTAATATGAGAAAAGGTCAATTCATTCGTTCTCGAACTTTCAAGCTACACATATAATTTAATAAAGTATACATTTTATAACGATTAAGCAATCGAATTTTATTTAAACCAAAAAATAAGAATTTTAATCTTTAACCAGTGACACAAATATTGGTCCTTCTACGCCATTAAAAAGAAATAGAAGTGTGTGAATTTTGCGATTTGTCATTTTTAAAGTGCAAAATTATCTGTATACAAGATATACACATATATATAAAAAGTAAACATATTTAATGTGCCATTTTAAACTATAAAACTATATAAAAAAAAAAAATAAAGAAAACATTTTTCTAAAGAAAAAACTATTTAACAAACATTTTGTGCTGTGCAAATCGGGATTCCCGCGACGCGTTAAGCAACAAAAACACATCGCCAGTTCACTGAAGGCATACCACGTAAGTCCTTATTTTTTAAAGTATTTTTTTGCTGTTTTTTTATTACATTTCATAAAATAAAAGTCAACCATGTCATTTGCGGAGCTTCAAAAAGAAGTTTTAGCGCAGTTAGAGCGCGATTTTTCTAATTTTAAAAAGACAGGCCATGTTCGTCGTACTGTGAATTATATAAAAACTCGGTTGGGGCTTTTAGAAGCTAATTTGGAACATGCCAAACGATACCACGATGAAATCGTTAGCGGGGAAAGCTTGAGGAGACATTAAAAAGGGATGAAATGGTCGCTGTATATGATCAAATTCGTGATACTTATTTAGAATATAAAAGTGAATTGATGGATGCTCTGGACAAAGTAGCTCCACCTCCACTTGCTCCAGCTTTGCCTTCGACACCGTTAGGGCCAAATCCTGCGACAATGATGCCGCCAACGATGCCTGCTACACATACTAATGTTCTCAACTTACCTTCTATAAAGCCTCCAACCAAAGATTATATAACAAGTAAAGATGTCGCACGTAGAACAAAAATCTGTGCCTGCTTTTTTCGACCATCCCTTTTCTACAATGGGTCCAAAACATGAGTCTAGGAATTTGAATGTATAGAAACATTTCAAATGTTGTGGATACACACTGTACGAAAAAGAGCGTTGCTATTTATACTGAAAAGTTAGAGGGAGAAACAGGGTATTTCATGTTTATTAGTAGAAAAAACAAAAACAAAACGTATGTCTTTTCAATGGGTCCAAAACATGTTGCAAGATTTGTAATAAATTTATGAAGCAGAAGAGAGAAAAAATATTTTTTTGTCCTATTTGTACAAGCAAGCTAGGTTGATGATCGAGTTAAAAGAAAGAAGGGTGAGTTGATGTCCTTCACGTGTATGTGTATTTATATTGTCTTAGGGATTTTTTTTTGTTGGCTGCGTAAATGCAAACCAGTTTTATTTATTTTTTTTCTTGAAAGATAAAACAACCTTGAAAAGTGAGTTTTGATAATGTTCGTAAATAATGAGTTGTGGTAGTTTCAATATTGGGCTTTGCTTTGCTTTTGTTTTGTTTTGTTTTGTTTTGTTTTAACTTCTTGCGGTTGGTTGTGATTTGAAAATCGTATTCATTCACATGTTTAAATGTAGGTCAAAAAAAGATTGAATTTTTGATGTGAGGATTTATTTATGCGTATGTTAAGTATGTTAGGTAAATTTTTGATCTCTTAGTAAGGTCTTTTATTTTTCCTTTTTTTTTTTTGGTTCGTTATCGTTACTATTGAAGTCGGTAATGGATCAATTAAATGAGGAGTACAGGTGATGCGTACATTTCATTTTATTTCGTTGATCGAGTACAAATAGGGGTGAGTTGGCGTCTACCTCAACCTTACCATACAGTATACACCTGTAATAATATGTGCGTGTGAGATGATTTTTTTGTTGTAAGCGTTAGCTTTTTTTTCCTTAAAATATTATGAAAAATGTTAAAAGTGAGCTTAGAAGGTAATTGAATGTACCTTCATATCGAACATATGTTTTATACTTTTTGTTACTCGTAGGGCTTTAATTTGTTTTCATTTATATCTATAGGTCAATTTACGAACAAATTTGTAAATTTTTTTTCACAAAACTTTATTTCAAGATTTAATAGGAAGGTAAGTTAGTGTAGGTTAGGTACCACCTATATCAAGGCAAAGTACTTTTTTTACTCTTTACCATTAGTTGATGAAAGATTTTCTAATTTCTAATAACGTAATGTATGAACATATGCAGCGAATTCAATCCTTTATGATTTTAGCTTTATCAATCGAAGGTTTTTTAAATTTTCTTGTATACCACAAGCAGTGTTTTCTCAGTAAGACATGTGTCATGAACTCGATAGCTTTTACTCTGTGATGGTAGCACACACTTTCCCTTTCAAACCAGGACACATTTTCTTCTCTTTTATTGTTTATGCACTTTTCAACTATTTTTTCTTTTATTGTATCCATATTTTTTTCGTAATCGAAAACTTGCCTAAATATTAATATGTGTATCCTGCACACATTAAAAAATTCATCTGTCGGAGCAAACAAATTTCCAAAATCCGAATTTTTTAAATAGTTTTTGGCAAAAATAAACATCTCACTGCCACAAGTTAATACTTCATCCTTTTTTCGACATCCTTGTAAACATTCTTCGCAGCCTAAATTTGAAAATACTTTGAATGCAACATATCCAACGAAGTATCTCATTGAAGTTACTTCAGTGGATAAGTATGACCCGGACCCGATCTCGTCCAGCATTAAGTCGTTTTCCATTGTTTCTTAAATAGCTTCAATGTAATTATCATCAAATTTTTCATTGAGTTGAACATCTTTTTCAATTACAACTTCTTCGTTGTGAAATTCTGAGTTATTGTCTGCTTCAGTCATTAATGATGTGAGCGATATCATTTGTTCTTCATCGTTTGAACAGTCTCAAGACCTCAAGACCGCTGAGAAACCCGAATTTGAAACTACTTACCTCTCTTTTTGAAAAAAAATTATTTCTCCGCGGTCTGTTAGTCTAGAAGGCTATAATTTTGCATTTAGTAGGACCTTGTAGCAAGAAATGATACAAATAAAAATTAGCCTTCTAGACTTACAGACCGCGGAGAAATAATTTTTTTTCAAAAAGAGCGGTAAGTAGTTTCAAATTCGGGTTTCTCAGCGGTCTTGAGGTCTTGAGAGCTAAGATTTGTCTGAGGTTTTTTTTGTTAGTTGATCTAACTATATGCTAAATTTCAGCTTTCTAAAGCTCAAGACCTCTGAAAAATTCGAGTTTTGAATTAACCTCCTCCCTAAAAATAAATATACCTATACAAATTAAATTGCTCACTTCTATTTCGAATCTCTTTGCGTTTGGTTGTTTTTTGAAGATATCTAAAGAAGTAAGAATGATAACTGTTTACAAAAAAAATTCTTTTAATGGGAAAAGGTGTTGCGTTGAACAATGTGGGAGATCTTACCGGAAGAACTGTCACATAAAGCTTTTCAAGTTTCCTGAAAACCTTAGTTTACAGGCAATTTGGAGAGAAAAATGTGGCATTTCTTCGCGTGATTCTTCGAAAAAGTTTTACATTTGCAGTCTTCATTTCACAGAGGATTGCATTGGTAAAAAATTTTTGAAGAAAGGATCTGTACCCACATTGCTTTTACCAACACAATCTTTGATTTCGCCTGAAGAAGTTGGGGAGGTGGATGATGATTTCTTTACGAATGATTTAGTTCTTCTTAGAACTCCGCCTCCGCAAGTTCCAAGGGTGGATAATGATTTCACTCTGAATGAATTGGCTCTTTTAAGAACCCCACCTGGGAATAGAAATTATGTAAACTCACCGGAATTAGTAGAAGGGTTATGTAGTTCTTGCTTAAAAAAACATAAAGAATGTTCACTTTTATATGAGGAAATGCGAAGGTTTTTCAAAAAAATGTAATTTCTTACAAAGAAAGGTTAATTCTCTTAAAGCGGAATTGAAAGCTTTAAAAATGCAGAGGAAAAGAGTAGGAATAAAAACTTCAAAAAACAAAAAAAAACAAATCCAAATTCGTTTTAGAGGAGATACAGAAATTAGAAGTATCTGCCAACGCAAAAACTTTATGCAGCATGTTATTAAACAAAAAAAGAAACGGAAAATGGAATGAAGAGCAAAAAGTCTTAGCCCAGAATATTTTCTACAGAAGTCAATCGGCTTATATATTTTTAAGAGATGGTTTGGACCTCAATTTTCCGCATGTATCAAGTCTGCATAGATGGGATCCTGTTAAAAATATGCAGCCAGGATTCAAAAATTCTGCTCATCAAGAACTTTTGCGAAAATTCAATGAAATGAGTGTACAAAGTCGTATATGTGCTATTGTTTTCGATGAGATTGCTATAAGAAGAGATCTTACTTACAATTCTGCAGTTGATATAATTGATGGCTTAGAAGATACAGGTTTTGTTCGTACCAACAATATTGGGAAACAAGTTTGTGTTTTTATGGTACGGGGATTGATATCTAACTGGAAATGCATTTTGAACTACTTTGTTAGTGAAACAAATATTTCAGGTGAAAACTTAAGTAAAATAGCAAGTGACTTGGCTTTGAATGTGAAAGCTATTATTTGTGACCAGGGACCAAATAACAGGAAATGCTTGGGGATATTAGGAGTAACAAAAGAAAAACCTTACTTTATGTTCAAGGAGCAGCAAATTTTTTCGTTCTACGATATTCCCCATATTATAAAAAGTATGAGAAATACCTTATTGAACTCAGATCTGGTTACACCTGATGGAATAGTAAGTTTCACTCCAGTAAGAAAGCTGTATGATCTTGAAAAGAACAGCACCACGAAAATGTGCCCAAAACTCACTCAAAAGCATATTGATCCGTCATCTTTCGACAAAATGCGTGTCGCTTACGCTGTTCAAGTTTTCAGCAGGACAACATCAGCAGCTTTGTTAACGGCAGTGGAAACAGACAATTTTGTTGAAAACGATAAAGTAGTTGTTCAATCAACAGCTAAATGTTTCAAAAAAATTGACAGAATATTTGATTGCATGAACAGCGGAAGCCTATATGACAGGAATGCATATAAATCTGCTTTAAAAATGAAAAATCTCGTATATAACTATATTGAAGACTTTATAGAATATGTTAAAAATATAAAACTCGTGAAAAAAACGAAAGTATATTGGATTGCAGGATTGGAACAAACTTTAAGAGCCACATTGATGATGGCTGAACAAATGTTTAATGAAAATGAAGGTATTGATTTTGTTTTAACCAAGAGGTTAAATCAAGACATCATTGAAAATTTGTTTTCACAAATACGTGCAAAAGGTGGAAATACGAAGAATCCATCCGTGCATGAATTAAATTTCTTGATTTCAAAAATAATGACCACGAACTTGTACTGTTCTTCAAAATTCGCAAACTGTTCGAACGATGAAGAACAAATGATATCGCTCACATCATTAATGACTGAAGCAGACAATAACTCAGAATTTCACAACGAAGAAGTTGTAATTGAAAAAGATGTTCAACTCAATGAAAAATTTGATGATAATTACATTGAAGCTATTTACGAAACAATGGAAAACGACTTAATGCTGAACGAGATCGGGTCCGGGTCATACGTATCCACTGAAGTAACTTCAATGAGATACTTCGTTGGATATGTTGCATTCAAAGTATTTTCAAATTTAGGCTGCGAAGAATGTTTACAAGGATGTCGAAAAAAGGATGAAGTATTAACTTGTGGCAGTGAGATGTTTATTTTTGCCAAAAACTATTTAAAAAATTCGGATTTTGGAAATTTGTTTGCTCCGACAGATGAATTTTTTAATGTGTGCAGGATACACATATTAATATTTAGGCAAGTTTTCGATTACGAAAAAAATATGGATACAATAAAAGAAAAAGTAGTTGAAAAGTGCATAAACAATAAAAGAGAAGAAAATGTGTCCTGGTTTGAAAGGGAAAGTGTGTGCTACCATCACAGAGTAAAAGCTCTCGAGTTCATGACACATGTTTTACTGAGAAAACACTGCTTGTGGTATACAAGAAAATTTAAAAAACCTTCGATGGATAAAGCTAAAATCATAAAGGATTGAATTCGCTGCATATGTTCATACATTACGTTATTAGAAATTAGAAAATCTTTCATCAACTAATGGTAAAGAGTGAAAAAAGTACTTTGCCTTGATATAGGTGGTACCTTACCTACACTAACTTACCTACCTATTAAATTTTGAAATCAAGTTTTGTGAAAAAAAATTTACAAATTTGTTCGTAAATTGACCTATAGATATAAATGAAAACAAATTAAAGCCCTACGAGTAACAAAAAGTATAAAACATATGTTCGATATGAAGGTACATTCAATTACCTTCTAAGCTCACTTTTAACATTTTTCATAATATTTTAAGGAAAAAAAGCTAACGCTTACAACAAAAAAATCATCTCACACGCACATATTATTACAGGTGTATACTGTATGGTAAGGTTGAGGTAGACGCCAACTCATCCCTATTTGTACTCGATCAACGAAATAAAATGAAATGTACGCATCAACCGACTCCTCATTTAATTGATCCATTACCGACTTCAATAGTAACGATAACGAACCAAAAAAAAAAAGGAAAAATAAAAGACCTTACTAAGAGATCAAAAATTTACCTAACATACTTAACATACGCATAAATAAATCCTCACATCAAAAATTCAATCTTTTTTTGACCTAGATACATTTAAACATGTGAATGAATACGATTTTCAAATCACAACCAACCCCAAAAGTAAAAACAAAAGCAAAGCAAAGCCCAATATTGAAACTACCACAACTCATTATTTACGAACATTATCAAAACTCACTTTTCAAGGTTGTTTTATCTTTCAAGAAAAAAAATAAATAAAACTGGTTTGCATTTACGCAGCCAACAAAAAAAAAAATCCCTAAGACAATATAAATACACATACACGTAGACATCAACTCACCCTTCTTTCTTTTAACTCGATCATCAACCTAGCTTGCTTGTACAAATAGGACAAAAAAATATTTTTTCTCTCTTCTGCTTCATAAATTTATTACAAATCTTGCAACATGTTTTGGACCCATTGCAAAGACATACGATTTGTTTTTGTTTTTTCTACTCATAAACATGAAATACCTTGTATCTCCCTCTAACTTTTCAGTATAAATAGCAACGCTCTTTTTCGTACAGTGTGTACCCACAATATTTGAAATGTTTCTATACATTCAAATTCCTAGACTCATGTTTTCCCTTTTTTACAATGGGTCGGTGGAAAAAAGCAGGCACAGATTTTTGTTCTACGTGCGACATCTTTACTTGTTATATGGTCTTTGCTCCAACATTTTCTGGTTCCTATACAACATGGCGTTCCTACCACGACATTTTTAAGTCACTTGTGCATAATAATGCTACCCTGAACGAGATTCAAAAAATGCATTTTCTGAAAGAAAGCTTGACTGGTGATGCCGAAGGTCTTTTGCATCATTTAGATCTAAGTTCTGGGACAATGCAAAGGCATGGGATTTGTAGATCGAAAGGTATGATCACAAAAGAGTTTTGGCCAATTCTTACCTTAAGGTCCTTTTCGGTCAACCTATACACAGTAAAAATCTGCGGAAACTTTAAAAAACTTGTTAGACACCACGATCGAGGTGGTTCATGCGCTGGAGAATTTAGGATTACCAGTAAAGGACTGGGATACAATTTTAATTTATATTCTTTTTCAGAAATTATCCTCCAAAACTCAACAACCTTGGGAAGAAAAGCTCGTGAACGGCAAAGAACTCCCAACCTTTTCCGATTTCACCGATTTTCTTAAATCCCGTTTAAGGACTCTAGAGGCCCTTGTACAGCAAGGAACTTCGGTCTTAGAATCCAAGCCAATTTCAAAACCTGAAGTTGCAGCAAAAGCATTCCATGCAAAAATGCAACCAAAACAGCAATACAACACGCAACGTTACACATGACAACACTCCTTGATGAAATGTCAAAGTTTTTTTGGTATGAACTCTGCCCAAAAAAATGCAAGCTGTACGACAGGTTCGAGTTTGTGAGAACTGTCTTGCATATAGTCACACAACACGAGATGGCCTTAGTAACCGGAGCTGTTACTTTTGTAATCAAAGGCATCACTCACTTTTGCACATTAATTCACACACAAAACACAATTCGATTGCTAATCCGAAAACCTTAACAACACAATCACAACAACAGGTTGCCCAGCCTAAGGATCAACAGGTAGCTTATAACCCAAACGCTCCTGCGTTCCAACCAATGGGTGATAATGCACCAGGTTGCAGTACTGCTGTAGTTAGGGTTAAATCTGGAGATGAGAGATTTGCAGACCTACGAGCAATAATTGACCCAGGCTCAGATGCTACTTTTATTTCTGAATCCGCAGCAAGGTTTTTAAATCTACCAAGGTATCCAACATCCGTAAAGGTATCAGGGTTAGGGAAGGTCAGCAACGGCACCAGTCAAAACTACGTTGACATAATGTTTTCTTCGAAGCATTCGACGTTTGAAGGCTCAACCAAGGCGTTCATCTTTAAGTCGTTGACTGGCCTTCCGGCCCACAAAATGATACACAACACATGGGAACACCTAACTGATTTACAGTTAGCAGACCCTAATTTTCATATTCCAGCTCCAATCGATATACTTTTTGGCTCAGATGTTTATCCTGAAATCATTTTGCCGGATATAATCCGCAGTGAGCAAGAAATTGCTCCTATTGCTCAGAACGCTCACTTAGGGTGGATTATATTAGGCAAAATTCCTGAGATAGCACCGAAAAGCATATGTAGCTTCTTTCAACACATCGATCTTGATACGCAAATCCGACAATTTTGGGAGATGGAGAAAACTCCATTCGTAACTCACCCGTCAGAAGAATATGCCGCCTGTGATAAGTATTTTTCAAAAACAACAAAACGTCTCCCAGATGGACGGTATGAAGTTGGTCTTCCGTTCAAGGAAGGATTCTATCCCGAACTTGGACCCAGTAAGGAAAATGCAGTCAGACGCTTCTCATCTCTGGAACGACGATTGGACAAGGATCCAAAGCTGAAAGCGAGCTACAGCCAATGTATAATGGAATATCTTAGTTTAAACCAGATGGAAGAGGTAAATCTGGATGACCCAATTTTAAAGTCACCTTTTCATTACTTTATACCCCATCACGCTGTGTTCAAAGCATCTAGTACAACCACAAAATTAAGAGTCGTCTTTGACGCAGCTGCAAAAACTTATGATGAAACATCTTTAAAGCAACACCTGATGATCGGCCCTAAATTGCAAAAAAACCTTGTCGATATAATATTAAAATGGCGACTACATCGATTCACCATAAAAGCTGACATCGAGAAAATGTACCGCCAAATTCTCGTAAAAGATGCGGATCAATATTACCAACTCATCCTTTGGAGAGACAATCTTGATCAACCCATCAAAGTCTTCAAACTTAAAACTGTCACTTTTGGCACGGCTTGTGCACCTTATTTGCCCATCCGTGTCTTATACAAAGTTGCTGAGGATGAAGCTGAAAATTATCCCAAATAATCTATAGCAGTAAGAGAGGAGATGTATGTGAACGATTTTATCAGTGGAGGTGATTCCATCGACGAAACTCGCATCAGGCGTGAAGAAACACGCGCTCTGCTGGCTTCAGCAGGGCTTAAACCGCGGAAATGGACTTCCAACTGCAAAGATCTTCTACAAGATCTCCCCAAAGAAGATTGCGAGATCAGCTTTGAATTGCCTTTTGGATCAACCGATCTTGTAAAAAAATTGGGCATAAGCTGGCATCCAGAGGATGATATCTTTTCTTTTCAGAATATACAAAACGACACCGAAGAACTCACAAAAAGGACTATGTTATCGTCAATTACCAAGCTTTTCGATCCACTTGGCTGGATAGCACCATGCGTGATCAAAGCTTAGATCATGATGCAGAAGTTATGGTGCCGAGGAACTGACTGGGATCAACCAATTCCTTTAGACATAAGAGAGGAATGGCAAGCTTTCCGAAAAGAACTGCCTGATATTCAAAACATAAAGATCCCAAGGTGGATCAAAACACAAAATACACAAAAAAAAGTGGAATTTCATGGCTTCAGCAATGCGTCGGAGAAGGCATATGGAACCGTAGTCTTCATACGTGTGCTCGACAGCTGTGACAATATCCATATGCACCTACTTTTATCCAAAACAAAGGTAGCTCCATTGAAAACTGTGAGCCTTCCACGGCTTGAACTTTGTGGAGCTGCATTACTTGCATCTCTTCTGAGCTACACTAAGGATGTTTCGATTATCCCGACACAAAATTATATGCTTGGTCTGATTCAACGATTACGTTGGCTTGGATAAAAGCACAACCATCAAAATGGACGACATTCGTAAGCAACCGAGTTCCTGAAATTCAACGGCTGACAAGCTCTGATATATTGAAACATATCCCAACAGAGCATAACCCAGCTGATCTAGCATCCAGAGGTATCTCACCCTCAACACTACGAACACAAGAACTATGGTAGATCAAACCTTCATTCTTGCGAGAAAAATGGAATTTTGAAGTTCCCGAACAACCCTCTTCACTCAACACTGAAATAGAGAAACGAGCAGAGAAAAGGCAATGCACCTTTGCAAATTATGGTGCAGCAGATGATCTTATAAACAAAAGTACATTGCGATGTTCACGATTATCCAAAACCATAAGGGCAATTGCCTTTTGTTGTCGGTTCAAAAGCAATGGTCTTGCAAAAAGAAGGAAGACAACAAGAATTTCTGAAGAACTTAGACCAGAGGAACTGCAATGTGCAGCCTTATTGGTACACAAAGCTGTACAAAGACTCATGTTCACCGAAGAACTGGATGAATACGAGAGTAAAGATGCAACTCCAAAATCACTGCTCTCACTCGGCGCTTTCATCGATGGTAATGGTATCCTACGCGTTGGTGGTCGATTGCAAAACACGTTGCTCCCGTACAACCAGCAGCATCCGATCATCTTGAAACCTAACTACCATTTATCGGAGCTTGTGATGCGAGATGCTCACAACAAAACCCTACACGGAGGAAACCAGCAAACTACAGCATACATCCGTATGTCTTATTGGATTATGGGTATGAAACCGTACGTCAGGAGATATATCCATAAATGCCCAATATGCTTTCGGTATCAACAAATTAATTTGCAGCAATCATGGGAAGCCTTCCAGCACCACAGGTAAGAATCTCCAGACCATTCACCCACACCGGAATAGATTATGCCGGACCTATAGAAATAAAAGCATGGAAAGGAAGAGGAGCTAAAACCTTCAAAGGCTATTTTGCCATTTTTATTTGTTTGGCTACAAAGGCTATTTATCTGTAAACAGTTTCAGATATGACAACACAATCTTTTTTGGCAGCTTTTCTTCGCTTCACGGCCCGGCGGGGTCTTTGTGCTCAAATATATAGCGACTGTGGCACAAATTTTGTTGGAGCAAATAGAGAATTAGCCAAGATGCTAGAGCAAGCTAAACATGATTGGCAAGAAATTGCTGGAATTCTGTCCAATTCAGGAACAAACTGGAACTTTATTCCTCCCGCTTCTCCTCACTTTGGTGGACTCTGGGAAGCAGGAGTGAAATCCGTGAAACATCACCTAAAACGCACGATACGAGATGAGAGTTTAACTTTCGAGGAGCTCTGCACACTTCTCACCCAAATTGAAGCATGTTTGAACTCCAGACCTCTATGCCCTCTATCAGAAAATATAGATGACTTAGACGTCGTAACTCCAAGACACTTCTTGATTGGAGAACCTTTGCTGTCAATACCTCAAGGAAGCATATCAACTCCAAAACATGTGAGTTACCTGGATAGATGGACCAGGATTCAAATGTTCGTCGACTCCTTTTGGCGAAAGTGGAATGGACGGTACCTTTCACGATTACAACAAAGACCTAAATGGACCAGGAAAGAAACTCAACCCAAAATAGGAGGCTTGGTCTTAGTAAAAGACGAGAGACTACCACCATCCCAATGGTTATTAGCCAGGATAACAGAAACACATCCTGGAACCGATGGACTTATCCGAGTTGTAACGCTCAAAACAAAAACCGGAACAATTAAACGTCCCATCACAAAACTTTGTTATCTGCCAAGCAATGAATCCACCGATGAAAATACAATAATTTAATTAAATTTAAAAATTAAAAACCCTACACAAATTAAAAACACTACACAAAATAAAAACCCTACACAAATTAAAAACAATATTACAAAAGGTTTAAATTCTTATTGATAACACAAAAAATATGAATTCTTGAATTATAAAAATTAATTTTATAACCTCAACAAAACACACAATATAAAAAAAATTTATTTTTAAATTTCAACACATCACATATGAATGTATAATCAAAATAATTTGAATTGAAACTCATCACTTAATAAAAATAGCAAAACCCCGTCGGCATTTCAAAATTCAAATCCCGTCGGATCGAATCGCCGTCGGCATTTGACTTTAATAAACTCAACACTTTAACACAAAACTCAACACCATATTTACATAACACATTCAAATTAAACACTTTTATTTAAAAAATAAAACAATACAAAAACTCACTAAACGTCGTTAAATTTATTAATTTGTTTTTTTTTTTGTTTTTTTAGAAAATAATAATATTTTTTTATTTTATTAACACACGAAAAATTACATTTCCCGATATGACGTCATCAAAAATATTTTGCGGTCATTTGCAAATTATTTGCAATATGAAAAATATGAAAACAAAATATGCACTCATACAAACATATTACAATTCGCCGCGAAACCGAATCGATATACGAAAAAAGAAATCCCAAGCACACGCACACACACACAAAACCCAAAAGGCAATTTAACATTAAACAAAATATAAATGAAATATAATATAAAATAAAAATGAAATATATTATAAATAAAATAATAAAATTAAAATTAATTCCAAAACACTTATCCTAAATCCAATCTGCGCTTTATGCAGATTAACAGCAACAACAGTAGCAGCAGTAACAGCAGCAGAAGCAGCAACAACAACAAAACACTGCACAATCACTACACCGCACAACAATTGAATTAATTTTGTATTAATTTATAATTTAATTAATTTTTATATCAATTAATTTATAATCAATATAATTGGCACCGCACACCAATTTACTTAATATTATAATTGATATCGCACTATCAATTAAATAAATATTCACACGCCCGTAACTTCAGTTTCAGTTTAATTTTAATTTTTTTTTTTTTTCATCTTCAATTTGTTAACATAAATCATATTAAAACTAACAATAAGAAATTGGGTTTAGTATAAATTATTTAAAAAACATAGTATTATTTATTGCAAGTGTTTTTCCAAAAAAAAGAGTTTGAAGAAGAAAAGATACACTCTGTTGTCCTGTGACAAGTGTCGAGTGCATCTTTGTATATAATATAACATTTTTTTTTTGTTTTTAAATATAAATTAATATAAATAGAATAAATAAGTACAATTTAAAATTAGACCTTACAAATGATATTGTTGTGGGGTAAAATATCAAAGAATAATACAAAAAGAAACTAGTAATGATATGAAAATGATTAAGAGATATACAAATGAAGGTGCATCAATTTAGACTAATAAAGAGATTATATTGTTTATTTCATCAAAATCAAAGTTAAAAAGCCATTTCTTAACTTTTGCATTAAAGGGAAATATAGAACGAATGGAACGAATTTCAGAGGGGAGAGCATTATACAATCTAGGAGCTACTGATGTGTAAAATTTAAGAAAGTGTTGAGTATTGTGGATTGGAATAAAAGCAAGATCTCTCTCACTACTACGTAAAGAGTAAGTAGATAAATTTCGATTAAATAGATAACCACTTCTTAAAAAAAAGATTTTTAAAACTTTATAAAAGTAAAGATGTTTTAATGGAAGAATTTTAGAACTGAGAAATAATGAAAAGCTATGTTCAGCTCTTCTTTTTTTCTAAATAATTCTTAATATATGCTTTTGGGATATGATCAAGGGCTGTAGATAGGTTTGAAAGGTACCACCCCAACAAACTATTCCATATTGGAGCTTGGATTGAACCAACCCATAGTAAATGGTTTCAAGAAGTTTTCGAGAACATAGTTTTCTCAAGTGGTACATTATATAAGTGGCAGATTGTAAATATTTCTTAACGGATAGAGTATGAGCTTTCCAATTCATATTACTATCAATAGTTAAGCCAAGGTATTTCAATTCACTAACATTTTCAATAAGGAAACACTTTGATGAACAGCCCACTTCAGTTTTAAAAGTTATAGGATCCAATGATGCAGAACAAGTATAAGAACTCAACGAGGTATTTTTGCAATCATAGCTATGTTGAATAAGTTGAGGAGAGCTAATTTCAAATAACGGTAACTTGAAAAACATTACTTTAGTTTTTTCGCTTATGACAAGTTTATGGACTCCTAGCCAATGTCTTATAGCTTCTAGGTCATGATTTATGTCAGCAACCAAGTTCTATGGCTATATCATCAGCAAAACCAGTGATATTGCCTTTCAGTTTCAGACTAAATATAGAGTTAATATAAATCAAAAAGAGTATTGGGCCCAAAACAGAGCCTTGAGGCACTCCAACATTTATATTAAGACTTTCACTTAACCTATCACCAATTTTCACCTTTTGTTTTCTACCTTTAAGAAATGAAGAACCTCACCCCTCACTTACACACGATCGCAAACCGAAGCGTCATTAATGACCGTCATTGACTTCTTACAATGATGGCTAAGAAGATAAAACAGCAAGAATACTATGATCAGTTATCAATGGATAACTGTTGCTCTCTCAATGAGTTTGAGCAACAAGAACATATACATAATATTTTTTTTTCTTTTTTTTAAATTCATTTTTATTACTTCAATCTTAAATCTATCTAAAGCTAGACAAAAATTCATAAAACTAGCCTAATTAACCATAACTTACAACTAACTTACTGGTCCCATACGGACACTCTAAGTTAAACAATAATACTTAATGCTAATGCCTTTCGGCCCTAAGATCTATTTAACAATTCATTTTATTTATTTTTGTATTCATTAGAAAATTTAGAAAAAAACTAATGTCAATATCCTTTTTTTATTTTTACTTAAAAACTACTTAAAATAAGGTCCTTAATATAAAACTTAAAGCTAACTAAGACTACCTATTCTACCTATAAACTACTTAAAACTAGAACAACCACAGCAGCAAATCTAACTATCTAACGTTTTGTTTTTCATATTTTGTTGTCTTTTTTTCTTTTTTTTTTTATTTATTTATTTTTTTGTATTTTTTTTTGTTCTTTTTTTTTTTTTTTTGTTTTATTTTTTGTGTATATTTTGTTTGTATTTTTTTTTCTTTTTTGTGCCACCATGCCTTTTCTACTTAAAACTAAACCCTTAAACTATAAAACAAGCATGTAAGCCGGCTAAGGCTTAAAACCCCATCCCGACTACCCACTATCAAGTGCCGATTGAAGCCACCAAAACTGGTTCTCCTGCTTCACCCTTTCAGTTCGGTCCCGTTCGGACACAGCCCTACTGAACCGAAGGAGCTCTGCTCCGCCTTGTGCCATGACGTCCTGATTGTACAGGAGTCGCCTATCCACGGTTCGTCGTCTGACGTGGTAGATTAGCGGAACTGCCAATCTATCCTGTATCAGACCGCATCTGTCTAAAAAGAGGAATGCTTCTGGTGGAATGAAGCCACCCAAGCGTGCACTCTCAAAATACTCGTCGTTCGGATAGAACGCCCCGAAAATTAAATTGTTGGTCGAAGACATAGCTCTTGCAATGTGGCCTCGGACGAGTTTTATCACGAAATTGTCAATTCTGTTGATTCGAGCCCCATTGTATAGGACCTCGTTGGAATAGTAATGCACATAAGAAGATTCGGCTGTTCTGTATAAGCCGGTACAGCGTCGTAAACACTGCCGCTCGAACAACCGAAACTTCTCCATCTGGGAAGGGGCAACGTTGAACCACACAGGACAACCATAAACGATCATCGGCCGTATGAGGGCCATGTAGCAAATTACCTTCACTCTGGGGTCAAGCCGACTGCTAAAAAACAGCCGTTTCGTCAGAGCGAAGGCTCCTCTGGCCCTGGTCAGAGCAGCATTTATATGTCTGTCGAAATATAAATACTGATCTAACCAGATACCGAGGTACTTCACTACACTTTTGCTCGCTAATGGCTGCCCGTGAAGATCAACGATAACCATCTTGCGCCAATTCTTGCACGTATCCCTCGTGGCCCTAGCCAACGGAGTCCGGAACAGAATTGTCTCCGACTTCTGGACATTTATTTTCAGTTTCCAGTCGTCGCAATATCGCTGAATCTTGTCGAAATCACGCTGCAAGAGAATTCTAATAACCTCAACCTTTCGGGCCGTTCTGTACGCAATAAGATCGTCGGCATACGCAATTGCCTTTGTAAGACTACCTATCAGATCGCTGGTGTAAATGCTGAAGAGAATCGGCGAATTCACCGCTCCCTGTTGAAGACCATTTTTAATTAAGAATGTTGTGGTAGAAGTTACATTGCCACTTTTGACAACAAACTTTCTACCGTTAAGCATATCATAAAGCATATACAACAATGGCTTTCTTATGCCAAGCCAGCTCAATTTTAGGTAAAGACCTCCTAACCTTTTCCAAATCAACCAGAACAGCACCTATGCATTGTTGTTTTGATTGATTCCATTGGATATCAGAAACGAGCTTAGACGCAGCATGAATTGTGTCATGCCCCACCTTGAACCCGAACTGTTTATCCGAAATTATTTTGTTGTCCGCAGCCCACTTAGTCAGAGCCCTATTGATGACCTTTTCGAAAACTTTGCTGATGCTCGGAAGAAGACTTATCGACCGAAGATTTGACGGGTTGGAGTTGTCCTTTCCCTTTTTCGGGAGAGGATGAACCACAGCGGTCTTCCAATGCCCTGGATAATATGCATTATTCAGTGCATTATTGAAGAGTGTGGTGTAAATGTCAATTGCCTCCATCGGTAAATGTCTTAGTACAACGTTGGATATACCATCGACACCTGCTGACTTTTTATTTTTTATTGAGTTGAAGATGAGCTGAAGCTCAACATTCGTTACTAACAAGGGACTTGGTCCCGTTTGCTCGGCGATTATGGCATTTGCCAAGGAATCGTCATTGAACCGCATGAAACCGCGGTTCTCAGATCGCCATTGTGTTATATTATTTCGACGGTAAAAGTGATTAAGTAGGGCTCTGTTTTCCAGGTCGTGGTTGGGGCGAATGCAAGCATTCACCTTGTACACTTGCTGGAAAGCAGCTCCCACCGCCTCCACTTTTTCCTTCGGATCTTCAATTATAAAAAAGTCATCGTCAAAGATGGCTTCTTCTGGATCTATTTGCGCTGTCCTGAGTACGTTTGTGTTCTCTTCAGTTCTTTGGAGTTTCAGACACGGAAGGTCATTGTCGTTCTTTTTCCTAAATATCTTGTTGATTTTAGGGAACATACCAGGGTCACTGGAATTAACTGACCGGGATCTTGCGGTCCCAGTACTTGTTAATTGATAACCTGTAGTTCTCCTTAATCAACAGATTGACATTTTTTATTGACGACTTCAGTGTCCTAACCTCCAAGTCGTGTGAGTCTGTGAGTCGTCTGTACAAGTTTTTGAGTCTTGTCAGTAAGCCACTCTTATGCCTACGTAGTGCGTCAATAGTCGCGTTTCTGTAAGCGTCCATTTGGTCCCGTTCTTTGTACTTTGGTATTGTCCGTTCCATTGTTCGTTTTATTGTTTCGTCCATCTGTTGTAAATGTTGGTCAATTTCTGTATTTGTCAGGTTTCTGTTGTTTGGTGGGGCTCTGTCACTCGAACTAAGTTCTATCGCTAAGGCGTTGGTGAAACGAGGCCAGCGCATCTTACTGTAATTGTAAGAGTGCGTTGCAACGTATTCCTCCAACTCCACGCGTTCGTTCGGTATCTGCATTACAGCAGCCAGTCCGCAGTGATCACTGTCGTACTCGACTGTCTGTAAGCAGTTTCGAAGGTGATTACCCACTTTGTCCGTAACTGTCAGTCTTGTGTCGTACAGCAAAAGATCCAGAAAGGAGCCGCTTCTTGGATACGATGGCTTTTCAGTAGCCAGCAGGTCGACGCCATATTCAACGCTGTAAAGATTCATCAAATTAAAAAGATGGTTACCTCTGGGATTACTATTTTGATTTCCCCAATCTTCATGTTTTGCGTTCAAATCACCGGCCAAGATGAAATAGTTTTCTTCCAAGCTCAGTTTAAGTTCCCTAAAAAGAATCTCGAGTTCTGAAGCAAAGTAAGTAACCTGCGGAGCTCCAGCCGCATAAGCCGCAATCATATACATCCGCTTCCCTTGAGTAAGAGAGATGCATACAACGCAAACTTCTAGCGTCTTGAGCTTTCGCAATTCATTGTTGTATATGACTTTATAATTAATGCCTTTTCGTATAAAGAGAGCGACACCGCCCCCTTGAGTGGAGTCGGGCCGGTCTCTTCTTACGATATTGTAATTTTTATGAGTCAATTTGTGTTTGTGGTTTAGCTTAGTTTCGCTAGCCATAAACACATCGGGACTGTAGTCTTTCAACAATTGGAACATATTGGCTCTTCGTTCAATCCTAATCAGTGAATTTACATTCACAGCTAGGACTTTTAGGCGCGTCTCCAGCAGCGCGCCCATTATAGTCTAAATTGCGCCAGGCCAATCAACAAAGAGTAGAGATGATCTACCCTTTTGCCTTGCTCCTTTATCTGACTTTGCAGCCCTGTTAGTTGACCTTGAATGCTCAACAACAAGGCTACAATGTCAGGCTGCACCTCTGGTGCCTTATTCACAGGGGCCTTTGGGGCAACCGTTGGTGGAGCCTGTCTCGTATTCCCATTCCCTGACACCATTTGGGCGTAGGAAAATTTGGGATCCACGAATTTTTGTATTGGAGCCTGTCGAACTGTTCGACTTCTTTCGGCTTTTTGACTGGCCTGTTTCTGTTTCATTATTTGGACCTTAGGGCATCCCCTATAGCTAGCCGGGTACCCTTGGTTTCCACAAAGGACACACTTGAGCTGGGTCAAATCCTCAACTCGCTCCTTCCCCAGCCTGCATTCTCCCTCGTTGTGGGTTTCGGAGCACCTGACCCAGCGCAACGGCATATTGCAGTTGGCTCCGGCATGGCGAAACCTCTGGCACTTCGTACATTGTAAAATGTCGTCGTGCCTTTTTAATGTGTCCCAGTGTACAGTTTGATAGTCGAGGGATTCGATTTTCCTCAGACTCTCAAGACCACTTTGGGGCGATAATGTTACGAGGAACATTGGCAGCCTATAACCCCCTCGCCTGGACTTCACCGTAGTGAAAGGCTTGACCCCGATAAAATCGAGATCGTCAGTGGCTTTTTCACGGAGCTCAACTAAGAGCGCCTCCGGTTTTGTGCAGGAACTTATGCCCTTCAGTAGGACCGTTTTTAATTTTTCGCTTTTAGGCGTGAAGCTGAAGAGCTCAGTTGTGGCCTCCTTAAGCACTTCTTTAACTATGTTGTATTCGGCCAGTGAGATGCACTGCACCGAATACCGCTTTTCTTTTTCGTTCAAAATATTTATTACAAAATTGCCCTTAGTGGCCGACTTACATACCTGTTTCAAGTCCTGCAGGTCAACCCGGTAGGTCCTAATTGGTGGCACCTTCTCCTTCTTGGGCTGTGGTTGTTTCTGGTGTTGCTGCTGCTTCTGTTGCTTCTGTTGTTGTTGTTGCTGTTGCTGCTGCCTTGGCTGTAGCTGTTGTTGTTGTTGTTCTTTCTTCGCCTTAGCCGAAGTCGATGGGCCTCAGACATTGGGCCTGTCGCTTTTAGTGAAGCCTTCATTTTTTGCTCCGCTCCAGTGATTTTGATAGCGGGCTTTGTCTTTGGTTGTTGCTGCTGTGGTTGTTGTTTTTGTTGCCTTGTTTCTGGCATTTTTTGTTTCGCCTGTTGCTGCTGTTGTTGTTGTTGCAGCCGTTGTGTTGCCGATTCCCCCTTCTCAGCTGCCTCTTTTTGTCGGCGCGCTTCAATTTTGGCTTTCAGTGCACTGAGAAGGGGCTCCATCTCCTCCTTTAGCTTTTTTAGCTGGTCCTCATAGGCATCTATTTGCTGCTTTTTTGCCTGCAGCTCTTGTGCCAGCTCCACTTCATCGGCTTCGTTGTCGTTGGGGGCATCAGGCACCTCCATCTCCCTTTCTTTAGGCTGCTTTGGCGGCGCTAGGCTTGAGGACTTCTTTTTATTTTTAGGTGAACGGTAGTGCCCCTCTCCACCTTCGGAGACGTAGTCAATGTCACCGTCTGACGAATCACTTTGTGACGTCATACCTTTATCTTTTTGCTGAACTTTCTCCCGCATCGCTCCGCGCTTGGCAGCATTATTTCTGCCTACCAGGTTGGAAGTATGCCTTCTCCTTTTGGCAGTTGTTGTTGTTGATGTTAGAGTCCCATCAGACTGGTGGCCTGATGCTGTTGCGGTGAATTGGGGTACCGCTGATGGCACCACATTCGCATCACCTGATGAATTCGCAGAGGTATCTTTCGATACCCCTGCTCTTTTCTCCTTCTCCATTACTTTTTGTTCCCAACTGATAAAATCAACGATTTATCTGTTGTGGAAAAAAGCACTTAATTTTTTTATTGACTCCGGCTGGGAATCGAACCCACGACCCTTGGATCTGCTTCCGGACTCCACCTCCACTAGGCTCAGTTGAATAAACTAGTGGCAACTTGCCAACTTTATCTAAGTCTCAAACACTTGCACTATAGTTTAACTTTTAAATAAAATATGAATAACACTTCTTCGCAGTTTGGAAGTCAAATAACGACTGATACATAGTATGTACTAGCCGACCCGTGCTCGCGTTGCTTCGCAAATTGTAACCACGAACATTTTTTGAATATTAGTATTAGCATATGAAAAAATTTCTCAATGGGACTGAGCATATTTTCTACAAAAATATTAATTTTAGTTTATATGTATATATGGTTTCGCTTTTATATAATAGTATAGATTTGCGGTAAAAAAAAAAAAACAAATTTGTTTTTTTAATGTTCTCATACATCTATAGGTATGCGTGTGTAAATATCCATAGACACACTTTTTTATTCATCTGCTCATGTTCAGTGCAGTGCAACTGACTTCACCTACCCACATTTGTGTGCTCTTTTTATCGACGTCATTGTAAGTACCTTCTTCGAGTTATTTGTAAGGAAAATTTTAACTAAATTTCAGTTTTATTGTTCGAGGAAGTGATACAAAATTGGTAATTCAAGTTATTATAATAGAACTTTTTTTATTTTTAAATTGGAAGAATTATAATCTATTCACTTCCTCGAACCAAAAAAATAAAAAAGAGGCTGGGATGCGACCCACACTGATAACTTCCCATCCCGTCTGTCGATTTGTCTTGCTTAAAAGTTTGTGTAGGTATGTATCAATTTTTACCAAATTTGCGTACTATTTTTTGTAGATTTTATTTTATTGAATATCGAAAATAATATTTTCTGTGAAATAAAATAAGTTTGAAGCCAATATTTTTAATTTTTGAAAAGCTATTTGAGTCGAAAGTAAATTTTTACCAAGTTTTAGAATTGTTGTTTTTTTTAGGTTTTTAATTTTTTGTAAAAAAAACTGTCTATTCAATTTTTCTCAAAATATGTCCCAACGTTGATAACAATATTTTTTATAAGTAAAAATAAGTTTGAAACCATTATCTCAAATTTTTGAAAAGATATTTGAGTCGAAAATCAATTTTTACCAACTTTTGTTAATTTTTTTTAGGTTTTTAATTTTTTGTAAAAAAACTGTCTGTTCGATTTTTTTCAAAATTTTACTGAATGTTAACAACAATATTTTTTGAAAGATAAAAGTAGTTTAAAGCCAATATCTCAAAGTTATGAAAAGATATTTGTGTCGAAAGTCAATTTTTACCAAGTTTTATTAATTTTTTTTAGGGTTTCTTAAAATTTTATCAGATGACAAAAACATCATTCTTCGCTGTACAAAATTGTTTTGGAAATAAGATCATATTTTAGTCGTAAAATTTTCGAGGTGACACATTTTTTTTTCAGTTTTTTGATTTATAAAAAAAAAAAGTTAATTGGATTTTTTCCCTAAAATGTACTTGTTTTGTATCACGTTACAATGTATAATATAAAATTTAATTCAAGTCTCTAGCGTCACTGGTTCATGAGATATTTAGGGTTAACCAAAATGTTCACCTTTTTTTTAAAATGCTTTGGTAAAAAAACCACCCACGGAATTTTCTTGAGAGCCCTTTCTGCATCTTTCTGCCTTATTATCTGTATAACAAAATTTATTTGAAGTCGATATCTCTTCTGGTTCTTGAGCTATGGACGACGAAAAAAACGTCGCAAACGTACGGATGTACAAACGTACACGTACGGACGTACGTACACACGCACGCACAGACATCTTTCTAAAAATCTTTTATTTCGACTCTAGGGACCTTGAAACGTCGAGAAATGTCAAAATTTTCAATTTGACAAATCGGACCCATTACAATAACTTCCTATGAGAAGTTAAAAAGATCTAATTTTTCTTTAGATAAATCGGCATTTCATGTGCACGGCACTGCAGTTAATTAAATCTCCATAGTAACTTAAAAAAAAGAGCCCACAGCCACACTGCTCAGCGATGTGACGATAGAATTAGAGAAACAAAAAAATAATGTGTGTGTGTAGGTTAGTTGATGAACCATACAAATGCAATACAGAAAAGTTGAATATGTAGGTAGCTAGGTAAGAGAAAAAACGTAACTATTAAATGGAACACATATTGAGAGAAAAAGAGCATAGGAAGAAAAGAAAATTAAAAATGTTGGAATGATAATGAAATGAAACAAAGCAGCGACCTCGCGATTGTGATGGAATCTAATTTCCTGGATAAAATAAATTCAAAAAGTTTATAATTTTATAATTTGTTTTTATTTATTTCTCAGGTTGTATGTTTAACTTAGAAGTGATTTTAGGCTTAAAATTTGCGCAACAATATTGACTTTATGAAGCAATGCTAATCTTTGTCGATTATTGTATAGTTTTAAAGATATGAGTGGTTGTATAAGTCAACTAATGAAAAAAAATGGACAAAAAATGTAAAATTAATAATATTTAAGTTTGACAAATAATTAATGAAAAAAAAATTAAAGCCATAAATAATCTCATAACAATATAGAAAATAATAAAATATATTTCAAATAAATCGGTTGACTACTTTCTGAGATCATGCGTTACAAACTTTAAAATGGTTTCGCTTTTATATAATAGTATAGATATGAACATGATGCAAATGTTCTTGCAGGGCACAAACTGTACAATTAGTTTTGGCCTTGGAATTGTTTTTTTCTCCTTTTGATTATTATGTTACTAAAGTTTTTTCTCTCTTTACATGTATCAAAGTAAGCACAAGAGGCGATATCGAGTTGCCCTTGCCATTGTAAAATAATTCTAAGGCCGCGTTTCCATTTGCAAGTCAACTCGCGGAAGTCTTGCAGAAGTTTCTTGCAGTCGCGTTTACATTGTCATGTGAATTCTTGCAATTTCTTCTGCAATAAATGTCTTGCAAGAAGCTCGCGCATCATACTGTCGCAATTTATTGCAGATGTATTTACACCAGGAGAGCAATTAATATCGCAAGAAATCTGGTTGTTTACTTAAAATTGTGAAGTCATGGCGAGAAAACGTCAATGATTAGCAGCTGCGATGATAATTTTATTATTAAAAAAGAAAAAAAGATCAACTTGGGTTCGAGATTGGATTTTGAAAAGACGGGAAGCCGGTGCCTTCTATAATTTATTAATAGAATTATATATAGAAGATGTTCAGCAATACTTCAATTTCACTCGCATGACCGCCATTGATTTGGAAGTTTTTATATTGAAAGTGGGTCCTATTATAAAAAAACAAGACACTCGATTCCGTGAGTCAATATCACCGAAGGAAAGACTCCTGTTGACTCTGCGATTCTTAGCATCTGGTATATTCATATAATTTAACGACAATACGTACCTAGCATTTAGCAGGTTGAATCTTTGATAATCATTTTTTCAGGTGACCCATACCATTCCCTGATGTATTTTTTTAGAATTCCTGTATCCTTCATATCAAAAATTGTTCCGGAAGTATGTATAAAGCAAAGCCGTCAACCAGCCACTTGCGCGAGATATACGAAACTGTTTCGATAAGCTGCAAGAACTGTCGCGAGTCGATGCAAAAGTGTTTAAACTAGCAATTAATTGCACTTGCAAATACTCGCAAGAAGTTATGAAAGTACTGTCGCAATAGAACTTGCTTGGTAGTTTCCACTTGCAATTCACTGTCGGACAGACTATCGGACATTTATTGCAGAAGTTTTCTTGCAAATGGAAACGTGGCCTAATGAAGGCATTTACCAGGGCCGGCTCTATACTACATTGCGAACATCGTTCACCGGGACGGAGAATGTTTGGCACACCAATTATTTATTTATTTAATTATATTAAATTAAATTATAACAAATGTAAAAGTATTTATCTATATATATAAAAATCAATGCCACTTTTCGTTGTAATGTTATAACTCAACTATGCCTTTACCGATTTGGCTAATTTTGGTCTTGAATTATTCGTGGAAGTCCAGAGAAGGTTTGTACGTAGAGAAAATTTAAAAAAAATCTTGAAAAAGTGTAAAAACAACATCTTACTATACTCCCATATACAAACAATTTGTACTAATACTTTAAAGCCAATTTGAACCTTTGGCAGAACAATCGAAGACAAAAAAAGTGACGTTAGTTCTGTCAAACAAATTTAATGTCATCATATGTCATTTCATTTAATCAGCGATAATTATTGCTTTTTTGTGTTTATATTTTCCAAAATATTGTTGAGTAAAGGTAAAATGCCACGAGCAAGACGACCAAACATAGGCCGGCGAACGCGTAATGCAAATCAAGTGGCTTTGCACAGAATAGATCTGTAGACCCTGTACCTGTACTAAATCTTGCACGGCGATCACGAATACGTCTGCTGTTTTGGAAGAAATGCTGCGAGCTGCTTTTAATTACAATAGTCAGATTATTGATTATAGTGTGTACGGATACATTGGGATGTAGACTCAATATGTCCACATTGTGATGCGGCTAACTTTCCAGGTGAAACGCCCGGAATGTGTTGTGCTAATGGTAAAACTTTCGTTATATCATTGATTTTAGCGACTATTCGATCGGAACAGAAAATTGCATTGGCACTTGCATCTTCGGGAATTGCTGCTACATTATTAGAAGTTGGTCGGACCACACACTCTGCATTAAAATTGCCATTGAATGTACAGGTGATTGAAACTCCAACTTGCAATATTTCGAGAAATTCTGCTATGGCAAAAGTTCTACGATTAATGTCAATTATTTTATGGGATGAGTGCACAATGGCGAATAAAAAATCAATAGAAGCATTTAATCGAACAATGCAAGATTTATGCGGTAATTAACAACTTTTTGGTGGTGCTCTGATATTGCTGTCGGGGGATTTTCGTCAAACATGGCCTGTCATTCCTCGATCAACTCCTGCTAATGAAATAAACTCCTGTTTGAAGTCATCAACTGCCCATGAGTTTTCAAAACAATTGTTAGAAATTGGTGATGGTAAAATAACAATCGACAGTACCAATGGATTGACCACTTTACCGAAAAATGTTTGTACAATTGCGCAACCTATAGATGAGTTGATTGAATGTGTTTTTCCAAATATTCTTCAGAATTACAGAAATCATGATTGGTTGAGAGAACGCGACATTTTAGCACCGAAGAACATTCATATCAATGCCATTAACTTTCAAATTCAAGCGAAACTGCCAGGTTTAGTCACGACATATAAATCAATTGACAGTGTTATGAATCAAGATGAGGCAATGAATTATCCAATTGAATTTTTAAATTCATTGGAACCGGCTGGTATACCACCGCATTGCTTGAAACTGAAAATTGGTTCTTTGATTATATTATTGCGAAATATTAATCCACCAAAACTGTGTAATGGCACCAGATTGGCAGTGAAAAAGTTATTGCCAAATTTGATTGAAGCTACAATCTTAACTGGTAAATCAAAAGGAGAAGTGTGTTTGATACCGCGTATCCCTATGATTCCAACTGATATGCCATTTGAATTCAGAAGATTACAATATCCTGTGCGTTTATCATTTGCGATGTCCATAAATAAGGCCCAAGGGCAAACACTTCAAATTTGTGTTGTCAACTTGGAGGAATCATGTTTTTTGACATGGCCAACTTTATGTTGCCTGTTCCAGAGTCGGAGCCGCCAACTGTTTATTTATTCATGCTCAAAATGGAAAAACAAAAAATATTGTTTATCCAACTGTTTTGGACTAACCCATATAGACCCACCATAGTTAGAGTACCCAATTCTTTTTTATTTTTCAGTTTTTACTCTTTGCTGATAAATATAATATAAATAATATATCATTTGGGTCATTTGGACTTTTAAATAGCTAGCAATTAAAAAAAATATTTTTTTGTTTGAATAAATGAACTTAATATTCATTTTTTTTTAATTACTATGCCTTATACGTAGCGAAGCACGTACCGGGCCGCTAGTTATTTATAATTCATCATTATTTCTGATTTATACAAAATGATTATTGTGAATTAACCAACAAAATTAATAGCCTAAAATGACACTTCTTGTCAAACAATTTGTCTATGTTTTTATAATTGATAGAATCAGCTTTTAACCTTGGTAATATGAGAAAAGGTCAATTCATTCGTTCTCGAACTTTCAAGCTACACATATAATTTAATAAAGTATACATTTTTATAACGATTAAGCAATCGAATTTTATTTAAACCAAAAAAAGAAGAGTTTTAATCTTTAACCAGTGACACAAACAGTTCTAATAGTGTTTAGTCATACCTTCGCTTCCCCATACTTTGATATTAGGTGCAGACTTTTGGGCACTTTCGGGAATAGTACCGGATCTTAGGTCACGTATGTGAAACTTCTCGAGCCAGGTAGCATTAGCTACAATTGGAACGACTTCTATTTTGGAAGAGTCGGATTTGATTGAGGAGCAGAAGAATAGGTTAAACACACTAATTGAGGATTTATTCAAAAACATGCTAGAAGGACTAGGAGTTACAAATAGAATTGAACATGTCATTAGAATATCTTCAGATCCAATTAAACAGAAGTATTATTCAATTTCTCCTGCGATGCAGGTACATGGTACACATAGACAAATCTCTTAAGGAGATGTTAGATGAGGGTGTTATTGAGAAATCAAATAGCCCTTGGGCTTCCCCCATAGTTTTGATTATTTATTTATTTATTTATTTAAAATCATCAATTAGGGATCTTAACATCTACAATTAGATTACAAAAGGTCGAGAGATAAATAATCCTTTATAACAAAAAAAAAAAACAAAAATAGGCGTAATAATATATAACATTAAGTGTTTAAAATAACAATTGCATAAACATGGTTTGATTAATTAATTCGAATAGAACAAAAGTATATTATTTTTCAAAGTGTATCTGTTTATATGAAAATTAAAATCAATATGATTTGAAATGAGATTAGTTTCTCTAACACAGCGAGTTAAAGGTTCATCACGAGCATAGTTTACCCTATGTTCCTTTTCTCGGAATAAGCAACGTTCTCTTATTTGACGCGAGGGAGCATACAAATCTATCAACGATAAAAGGAAAGGGCATTTGATATGATGCGACAAAATGTCACTTATAAACATTACTGAAAACATTTTCCTTCTATTTTCAAGTGACTGAGTTCCAAGAAGTTTACATCTAGTCGAGTACGACGGGATTTCGATGTTCCAACCTAATTTCTGAATTATAAACCTTGTACATTTTTTTTAGATCATTTCAATTCTATTTGAATAAATATTGTAGTAAGGATTCCAAATCACACAACAGTATTCTAAGTTTGATCTAACAAAGGAGTTAAATAAAGATTTAAGGACAAAAGGGTCCTTGAAGTCTTTTGAATTACGTTTAATAAAACCTACCATTGAATTGGATTTAGCTACAATATATTTTATATGCTTGCTAAAGTTTAGTTTTGAATCAAACAATACACCAAGGTCCTTTTTCTCGAAAACTCTTTCACGAACAAAGTTATTAACTTCGTAATCAAAAGAAATTTTTGAAAAATTGCGACAAAAGGAAAAAATTTGACATTTATTAACGTTCAAGAATTATTGGTTAGTTGTACACCATTCTGTTAACTTTTGGAGATCATTTTGCAAAAGAATACAATCATTTAAAGAATTTATGCATCTGAAAAACTTTAAATCATCTGCAAATAAAAGTGTACTAGAATTTAGGAAGATATCAGCCAGGTTTTTGATAAATATTAAAAAAAGAAGGGTACCAAGATGGCTTCCTTGCGGGACATCCGAGGTAACAATAATTGGACTAGAGTGCACTTGATCAATACAAACAAATTGTACTCGATCCCTTAGATAGGACTCCAACCATTTCAACATATTTGAGTGAAAATCAAATTGTTTCAGTTTTTCAATCAAAATAGTATGACTAACTCTATCAAAAGCCTTCGCAAAATCAGTGTAGATAACATAAATTTGGTAGCCTTCTTCGAGTTTATTTAAAACGAAATTGGAAAAGATATGTAGAAAGATTAGTGGTAGTGGATCTTCCTGCAATAAAGCCATGTTGAAAAGGTGAAATATGCTCCTTAAGGAGAAATGTCAACTTTTCACATATAATTTTCTCCAAGAGTTTCGGTATACTTGATAATTTACAAATAGGACGGTAGTTATTTACTTCCTGCTTAGAACCATTTTTATGAATTGGAGAAAGAAATGATTTTTTCCACACTGAAAGAAATTCACCTTTCCCAAGAGAAGCATTGAAGATGAAGTAAAGGGGCTCAGATATAGCAAGTGCACATTTCTTCAAAATAATTGGTGGAATTTCATCAGGGCCTTGCTTGCAATCGTCATTTAAATTCAAAAGACCTTCTTCGATTTCCGAAATATTAATTTCTAATTGTCCTATGTCAACCTTATAACTATGATTAGATAAGTCGGCTATTCTTAATGGATCGGAACTTGATTTCGAATAATTTGATTCGAAGTAATGGGCAAACGAATTACAAATATTTGAAAGATCCGAAAATGTAGAACCAAGGTAATTCATACTGCTAGGAATACCATTTGACATTTTTTTACTATTAATAAATGACCAAAAATATTTTCCATTAGTTTTTATGTTTGATTCAATCGATAAAATGTAATTTTTATATAGAAATTTGTTAAGAACATCGAATTCTCGCGCTAGCCGAATGTAATTATTTTTTAATTCGATATTATTTTCGCAAGTGCGTATCCTTTTGTAAGCCTTGTTTTTTTTATTACTTAAGTTACAAAGCCTCTTGTTAAACCAGGCTTTGAGTTTTTATTAATTTTTACTTTCGGGACATGCACATTGAGTTTTTATTAATTTTTACTTTTGGGACATGCATATTATTTGCCGCTTTCAAATTATCAATGAAGAAATTATAAAAATCAAACAAATTCATAGAGTTATAATTTAAGCGCCACGGTATACCCGACAAATAACTCGCAATGTTTGTGTAGTTAGCTTTTGCGTATTTAAATTCAAATTTATTACAATTTGTGCTTTTGAAATAATTATAGAATGAAAAATTAACATTAAGAGCTAAATGGTGAACAGAGTTAGGAAAAATATTATAAAGTGATTTATCAACTGATACGTTTAATTCTCTATCGACAAAAACAAGATCAAGAATACGATTTAAATTATTCTTGCAACAATTAAATTGAATCAAGTCATAACTTGCAAAAGAATCAATTACTTCACATTCAAAATCTGTGTTAACATTAAATGATAACAGTTGTTGTTCTTCGGGATCAAAAACCCATTCAACATTAGTAAGATTAAAATCTCCAACAATAATTATATGTTCATTATTTTTTAGTTTAGATAAATAGAAATTACAATTAAAAATAAATAAATTAGGTGGCGCTACAGTCCATGAAGAACTAGGGCCTGGTGACTTACAACTCTCAACCATTCCTGTGTGCGAGTAATGTTGTCAGAGATGGTAGGGACCTACAGTTTATATGCCGAATCCGGCATATAAACGGCTAATTTGAGGAAGCACTTTTCATGACAAGAATTAGGGCCTTACCAATAATAAATCGCTAAACACACGTTTAGGTATCGTTGAGTTAAATTTTAACAGCGAGTTAATTTCCGTGTATACTAATAACCAAAATAAACACGTCTTTTACTAATTAGTCTTCTATTACAATATTTGCTACATTCTCTGTCAAAAAGACAGCATTGAATTGACATTTTAGTTAAATTTGCAAACATACACAAAACAAAAATATTAGACTAAAATAATTAAATTATGCAATATTTAGATTAAAATTATTGAGAGTTCGAAATAATAAATGGTTCGAATTTTTGAGAGAAAAAATAAGAACAAAACAAATTTCTGAGTAACAATTTTTTATTAATGACTTTTTAAAAAAGGTACATACGTTTGTTCATGTTTTAAAACTAAATTAAATACTTATTCTACTTAAAATGCTACAATCTATCTAACAATCAACTTCCAGTGAAGGAAGCTAAATTCAATTCTCGTCCATTGGCAGATAAATTATCCGTAAAATTCAGGTTCTGGTGGATTTGATGGGAATGGTATGTTTTCTCTGGAATAAAAAAAATATTTTAAAAACAATTGCAAATCATATCGAGAAAATATTCTACCTATCATCATAATCATCTAGCCATGTTGCATCGCAATCAAATTTTGCGGTATCTTCAACAAAATTCAGAGCGGAAATTTCAGCAATTTCATAATCGATCTCACAAGGTTCCTCAGGAGGTTTTCCACCACCGGTCTCCATCTGAGATCGATTGAATTGACTTAAATTGGTCTACGCCTCCTGCTTGTAGCGGCTCCATTGGGCTTTTATTTGTTTCGGCGTCAGTTCAAAGCCACTTGCCTGAAACGTTGCAGCAATATTTTGCCAGGCTATATGTAGCTTTGGCTTTTATTGACTTCCCGTCATTAAGCTTAGAATCTATAACATGCACAAGTGATCTAGCTGCTCCGACCAGTAGCTCCTTCATTGCCATCGTCCAATTTGACGATCTGCTTCGTTTTAAATTTTGTTTTCAGCCATTTCTAAAATGATGGATATTTATTAGAACATACACAATTATATAATTAAAACAAGTATTATTCGACTTACTTTTTATAAAATTTTGCCACGAACAATAAGCAGACAGCAATCCCAACAAATCTCAACTTTTGCGACCTGAAAAGTATTTGCTGCGTGTGCTGTCAAAATGACAGTGCAAACCATGGAGTTTAATTTAACTGTCCGTTTATAGTTGAGTTTCCCAACAATAAAATTTAAATGGGCGTTAGCCCTTAACCTAACTATTAAAATGTTTATTGGTATGGCAAAATATTTAAAACCCAGTTAAATATTTAAGTGAGCTTTAATTTTGATTATTGGTAAGGCCCTTACTCTTGGAGGATTTGTCAATTCCTCGCAAGAGGCAGTACCCTTGAAAAAAGTTAGGTGACAAAGGCAGGGGTTGAACCCAAGACCCCTTGCATGACAGTCCAACGCACTTTTTTTTTTTTTTTTAATTCATTTTTATTAATTCATTCTTAAGACTATCTTAAAGCTAGACAAAAATTCATAAAACTAGCCTAATTAACCATAACTTACAACTAACTTACTGGTCCCATACGGACACTCTAAGTTAAACAATAATACTTAATGCTAATGCCTTTCGGCCCTATGATCTATTTAACTTCAAATCCATTTTATTTATTTTTTTATTCATTAGAAAATTTAAAAAAAACTAATATCAATATCCTGTTTTTATTTTTACATACTTAAAAACTACTTAAAATAAGGTAACTAAGACTACCTATTCTACCTATAAACTACTTAAAACTAGAACAACCACAGCAGCAAATCTAACTATCTAACGTTTTTTGTTTTTCATATTTTGTTATCTTTTTTTTTTTTTTTTTTGTATTTTTTTTTGTTTTTGATTTTTTCTTGTATTTTTTGTGTATACTTTTTTTTGTATTTTTTGTATTTTTTTTTGTGCCACCATGCCTATTCTACTTAAAACTAAACCCTAAAACTATAAAACAAGTATGTAAGCCGGCCAAGGCTTGAAACCCCATCCCGACTACTCACTATCAAGTGCCGATTGAAGCCACCAAAACTGGTTCTCCTGCTTCACCCTATCAGTTCGGTCCCGTTCGGACACAGCCCTACTGAACCGAAGGAGCTCTGCTCCGCCTTGTGCCATGACGTCCCGATTGTACAGGAGTCGCCTATTCACGGTTCGTTGTCTGACGTGGTAGATTAACGGAACTGCCAATCTATCCTGTATCAGACCGCATCTATCTAAGAAGAGGAATGCTTCTGGTGGAATGAAGCCGCTCAAGCGTGCACTCTCAAAATACTCATCGTTCGGATAGAACGCCCCGAAAATTAAATTGTTGGTCGAAGACATAGCTCTTGCAATGTGACCTCGAACGAGTTTTATCACGAAATTGTCAATTCTGTTGATTCGAGCCCCATTGTATAGGACCTCGTTGGAATAGTAGTGCACGTAAGAAGATTCGGCTGTTCGATATAAGCCGGTACAGCGTCGTAAACACTGCCGCTCGAACAACCGAAACTTCAAATCTGGGAAGGGGCAACGTTGAACCACACAGGACAACCATAAACGATCATCGGCCGTATGAGGGCCATGTAGCAAATAACCTTCACTCTGGGGTCAAGCCGACTGCTAAAAAACAGCCGTTTCGTCAGAGCGAAGGCTCCTCTGGCCCTGGTCAGAGCAGCATTTATATGTCTGTCGAAATATAAATACTGATCTAACCAGATACCGAGGTACTTCACTACACTTTTGCTCGCTAATGGCTGCCCGTGAAGATCAACGATAACCATCTTGCGCCAATTCTTGCACGTATCCCTCGTGGCCCTAGCCAACGGAGTCCGGAACAGAATTGTCTCCGACTTCTGCACAATTTTTTTCAGTTTCCAGTCGTTGCAATATCGCTGAATCTTGTCGAAATCACGCTGCAAGAGAATTCTAATAACCTCAACCTTTCGGGCCGTTCTGTACGCAATTAGATCGTCGGCATACGCAATTGCCTTTGTAAAACTACCTATCATATCGCTGGTGTAAATGCTGAAGAGAATCGGCGAATTCACCGCTCCCTGTTGAAGACCTGTTAAGAATGTTGTGGTAGAAGTTACATTGCCACTTTTGACAACAAACTTTCTACCGTTAAGCATATCATAAAGCTCAATTTTAGGTAAAGACCTCCTAACGTTTTCCAAATCAACCAGAACAGCACCTGTGCATTGTTGTTTTGATTTATTCCATTGGATATCAGAAACGAGTTTAGACGCAGCATGAATTGTGTCATGACCCGCCTTGAACCCGAACTGTTTATCCGGAATTATTTTGTTGTCCGCAGCCCACTTAGTCGGAGCTCTATTGATTATCTTTTCGAAAACTTTGCTGATGCTCGGAAGAAGACTTATCGACCGAAGATTTGACGGGTTGGAGTTGTCCTTTCCCTTTTTCGGGAGAGGATGAACCACAGCGGTCTTCCAATGCACTGGATAATATGCATTATTCAGTGCATTATTGAAAAGTGTGGTGTAAATGTCAATTGCCTCCATCGGTAAATGTCTTAGTACAACGTTGGATATACCATCGACACCTTCTGACTTTTTATTTTTTATTGAGTTGAAGATGAGCTGAAACTCAAAACAACATCTATATATATAAAAATCAATGCCACTTTTCGTTGTAATGTTATAACTCAACTATGCCTTTACCGATTTGGCTAATTTTGGTCTTGAATTATTCGTGGAAGTCCAGAGAAGGTTTGTACGTAGAGAAAATTTAAAAAAAATCTTGAAAAAGTGTAAAAACAACATCTTACTATACTCCCATATACAAACAATTTGTACTAATACTTTAAAGCCAATTTGAACCTTTGGCAGAACAATCGAAGACAAAAAAAGTGACGTTAGTTCTGTCAAACAAATTTAATGTCATCATATGTCATTTCATTTAATCAGCGATAATTATTGCTTTTTTGTGTTTATATTTTCCAAAATATTGTTGAGTAAAGGTAAAATGCCACGAGCAAGACGACCAAACATAGGCCGGCGAACGCGTAATGCAAATCAAGTGGCTTTGCACAGAATAGATCTGTAGACCCTGTACCTGTACTAAATCTTGCACGGCGATCACGAATACGTCTGCTGTTTTGGATGAAATGCTGCGAGATGCTTTTAATTACAATAGTCAGATTATTGATTATAGTGTGTACGGATACATTGGGATGTAGACTCAATATGTCCACATTGTGATGCGGCTAACTTTCCAGGTGAAACGCCCGGAATGTGTTGTGCTAATGGTAAAACTTTCGTTATATCATTGATTTTAGCGACTATTCGATCGGAACAGAAAATTGCATTGGCACTTGCATCTTCGGGAATTGCTGCTACATTATTAGAAGTTGGTCGGACCACACACTCTGCATTAAAATTGCCATTGAATGTACAGGTGATTGAAACTCCAACTTGCAATATTTCGAGAAATTCTGCTATGGCAAAAGTTCTACGATTAATGTCAATTATTTTATGGGATGAGTGCACAATGGCGAATAAAAAATCAATAGAAGCATTTAATCGAACAATGCAAGATTTATGCGGTAATTAACAACTTTTTGGTGGTGCTCTGATATTGCTGTCGGGGGATTTTCGTCAAACATGGCCTGTCATTCCTCGATCAACTCCTGCTAATGAAATAAACTCCTGTTTGAAGTCATCAACTGCCCATGAGTTTTCAAAACAATTGTTAGAAATTGGTGATGGTAAAATAACAATCGACAGTACCAACGGATTGACCACTTTACCGAAAAATGTTTGTACAATTGCGCAACCTATAGATGAGTTGATTGAATGTGTTTTTCCAAATATTCTTCAGAATTACAGAAATCATGATTGGTTGAGAGAACGCGACATTTTAGCACCGAAGAACATTCATATCAATGCCATTAACTTTCAAATTCAAGCGAAACTGCCAGGTTTAGTCACGACATATAAATCAATTGACAGTGTTATGAATCAAGATGAGGCAATGAATTATCCAATTGAATTTTTAAATTCATTGGAACCGGCTGGTATACCACCGCATTGCTTGAAACTGAAAATTGGTTCTTTGATTATATTATTGCGAAATATTAATCCACCAAAACTGTGTAATGGCACCAGATTGGCAGTGAAAAAGTTATTGCCAAATTTGATTGAAGCTACAATCTTAACTGGTAAATCAAAAGGAGAAGTGTGTTTGATACCGCGTATCCCTATGATTCCAACTGATATGCCATTTGAATTCAGAAGATTACAATATCCTGTGCGTTTATCATTTGCGATGTCCATAAATAAGGCCCAAGGGCAAACACTTCAAGTTTGTGTTGTCAACTTGGAGGAATCATGTTTTTTGACATGGCCAACTTTATGTTGCCTGTTCCAGAGTCGGAGCCGCCAACTGTTTATTTATTCATGCTCAAAATGGAAAAACAAAAAATATTGTTTATCCAACTGTTTTGGACTAACCCATATAGACCCACCATAGTTAGAGTACCCAATTCTTTTTTATTTTTCAGTTTTTACTCTTTGCTGATAAATATAATATAAATAATATATCATTTGGGTCATTTGGACTTTTAAATAGCTAGCAATTAAAAAAAATATTTTTTTGTTTTGAATAAATGAACTTAATATTCATTTTTTTTTAATTACTATGCCTTATACGTAGCGAAGCACGTACCGGGCCGCTAGTTATTTATAATTCATCATTATTTCTGATTTATACAAAATGATTATTGTGAATTAACCAACAAAATTAATAGCCTAAAATGACACTTCTTGTCAAACAATTTGTCTATGTTTTTATAATTGATAGAATCAGCTTTTAACCTTGGTAATATGAGAAAAGGTCAATTCATTCGTTCTCGAACTTTCAAGCTACACATATAATTTAATAAAGTATACATTTTTATAACGATTAAGCAATCGAATTTTATTTAAACCAAAAAAAGAAGAATTTTAATCTTTAACCAGTGACACAAACAGTTCTAATAGTGTTTAGTCATACCTTCGCTTCCCCATACTTTGATATTAGGTGCAGACTTTTGGGCACTTTCGGGAATAGTACCGGATCTTAGGTCACGTATGTGAAACTTCTCGAGCCAGGTAGCATTAGCTACAATTGGAACGACTTCTATTTTGGAAGAGTCGGATTTGATTGAGGAGCAGAAGAATAGGTTAAACACACTAATTGAGGATTTATTCAAAAACATGCTAGAAGGACTAGGAGTTACAAATAGAATTGAACATGTCATTAGAATATCTTCAGATCCAATTAAACAGAAGTATTATCCAATTTCTCCTGCGATGCAGGTACATGGTACACATAGACAAATCTCTTAAGGAGATGTTAGATGAGGGTGTTATTGAGAAATCAAATAGCCCTTGGGCTTCCCCCATAGTTTTGATTATTTATTTATTTATTTATTTATTCACATCAATTAGGGATCTTAACATCTACAATTAGATTACAAAAGGTCGAGAGATAAATAATCCTTTATAACAAAAAAAAAAAACAAAAATAGGCGTAATAATATATAACATTAAGTGTTTAAAATAACAATTGCATAAACATGGTTTGATTAATTAATTCGAATAGAACAAAAGTATATTATTTTTCAAAGTGTATCTGTTTATATGAAAATTAAAATCAATATGATTTGAAATGAGATTAGTTTCTCTAACACAGCGAGTTAAAGGTTCATCACGAGCATAGTTTACCCTATGTTCCTTTTCTCGGAATAAGCAACGTTCTCTTATTTGACGCGAGGGAGCATACAAATCTATCAACGATAAAAGGAAAGGGCATTTGATATGATGCGACAAAATGTCACTTATAAACATTACTGAAAACATTTTCCTTCTATTTTCAAGTGACTGAGTTCCAAGAAGTTTACATCTAGTCGAGTACGACGGGATTTCGATGTTCCAACCTAATTTCTGAATTATAAACCTTGTACATTTTTTTTAGATCATTTCAATTCTATTTGAATAAATATTGTAGTAAGGATTCCAAATCACACAACAGTATTCTAAGTTTGATCTAACAAAGGAGTTAAATAAAGATTTAAGGACAAAAGGGTCCTTGAAGTCTTTTGAATTACGTTTAATAAAACCTACCATTGAATTAGATTTAGCTACAATATATTTTATATGCTTGCTAAAGTTTAGTTTTGAATCAAACAATACACCAAGGTCCTTTTTCTCGAAAACTCTTTCACGAACAAAGTTATTAACTTCGTAATCAAAAGAAATTTTTGAAAAATTGCGACAAAAGGAAAAAATTTGACATTTATTAACGTTCAAGAATTATTGGTTAGTTGTACACCATTCTGTTAACTTTTGGAGATCATTTTGCAAAAGAATACAATCATTTAAAGAATTTATGCATCTGAAAAACTTTAAATCATCTGCAAATAAAAGTGTACTAGAATTTAGGAAGATATCAGCCAGGTTTTTGATAAATATTAAAAAAAGAAGGGTACCAAGATGGCTTCCTTGCGGGACATCCGAGGTAACAATAATTGGACTAGAGTGCACTTGATCAATACAAACAAATTGTACTCGATCCCTTAGATAGGACTCCAACCATTTCAACATATTTGAGTGAAAACCAAATTGTTTCAGTTTTTCAATCAAAATAGTATGACTAACTCTATCAAAAGCCTTCGCAAAATCAGTGTAGATAACATCAATTTGGTAGCCTTCTTCGAGTTTATTTAAAACGAAATTGGAAAAGATATGTAGAAAGATTAGTGGTAGTGGATCTTCCTGCAATAAAGCCATGTTGAAAAGGTGAAATATGCTCCTTAAGGAGAAATGTCAACTTTTCACATATAATTTTCTCCAAGAGTTTCGGTATACTTGATAATTTACAAATAGGACGGTAGTTATTTACTTCCTGCTTAGAACCATTTTTATGAATTGGAGAAAGAAATGATTTTTTCCACACTGAAAGAAATTCACCTTTCCCAAGAGAAGCATTGAAGATGAAGTAAAGGGGCTCAGATATAGCAAGTGCACATTTCTTCAAAATAATTGGTGGAATTTCATCAGGGCCTTGCTTGCAATCGTCATTTAAATTCAAAAGACCTTCTTCGATTTCCGAAATATTAATTTCTAATTGTCCTATGTCAACCTTATAACTATGATTAGATAAGTCGGCTATTCTTAATGGATCGGAACTTGATTTCGAATAATTTGATTCGAAGTAATGGGCAAACGAATTACAAATATTTGAAAGATCCGAAAATGTAGAACCAAGGTAATTCATACTGCTAGGAATACCATTTGACATTTTTTTACTATTAATAAATGACCAAAAATATTTTCCATTAGTTTTTATGTTTGATTCAATCGATAAAATGTAATTTTTATATAGAAATTTGTTAAGAACATCGAATTCTCGCGCTAGCCGAATGTAATTATTTTTTAATTCGATATTATTTTCGCAAGTGCGTATCCTTTTGTAAGCCTTGTTTTTTTTATTACTTAAGTTACAAAGCCTCTTGTTAAACCAGGCTTTGAGTTTTTATTAATTTTTACTTTCGGGACATGCACATTGAGTTTTTATTAATTTTTACTTTTGGGACATGCATATTATTTGCCGCTTTCAAATTATCAATGAAGAAATTATAAAAATCAAACAAATTCATAGAGTTACAATTTAAGCGCCACGGTATACCCGACAAATAACTCGCAATGTTTGTGTAGTTAGCTTTTGCGTATTTAAATTCAAATTTATTACAATTTGTGCTTTTGAAATAATTATAGAATGAAAAATTAACATTAAGAGCTAAATGGTGAACAGAGTTAGGAAAAATATTATAAAGTGATTTATCAACTGATACGTTTAATTCTCTATCGACAAAAACAAGATCAAGAATACGATTTAAATTATTCTTGCAACAATTAAATTGAATCAAGTCATAACTTGCAAAAGAATCAATTACTTCACATTCAAAATCTGTGTTAACATTAAATGATAACAGTTGTTGTTCTTCGGGATCAAAAACCCATTCAACATTAGTAAGATTAAAATCTCCAACAATAATTATATGTTCATTATTTTTTAGTTTAGATAAATAGAAATTACAATTAAAAATAAATAAATTAGGTGGCGCAACAGTCCATGAAGAACTAGGGCCTGGTGACTTACAACTCTCAACCATTCCTGTGTGCGAGTAATGTTGTCAGAGATGGTAGGGACCTACAGTTTATATGCCGAATCCGGCATATAAACGGCTAATTTGAGGAAGCACTTTTCATGACAAGAATTAGGGCCTTACCAATAATAAATCGCTAAACACACGTTTAGGTATCGTTGAGTTAAATTTTAACAGCGAGTTAATTTCCGTGTATACTAATAACCAAAATAAACACGTCTTTTACTAATTAGTCTTCTATTACAATATTTGCTACATTCTCTGTCAAAAAGACAGCATTGAATTGACATTTTAGTTAAATTTGCAAACATACACAAAACAAAAATATTAGACTAAAATAATTAAATTATGCAATATTTAGATTAAAATTATTGAGAGTTCGAAATAATAAATGGTTCGAATTTTTGAGAGAAAAAATAAGAACAAAACAAATTTCTGAGTAACAATTTTTTATTAATGACTTTTTAAAAAAGGTACATACGTTTGTTCATGTTTTAAAACTAAATTCAATACTTATTCTACTTAAAATGCTACAATCTATCTAACAATCAACTTCCAGTGAAGGAAGCTAAATTCAATTCTCGTCCATTGGCGTTCAGGTTCTGGTGGATTTAATGGGAATGGTATGTTTTCTCTGGAATAAAAAAAATATTTTAAAAACAATTGCAAATCATATCGAGAAAATATTCTACCTATCATCATAATCATCTAGCCATGTTGCATCGCAATCAAATTTTGCGGTATCTTCAACAAAATTCAGAGCGGAAATTTCAGCAATTTCATAATCGATCTCACAAGGTTCCTCAGGAGGTTTTCCACCACCGGTCTCCATCTGAGATCGATTGAATTGACTTAAATTGGTCTACGCCTCCTGCTTGTAGCGGCTCCATTGGGCTTTTATTTGTTTCGGCGTCAGTTCAAAGCCACTTGCCTGAAACGTTGCAGCAATATTTTGCCAGGCTATAGCTTTGGCTTTTATTGACTTCCCGTCATTAAGCTTAGAATCTATAACATGCACAAGTGATCTAGCTGCTCCGACCAGTAGCTCCTTCATTGCCATCGTCCAATTTGACGATCTGCTTCGTTTTAAATTTTGTTTTCAGCCATTTCTAAAATGATGGATATTTATTAGAACATACACAATTATATAATTAAAACAAGTATTATTCGACTTACTTTTTATAAAATTTTGCCACGAACAATAAGCAGACAGCAATCCCAACAAATCTCAACTTTTGCGACCTGAAAAGTATTTGTTGCGTGTGCTGTCAAAATGACAGTGCAAACCATGGAGTTTAATTTAACTGTCCGTTTATAGTTGAGTTTCCCAACAATAAAATTTAAATGGGCGTTAGCCCTTAACCTAACTATTAAAATGTTTATTGGTATGGCAAAATATTTAAAACCCAGTTAAATATTTAAGTGAGCTTTAATTTCGATTATTGGTAAGGCCCTTACTCTTGGAGGATTTGTCAATTCCTCGCAAGAGGCAGTACCCTTGAAAAAAGTAAGGTGACAAAGGCAGGGGTTGAACCCAAGACCCCTTGCATGACAGTCCAACGCACTTTTTTTTTTTTTTTTAATTCATTTTTATTAATTCATTCTTAAGACTATCTTAAAGCTAGACAAAAATTCATAAAACTAGCCTAATTAACCATAACTTACAACTAACTTACTGGTCCCATACGGACACTCTAAGTTAAACAATAATACTTAATGCTAATGCCTTTCGGCCCTATGATCTATTTAACTTCAAATCCATTTTATTTATTTTTTTATTCATTAGAAAATTTAAAAAAAAACTAATATCAATATCCTGTTTTTATTTTTACATACTTAAAAACTACTTAAAATAAGGTAACTAAGACTACCTATTCTACCTATAAACTACTTAAAACTAGAACAACCACAGCAGCAAATCTAACTATCTAACGTTTTTTGTTTTTCATATTTTGTTATCTTTTTTTTTTTTTTTTTTTGTATTTTTTTTTGTTTTTGATTTTTTCTTGTATTTTTTGTGTATACTTTTTTTTGTATTTTTTTTTGTGCCACCATGCCTATTCTACTTAATACTAAACCCTAAAACTATAAAACAAGTATGTAAGCCGGCCAAGGCTTGAAACCCCATCCCGACTACTCACTATCAAGTGCCGATTGAAGCCACCAAAACTGGTTCTCCTGCTTCACCCTATCAGTTCGGTCCCGTTCGGACACAGCCCTACTGAACCGAAGGAGCTCTGCTCCGCCTTGTGCCATGACGTCCCGTTTGTACAGGAGTCGCCTATCCACGGTTCGTTGTCTGACGTGGTAGATTAACGGAACTGCCAATCTATCCTGTATCAGACCGCATCTATCTAAGAAGAGGAATGCTTCTGGTGGAATGAAGCCGCTCAAGCGTGCACTCTCAAAATACTCATCGTTCGGATAGAACGCCCCGAAAATTAAATTGTTGGTCGAAGACATAGCTCTTGCAATGTGACCTCGAACGAGTTTTATCACGAAATTGTCAATTCTGTTGATTCGAGCCCCATTGTATAGGACCTCGTTGGAATAGTAGTGCACGTAAGAAGATTCGGCTGTTCGATATAAGCCGGTACAGCGTCGTAAACACTGCCGCTCGAACAACCGAAACTTCAAATCTGGGAAGGGGCAACGTTGAACCACACAGGACAACCATAAACGATCATCGGCCGTATGAGGGCCATGTAGCAAATAACCTTCACTCTGGGGTCAAGCCGACTGCTAAAAAACAGTCGTTTCGTCAGAGCGAAGGCTCCTCTGGCCCTGGTCAGAGCAGCATTTATATGTCTGTCGAAATATAAATACTGATCTAACCAGATACCGAGGTACTTCACTACACTTTTGCTCGCTAATGGCTGCCCGTGAAGATCAACGATGACCATCTTGCGCCAATTCTTGCACGTATCCCTCGTGGCCCTAGCCAACGGAGTCCGGAACAGAATTGTCTCCGACTTCTGCACAATTTTTTTCAGTTTCCAGTCGTTGCAATATCGCTGAATCTTGTCGAAATCACGCTGCAAGAGAATTCTAATAACCTCAACCTTTCGGGCCGTTCTGTACGCAATTAGATCGTCGGCATACGCAATTGCCTTTGTAAGACTACCTATCATATCGCTGGTGTAAATGCTGAAGAGAATCGGCGAATTCACCGCTCCCTGTTGAAGACCTGTTAAGAATGTTGTGGTAGAAGTTACATTGCCACTTTTGACAACAAACTTTCTACCGTTAAGCATATCATAAAGCTCAATTTTAGGTAAAGACCTCCTAACGTTTTCCAAATCAACCAGAACAGCACCTGTGCATTGTTGTTTTGATTTATTCCATTGGATATCAGAAACGAGTTTAGACGCAGCATGAATTGTGTCATGACCCGCCTTGAACCCGAACTGTTTATCCGGAATTATTTTGTTGTCCGCAGCCCACTTAGTCGGAGCTCTATTGATTATCTTTTCGAAAACTTTGCTGATGCTCGGAAGAAGACTTATCGACCGAAGATTTGACGGGTTGGAGTTGTCCTTTCCCTTTTTCGGGAGAGGATGAACCACAGCGGTCTTCCAATGCACTGGATAATATGCATTATTGAAAAGTGTGGTGTAAATGTCAATTGCCTCCATCGGTAAATGTCTTAGTACAACGTTGGATATACCATCGACACCTTCTGACTTTTTATTTTTTATTGAGTTGAAGATGAGCTGAAACTCAACCTTCGTTACTAACAAGGGACTTGGTCCGGTTTGCTCGGCGATTATGGCATTTGCCAAGGAATCGTCATTGAACCGCACGAAACCGCGGTTCTCAGATCACCATTGTGTTATATCATTTCGAAGGTAAAAATGATTAAGTAGGGCTCTGTTTTCCAGGTCGTGTTTGGGGCGAATGCTAGCATTCACCTTGTACACTTGCTGGAAAGCAGCTCCCACCGCCTCCACTTTTTCCTTCGGATCTTCAATTATAAAAAAGTCATCGTCAAAGATGGCTTCTTCTGGATCTATTTGCGCTGTCCTGAGTACGTCTGTGTTCTCGTCAGTTCTTTGAAGTTTCAGACACGGAAGGTCATTGTCGTTCTTTTTCCTGAATATCTTGTTGATTTTAGGGAACATACTAGGGTCACTGGACTTAACTGACCGGATTTTGCGGTCCCAGTACTTGTTAATCGATAACCTGTAGTTCTCCTTAATCAACAGATTGACATTTTTTATTGACGACTTCAGTGTCCTAACCTCCAAGTCGTGTGGGTCTGTAAGTCGTCTGTACAAGTTTTTGAGTCTTGTCAGTAAGCCACTCTTATGCCTACGTAGTGCGTCAATAGTCGCGTTTCTGTAAGCGTCTATTTGGTCCCGTTCTTTATACTTTGGTATTGTCCGTTCCATCGTTCGTTTTATTGTTTCGTCCATTTGTTGTAAATGTTGGTCAGTTTCTGTATTTGTCAGGTTTCTGTTATTTGGTGGGGCTCTGTCACTCGAACGAAGTTCTCTCGCTAAGGCGTTGGTGAAACGAGGCCAGCGCATCTTACTGTAATTGTAAGAATGCATTGCAACGTATTCCTCCAACTCCACGCGTTCGTTCGGTATCTGCATTACAGCAGCCAGTCCGCAGTGATCACTGTCGTACTCAACTGTCTGTAAGCAGTTTCGAGGGTGATTACCCACTTTGTCCGTAACTGTCAGTCTTGTGTCATACAGCAAAAGGTCCAGAAAGGACCCGCTTCTTGGATATGATGGCTTTTCAGTAGCCAGCAGGTCAACCCCATATTCAACGCTGTAAAGATCCATCAAATTAAAAAGATGGTTACCTCTGGGATTACTATGTTGATTTCCCCAATCTTCATGTTTTGCGTTCAAATCACCGGCCAAGATGAAATAGTTTTCTTCCAAGCTCAGTTTCAGTTCCCTAAAAAGAATCTCGAGTTCTGAAGCAAAGTAAGTAACCTGCGGAGCTCCAGCCGCATAAGCCGCAATCATATACATCCGCTTCCCTTGAGTAAGAGAGATGCATACAACGCAAACTTCTAGCGTCTTGAGCTTTCGCAATTCATTGTTGTATATGACTTTATAATTAATGCCTTTTCGTATAAAGAGAGCGACACCGCCCCCTTGAGTGGAGTCGGGCCGGTCTCTTCTTACAATATTGTAATTTTTATGAGTCAATTTGTGTTTGTGGTTTAGCTTAGTTTCGCTAGCCATAAACACATCGGGACTGTAGTCTTTCAACAATTGGAACATATTGGCTCTTCGTTCAATCCTAATCAGTGAATTTACATTCACAGCTAGGACTTTTAGGTGCGTCTCCGGCAGCGCGCCAATTATGGTCTAAATTGCGCCAGGCCAGGCAACAAAGAGTAGAGATGATCTACCCTTTTGCCTTGCTCCTTTATCTGACTTTGCAGCCCTGTTAGTTGACCTTGAATGTTTAACAACAAGGCTACAATGTCAGGCTGCACCTCTGGTGCCTCAGGCACAGGGGCCTTTGGGGCAACCGTTGGTGGAGCCTGTCTCGTATTCCCATTCCCTGACACCATTTGGGCGTAGGAAAATTTGGGATCCACGAATTTTTGTATTGGAGCCTGTCGAACTGTTCGACTTCTTTCGGCTTTTTGACTGGCCTGTTTCTGTTTCATTATTTGGACCTTAGGGCATCCCCTATAGCTAGCCGGGTGCCCTTGGTTTCCACAAAGGACACACTTGAGCTGGGTTAAATCCTCAACCCGCTCCTTCCCCAGCTTGCATTCTCCCTCGTTGTGGGTTTCGGAGCACCTGACGCAGCGCAACTGCATATTGCAGTTGGCTCCGGCATGGCGAAACCTCTGGCACTTCGTACATTGTAAAATGTCGTCGTGCCTTTTTAATGTGTCCCAGTGTACAGTTTGATAGTCGAGGGATTCGATTTTAATCAGACTCTCAAGACTACTTTGGGGCGATAATGTTACGAGGAACATTGGCAGCCTATAACCCCCTCGCCTGGACTTCACCGTAGTGAAAGGCTTGACCCCGATAAAATCGAGATCGTCAGTGGCTTTTTCACGGAGCTCAACTAAGAGCGCCTCCGGTTTTGTGCAGGAACTTATGACCTTCAGAAGGACTGTCTTAAATTTTTCGCTTTTAGGAGTGTAGCTGAAGAACTCAGCGGTGGCCTGTTTTAGCACTCCTTTAAGTAAATTGTATTCGGCCAGTGAGAAGCACTGCACCGAATACCGCTTTTCTTTTTCGTTCAAAATATTTATTAAAAATTTGCCCTGTTTCAAGTCCTGCAGGTCAACCCGGTAGGTCCTAATTGGTGGCACCTTCTCCTTCTTGGGCTGTGGTTGTTTCTGGTGTTGCTGCTGTTTCTGCTGCTGCTGTTTCTGCTGCTGTTGTTGCTGCTGCTGTTGTTGTTGCTGCTGCTGTTGGTGCTGCTGCATTACTTTAGTTGAGGTCGATGGGCCCTCAACATTTGGTCCTGTCACTGCTGATGGCGGTTTTTTCTTTTGCTCCGCTCCTATGTTTTTGGGAGCGGGCTTGGTTCGTGGTTGTTTTTGCTGCTGTGGTTGTTGTTGCTGTTGTTTTTGCTGCTGTTGTTTTTGCTGCTGTTGTTTTTGTTGCAGTTGCCGTTGCGCTGCCTCTTGTTGTCAGCGCGCTTCCTGCTTTAGCTTAAGTTGGCTGAGGAGTGGCTCCATTTCCTCCTTTAGTTTTTTCAGGCTATCTTCATATTTACTGATGTCGGCCTGTTTACTTTGCAGTGCCTCCATCAGTTTGTTCTCTTCTTGGAGGATTTGGTCCACCTCCCCCTCCAACGTTTTATTTGTTGACGGTTCTGGCTCCGATAGGATCTTGTTCCTATATTTCGGAGACCTAAACTGCCCTTCTCCACCCTCTGAGACGTAATCTGGGCTCCCAGAGTCGTCACTCTCTGATGTTTCGTGCTCTGACGTCACACCTTTGGTTTTTTGTTGCATTTTTTTTTATTAGCGTTCCGCTTAGCTGGATTGGTTCGCTCCACCAAATTGGGAGTTTGCCTCTTCCTCTTTATTGTTGCCCACTGGTCCGTTGAATGGTCCGATGTTGTTTCGGTGATTTTTTGTAGCGCTGCTGCTGGAACCACAGTAACCTCACCTGATGTATTGGCAGAGGTATCTTTCGATACCCCTGCTTTCCTCTCCTTCACCATTTGCTTTTTTTCCCAATCTATAAAATCTACGATTTCACGATTGTGAAAAAAGCTTCTATATTTTGAGTGCACTCCGCACGGGATTCGAACCCACGACCCTTGGAGCTGTGTTCCGACGCCACTGTACTAGGCTACCGAATGTTATTTTAAACTGTGGCTAACTGCCTTCTTAATTTAAAACCCTACAAATGTTCTTTTATTTAAAATAAACTAGCAATCACTTGTACACACTTGTTTTCTCTTTAGAAGTCAAAGAACGACTGAGTCCAACGCACTAACCATCACGCTACGGGTACTACTAAATTACAATTATTTACATGAATTTTATACAAATCTAATGAGCTTCTGGGTGGAATATAACTTACAACAACAAATAATACGTATTTATTTTCAAATATGATTTTAACTATAATTTGGTCAATGTCGTACGGACAAGAAGAGGCAGAAGAAGGCAAACTCATTTCAATGCATACGTATGTAGAGCAGACAGCAAGTAGCACACCTCCACCTCTTTCCAAACAGCGATCTTTACGAAAGAGAGCATAGTGATTGTTGTTGCAGATTTCAGCATTAAGATGGTCAATGGATAACCAAGTTTCGGTGAGTGCAACGAAATCATACTGAATAGATGACAGAGACAAGAACATTTGTTGAATTTTTGTGCGCATTCCTCCGACGTTTTGGTAATAGCCGAACAGCTGATTATAATTACCAGAACACTGATAAGAGTACGAAGGAGAGCAATTTAGTTTAGAAGATGTTGTAGATTCTGGTTGTCAATTGACATTGAGTGGCGGCTGTTGTGTTGATGGAGGGGTGGGTGGTGGTGGTGTTGGTGGGGATGATGATGATGGTGGTGGCGACGAGATGGTATGCAATGTTGCATGTGATAATGATGATGACGAAGAAGTTCTCGTTGACTGAGATGAGGGTTTATTTATTTCATTTTTGTTTTTTCCAATCATTTTTTTTTAATAAATTGGCTTTGTTGACTTTTTATTCGAATGCACTGTTTTCCATTCAGAGTTGTTACTATTTAGAACCGGGAACTGAGAGTCAGAATTTGTTGGATTTGGCGGTTCAGAAATAAAATGAGATGGGGCAGATGATACTTTTGATGGGTTTTTAACAATTTCCACTACCATAGGCAGGCTGGGGGCGGATGATGGCAGATCAGCCTTTTGGGAATCGTGATGGTGATTCACGTAGGGGGAAGGGGAATCAGTTTCTTTCTCAGTGATTTTAGAATTTTTTTTTGCAGTTTTTCTTTTAGGAGAGTTAATGGTAAGAACCGATTTGAGAGCACTTAAATCAATTTTTATCTCACTCACACTTAGGGAGAGCTCATGAAAATTAAGAAAAAAGGTAGAAAGGTTAATGTTCACACAAGAGTTACATTTCCAGAATATATTTGGATTAGTTAAAGATTTAAAGTTATCATCCGATAATTGAACACAATTTTTATGAAAATGACGACCGCAGTAAAAACCACACGACGGATTCAGAACTTTGGGAACGTTTAATGGGTAGATTGCAATTTGCACAAATCTTAGACATTTTAGGAAATGACCGACTCAGAGAGAAGTTAGTCGAAGACTTAGGAAGGAAGAAGGATGATACCTTTAGGTTCTGTGTTGATTATAGAAAATTAAATCAGGTTTCAGAGAGGGATGCTTATCCGCTTCCATTGATTTCGGTGATTTTGGATAAGCTTAGGAATGCTAGTTTTCTTACTTCGCTGGACATTAAGTCAGCTTATTGGCAAATTCCTATGGCCGAAGAATTTCGAAAGTTTACAGCTTTCACGGTCCCAGGTAGGGGTTTATTCCAATTCAAACGGATGCCTTTTGGGTTGCACAATTCCCCTGCAACTTGGTAGAGGTTCATCGATAGCGTTTAAGGACCAGAGCTGGAGGCATTCGTTTTCGTGTATGTGGATGATATTATTATTGTCACGGATACATTCGATAAACATTTAAAGATTCTTGTTCTGTATCAAGAACAAAATTAAAACACGAACTGTTAACAATTCAGAAAGTATAAAGTTTATTTAGTAAGTAAGTGATGAATATAAAAGGAACTTCTTAACTGGAGGACGACTTAAGCTTGAGTGACCACTGTTAGCTCACATTTGATAAACTGAAAGGTATATGGACATTCGATGTCATTCGACTCAACAGTTAAATGACGTGATGCTCACGTTATGAGATATGTAAAGAAATTGAGTAAATACATAACACTCTCCACCACTCAAATTTAAGTAACCTCTTACAATGGACAATATAATAGTTATACAAGATATTTAATATTTATAAGATTTTACAATTTTTGTGGCAGCTCGTTGAGCTTTTCTTACAGCTATTGGTTCATGGCTGATTTGATTTTGTTTAAATTATTTTCATCGACCAATTCATTTTTAACTTCATTATTGTCGATTAAGTCTTCATTTACAGGTACTGTAGCATCAGCATGTGTACCAGCAGTTGATTTTGAGATTTCATAATTTATGACATCATGATTAATTTGAAAATTTGAGTTCGACTGTTTTTTTAACTGGTTTTGATGAACATAGCGAATTTTTGAATTTACCACAACAAGATACGTTAAATTGCTTATAACTTTTTTAACAACTGCTGGTATCCATTTGATAAAGTTCTTCAATTCACTTCTATATAATACCTTCTCCCCTACAGAAAATTTTTTAATTACATCATTTTTATTTTTAACTAAATGAAAATTTTCTTTATATTCCTTACAAAATTCTTTAGTTTTCTTTTTTTTTATATTGACATTATTTTCATTTTCATTAATTTTCGGATTTAAAATATCTAATGGTTTAAGAGGCTTAAACGAGAACGTGAGCTCCGAAGGTGACTTGCCAGTTGTAGTGCACGGAGTATTATTGTAAACCATTAAAAAATTAAAAATCTTATCTTCCAAACTTGAGCTACTGTTTTTGTCTAACGCAAATTTTCCCAACGAAGACTTAGCCGTTTGAACGCCCCGTTCAGCCAAACCATTACTTTGGCTGTGATACGGTGGAGTCGGCTTATAATCGATCTTATTTTTTTGACAGTATATTCTAAAAAGAGATGCGTTAAACGGGGGACCATTGTCCGTGACCATACATTTTGGATAACCAAAAATAACAAAAATATCTTTAAGTTTTAAAAGTAACGAAGACAATGTGGTTGAATTCATGACTTTGACTACAAAAAAACTTGCTATAAGCATCAACCATTATGAGACATGTTTTACCAAATAAATGAAAAAAATCGAGATGGATTCTGTCAAAAGGCTGAAACACCTTAGGCCACGAAGTGAGACACTTTTCTTTTGGGACATTTTCCGTCATCTTACATGCATTGCATGATCCAACATATATCTCTATATCTTTATCGACGCTAGGCCACCAAACGTACGATCTACTTAACATCTTCATACGGACGATGCCTACATGACCATTATGTAAGATTTCAAGAACAGAGTGTCGCAATTTTGTAGGAATGACTAACCGATGACTATAAAAAACACACTGGTCTTCTAAACAAAGTTGATCCCTTTTCAAAAACAACGGTCGAAGATCTTCTTTAATCACTCTAGGCCAACCACAACGAAGGAATTTTGAAACTGAATGTAGATTCGCATCTTTGAGGGTTTCTTCTTGAACCAAGGCAAAATCAAGAAATTTTTCTGAACCATAGTAGTTAATAGGAACATGTTCTATTTCCGACTCTACGTTTAAAGGATGACGTGAAAGAAAATCTACATGACACATACTAGAACCTCTCCTATATATCATTTTGTATTGGTATTGAGACAAAATTATTGCCCAACGTTGTAGCCTAGCTGACGCCACCGCAGAATTATGTTTACTAGGACTAAAAATTTCCTTAATGGCCAAATTGTCAGTACACAAAACAAATGTGTGGCCGTAGATATACGTATGAAATTTTTAAATCGCGAAAATCACTGCGAGACCTTCTCTATGCAACTGAGAATAGTTGCGCTCGGATGCACTCAACGTGCATGATGCGAAAAACACTGGCTTTTCTACCCTTTGCACGACATGTGCTAAGATCGCTCCAACGCCAACTGGGCTGGCATCAGTTGAAACGACGATTTCTTTGTCAGGATCGTAAAGCTCTAAAAGACAATTATTAACTAAGGACTGTTTACATTTTTTGAATGCGTTCTCGCAATCGACCGACCATTCGAATTTCTTACCTTTACGCTTGAGACAATTTAAGGGATAACTATCCGTAGAAAAATTAGGAAGAAATTGATGATAAAAATTCCACATCGTGGACATTTGCTGCTTTGACTTTTCGACTTATGACGATTTGTACTGCGTGATGACTTGTGTGACGGAAAATTACCCGATGACGATGATTGTTTTGATGACGGTGGACTTTTGTTCTGATTTGGTTTTTCAGACCTGTAGACAGCATTTGTTGTGACAGGTGCTTGTACTGATGACGCAGCTTCCTCGGACGCCTCTATGGACAAGGCCTTATCGCAGTACTGCTCAAAACTTAGATTGTCATGCTCCAGAAGCGACTGCTGAATTTTTTCATGTTTGAGACCTACTATAAAACGATCGGACAATTGATCGTCTAGTATTTTCAACTTGTAAACTCCCAAATTAACATCTGGAGTTTGTTTATCCTTAGCTTCGGTGGTTTTTGTGGTGACTGGCAAATTATCCAAGAAATCACCAAAATGACACTCCTGAGAAGCAGCTTTGAGTCTAACCACGTACTCACTTATAGATTCACCATGTTTTTGGACAATATGATGAAATCTAAACCGTTCTGCTCTCTTGTTGGGCTTAGGCGCAAAATGACTGCGCAGCAGGGCAATATTTTCGGCGAATGTTTTTTCACTTGGATTAGCTGGATAAGTAAGCTTCGCTAACAGCTCGTATATACACTTTCCCATGATTCCAATAAAATAGGTATTTTTGTCGTTATCACTTATTGTATTTAAATTAAAGAAATTAACTATACGATTTTCATAATCTTTGAAATTATCTCCGATTTCGTATGGCTCAACATAACCAATTAATTTTGACATTATGGCACACGTGTTAAAAAACTTTTTAATGATTTTATAATAAACAAAACGAGTTGATTTTATTCTATTATTTTTTTCCTCGTCGCCAATTAATGTTCTGTATCAAGAACAAAATTAAAACACGAACTGTTAACAATTCAGAAAGTATAAAGTTTATTTAGTAAGTAAGTGATGAACATAAAGGAACTACTTAACTGGAGGACGACTTAAGCTTGAGTGACCACTGTTAGCTCACATTTGATAAACTGAAAGGTATATGGACATTCGATGTCATTCGACTCAACAGTTAAATGACGTGATGCTCACGTTATGAGATATGTAAAGAAATTGAGTAAATACATAACAATTCTTAACGAAGTTTTAAAGAGAATACGTGAAGCAGGATTAAAAGTAAGAAGGGATAAATGTAACTTTTGTAGGCCATCCTTTAAATTTTTAGGTTATGACGTCGATAGGAAGGGGTTACATGTCGACCCAGGAAAGGTAGAGTATGGTTAGGATTCCTGCACCTAAAAATGTTAAAGAGGTTAGGAGTTTTGTAGGGACTATTTCGTGGTACAGACGCTTCGTACCAAACTTTGCAACTATAGTTAGGCCTTTAACCGATTTGCTGAAAAAAAGGAAAAAATTCTTATGGACTCAAGAATGTTTATTTAATCATGGCTCAAATTTTAACTTGTCCCGATTTCTGTCTTCCATTTGTTGTCCAAGCTGATGCGTCGGATTACGGTATCGGGGCCGTACTTACCCAAACTTTTAAGGACGGTGAAAAAGTAATTTGTTATTGGAGTAGATCTTTGAATAGAGTGAAAAAAATTATTCAACTACCGAGAAGGAATGCTTAGAAGTCTTGTGGGCGATTGAGAAGTTGAGACCGTATCTCGAGGGTATTAGATTTACGGTGATTACAGATCATTACTCACTCGTTTGGTTGAGTAATCTTAAGGATTCACAAGGAAGATTAGTGCGCTGGGCGGTGGGGCTTCAGCAGTTCGATTTTAAGATAATTCATCGCAAGGGAAAAGATCATGTCGTTCCTGACATGTTATCTCGAGGAGTGCCAGTGGTGGCTGGTATCTCGGATGAGGATTTAGACCCTTGGGTAGTAAAAATGATCGTAGCAGTTGAGTTGAATCCGTTAGATTATCCAAATTGGAGAGTAGAGTGTGGCAGATTATATAAGTTTATCAAATCGACACATGTAGTAGTGCATGAAAGCAATGAGGAATGGAAGTTAGTAGTAGGGAAGAAGGATACCCAAGCAACAATTTATAACCTTGGTTTTAAAATGGTTTGTAATAGGTTATCTTTTAACTGAGGAAAACAAACCCTGAAATAAACCCAAAGTTAGTTTTAGGTAATTATTTAATAATTTTTTTTAGGTATTTTCATAACAAGGTCTAAAATTGGATTAAAAAAATCCTATTTGAAACCTGGGTCATAAATCAGGTTGATATTTACCAATTAATTACTTTATTTCGATTTTCTGGGTAATTTGTTACCAGTTCTAGTCATCAAGTTCAAAACCAGCTTTAAAATAACTGATTTTCAAGTTAAAAAAACACTTTTGAATTTGGCAATTATTTTATTGGGTATAATCTTAACAGTTTTACTAAAGAGGTAAAACTGGTTATAAAAAAACTTATTTTATTGGAAGTTATGTAACTGTTGTAATCGCAACCTTAATATTAAATATTGTTATCACTGTACTTGTCATTGACTTACTCTGAATTTATACATATATATACCTATTTGACATTAAAACTTCATTCTGAATAACGTGTCTTGGTGTTCCACCTCTACTTATCATTTGGCGACGAGGATTTTTTCTAAATTTCGAACCACAAATTGTGATAATTCAAGTAAATTATCAAAGGGTAAGATAAAACTATGGACAAAGCAACCTTGGAAGCTATTTTGAAATCACAAAGTGATTGGATGGCACAGATTTTGGAGGCTCAGAAATCATGGATGGAGACAAACACACGGGGCACAACTGTTGGTAGTTCAGGTATGTTAGTTGTTCAGCCTTTTCCGGCTTACAAAAAAGATGAAAACTTAAAAACCTACTTGAAGCAGTTGGGGCAACATTTCGAGGCGTGTGGAGTTTCAGAGGAGAAACAAAAGCGCGCATTTTTCCTTTCTTGGATTGGAAGTGATAACTTTGAAACTCTTCAGAAGCTCTATGGGGGAGAACACTTATCTACAAAATCTTTCAAAGAGCTCACGGAGAAGCTTAGTGAGCATCTCGTGTCCAAAATTCATGTTCTAGCTGCCAGATATCAATTTCACAAAACTTCGATGAAGCCAGGGCAAACATATGCCGATTGGGTTGCTGATCCTCGAGGTGTGGCACGCAACTGTAAGTTTTCTTGTCCAAAAGAAGCGTGTTCAGAATCATACGTAGATAACATGATTCGTGACATCATTGTTCTCTACACTTCGCATGACACTGTTCGAACGCAAGCTTTACAAAAGATCGACCCAGAGTTAAAAGATGTGTTGGATATAGCCACTGCATACGAGACAACACAAAAAACATTTTCGGCGATCAAAGAGAACAATAATGAGATGGAGGTAAATGCATTATCCACCTCAAAGGGATGTTCTCATTCGCGCACACAATCCGATTCAGCGAGAAAATCTTGTCCCAGCTGTTTCATCAGAGAAGCGATTGTCATCACAATAAAACTGTTTGCCATAAATGCAAAAAAATTGGGCATATAGCAGCTGTTTGTTTGATGAGTGCGAACGATGGGAATGCTAGTACGGCAAATTCAAAACGAAACAAAAAGCATAGGTCAAACAGAAGAGACAAAATAAAATCAAGCGGTAAATATACAGCTAATTTAATTGAATAAATTCATTTTAGTGAAGTGGTTAAGTCACATGAATGTGCGATGGTGACAGCTAAATCAAGGCCGTGGATTATGGTGGATGTCGTTGTCAATGGGTGCCCGATGAGATTCCAGGTTGACACGGGGGCATCTTATTCGCTAGTTGGGTTAGAAGGATTCAAGAAGTTGGGGCAACCAAAGTGCTGTGCTACAACCAAGTTTCTCCAAGCATACGGTGGAACACCACTAAGGTTAAAAGGAGAACTGGTTGTGCAGGTGACATACGAAAATTCCACACATAATATGAATTTGCTCGTAGTTGATGGCTCTGTTGCGAAAATATTGGGACTAGATTGGTTCAAAGCTTTCAGCTTAAAGGTTCAACACTCTATTTTACAAATTTAATCTAATGATTTTCTTCTCAACAGCATTGAGACGTTATGCAAGAAGTACGGCAGACTTTTTTCATTGCGGCTAGGCAAGTGCACATCCTTTCAAGCTCACTTGGAATTGAAGGAGGGTGCAGTGCCAAAGTTTGTGCGTCATCGTCAAATTCCCTATGCTCTCTTAGATGGAACGAAAAAAGAACTAGATCGCTTGGTGGCCGAGGGAATTTTGTCCTGTGTTCAGCGCACTCAATGGGCCGCACCGGTGGTGATCGTCGAGAAGGCTAACGGTGGAATACGGATTTGTGGCGAATTTTTAAACAACGGTGAATCCACAAATCGTATGCAATCGTCATCTACTTCCTCGACCACGAGATTTATTTCACAAGCTTCGTGGAGGAAAAGTATTCAGTAAAATCGATCTATCGGAAACTTATCTTCAGATTGAACTGGACGAATCTTCGAGAGATTATGTGGTGATCAACACACCTTTTGGTCTCTTACTGTTCCATCGGTTGCCGTACGGGATAAGCAGCGCACCAGGCGAGTTCCAAGGTGTAATGGAACAAATCTTTGCGGATCTGCCTGTGGGTATTTATATTGATGATGAAGTCATCTCTGGCACATCGGAAGAGGAGCATTTGCAAATTTTGGAAGAAGTTCTAAAGAGATTGGAAGCAAATGGATTTCGATGCAACAAGCGTAAGTGTACGTTCGCAGCAGCAGAACTTGAATATCTGGGGAACACGCTCAATTCGAATGGCATACGTCCCTCCGAAAAACACTTGGACGCTCTTCGTTACCTACCTCGACCAACGAATGTGAAAGAATTGGAAGCAGTTATTGGTAAATTGAATTACTATAAACAATTTGTTTCGAACTTTTCGCAGGTGGCAGGTCCATTAAATTCACTTCGTGCCAAAGGGGTTAAATTTGTGTGGTCTGAGCAACAACAAATAGCGTTTGAGAGTTTGAAAGACAGCATCCTAAAAGCAACTCGGCTGGCGCATTATGATGTTTTGATTTCATTGTTACCTGTATGGCCGTATTTTCGAGCTGCAGACGAATCACAAGCCTCTAACGGCGATATTCAACCCGAGTAAGCAGATTCCCGAAATGACTATGCGACGTCTTCGGAACTGGGCTTATATTTTGATGGCTTACACGTCATACCAAATAAAGAATCGACCTACAGCGAAACATGCCAACGCAGACGCTTTGTCACGACTTCCAATTGGGCCAGATGTGTCTTTCGACGAACAAGATAAAAAATTGCATAAAGTAAACACTTTAATTCTTGGAGATTTAGACACCACTTCAATAAATGCAACAGTCATTGGAAATCTCACCAAGAATGATAAATTATTAAATAAAGTTTCTTCGTACATCAAAAACGGGTGGCCGGTTAAACTGGCGAGCAACGAAAAGGAGCTGAAACCATTTTTCGAACGTAAGTTACCTCTTTCTTTATTTAATAACGTGATTCTCTTGACTTCAGATTATGATCGTGTCATTATTCCGGAAGCTCTGCAGTCCAGAGCATTGAAATATATTCATGAAGGTCATTGGGGCTGTTCACGTATGAAGCAGTTAGCAAGGCGGTATATCTGGTTTCCAGATATGGACAAGCAGATCGAAAAATGGGTAGCTAACTGCGTCATATGCCAAACATCAGCATCGAATCCGAAAAAAGAATACGTCAATTGGCAACCAGCAGAAAATCCTTGGGAAAGGATCCATTTGGATTTTGCGGGTCCATTCTTCAATAAAATGTTGCTGATTGGCGTGGATTATTTTTCCAAGTTTCCATTCGTGGTATCACTTTCGTCGGTGACTTCTGAGTCCACAATAAGAGCTTTACAGATGATTTTCGCCATCGAAGGACTCCCAAAGACGATAGTGACGGATAATGGTACGCAATTCACCGCTCATGTTTTTGAAGAATTTTGCCACTACCATTCCATACAACATTGGAGAACAGCACCGTTTCATCCTGCTTCTAACGGTCAGGCCGAAAGGTTCGTGCGAACATTTAAAGAAGCGTTTAAGAAGATTTTCGAATAGGAGAAGAATACTGATGTTGCAGTCAACGTGTTTCTCTCAACATATAGAGCAACACCGAATCCTATTTCACAAAAGTTTCCAGCGGAGCTGTTGCATGGACGACAACATAGGAACCTGCTTTCGTGTTTTCTAACGAGCCAACATAAAATGTCTTTTTCAAGACAAAAACCTAAATTCCAACCAAATCAAAAAGTTCTAGCCAGACAATACAGGATGTCCAAGAAGCGGTGCAATGGAGTTATAACTAGTGTTTTGGGTAGTAACATGTATGGTATCCAAACTGATCGAGGATACATAAGGCGTCATCAAAACCAATTACGGTTATTGAAGCATCAACCTGAAGCAGACTCGACTTTCATTGGAAGTTCAGAAACTTCACCAAGTTCTAAACAAGATTCAATGGAAGGTAACGATAATTTAAATAACCATGAATTTTCTTCATCTTTTAGAAAAAACAATGATGAGAGTTCATCTGAAAATATGGAAATTGAACCGAAGCAGGAATCATTTGAGCAAGTCACATAACCAACTTCAGAAGTGCACAAGCACGCTTCCAATCATGCGGATATGGTTTCACCAGCTGGTCCACTAGAACTTAGAAGATCCAAACGACCTAAAAACGCTCCTGTACGGTTCCCTCAAGGATGCTAAGTGCTTACATCCTTTGTAATTGTAGCGGAGGAGATGTTGTAATCGCAACCTTAATATTAAATATTGTAATCACTGTACTTGTCATTGACTTACTCTGAATTTATATACATATATACCTATTTGACATTAAAACTTCATTCTGAATTACGAAGTCTTGGTGTTCACCTCTACTTATCAGTAACCGATTTAATTTTGGAAGTCAAATTGGATTTTAAATAATTTGTTTTATTTTTTTTATTTTACTAATTTTATTTGAATTGTAAATTTGGTTTTAAAAAAGCTTGGTTTTGAGTTGAAATATAATCTTTTTTAGTAAAAGTTGAAAAATTACTATTTTTTACTCCATATTATCTATATTTAGTCTAAATATTACCTATCTAGAGCCTCAGTAGTAGTTTAACTCATTTGTATTCTCTCCACAACCAATCCCACTCAACCACACAAACTATTTTCCAATCAGACTATGCATTACACACACACGAAACAACCCTCCCTCTCTGTTTTCGTCAGTTGGTTTTGTTGTGCGTGGCGTAAAGTTGTAAAGTGTGCTAAGTGCTAATAAGTGAGTTGTGAAAATAATAAAAAGAAATTTATCGAAAACAAAATTGTTTATCAAAGGAGTTGGAGCCAACAGGATTATTGTGTCCAAAAGGATATTTGGTAAGTCATTTTGGAATATATTAAATTTATTTATTTTTATTGGATGAAACGTTACTTTGGGTAGTTTTTTTTCCCTATTTCACCTTTTCTTATAAAGAATAGGTAAAAAAATCTCTTCTCTTTAACTCTCTAGTAAAAAATCAGTAAACAAATCACATCTTTTTTACTTCCTCATAAAAAACAAGTACAAATATTACTAGCATTTTTCCTGGACGCAAACAATGACTCGAACTATTGGACGACTGGCAGAAAATAGCGCGCAAAATCATTTTTGATGATATCGGTAAGTACTTTCGATTTATTAATTTAATTCATATTTTCTAAAACCTTAAATACTTGTCGTCTCAATTCGAAACTATGCAGTTTCTTGAATTACTTAGCAGCAGATGTCATAGCCCAAAAGTATATAACTCTTATCATTCCATACAAAATGTTATTGTTTTTGTTTAAAGTTTCAATTTAAGAATAAGTTGTAAAATATTTCTTATTGAACATTTCAGATTCCAACACTTCTGTTTTGTTATTGTTTTTGTTTAATGTTTCAATTTAAGAATAAGTTGTAAAATATTTCTTATTGAACATTTCAGATTCCAACACTTCTGTTTTGTTATTGTTTTTGTTTAATGTTTCAATTTAAGAATAAGTTGTAAAATATTTCTTATTGAACATTTCAGATTTCAACACTTCTGAACAGCAAATTGCCTAACAAACAGTTCAAAATATGCAGGCTGAACAAAGGGCAAGTGGATTGGGGCATTAAAAGTGGATTCCGTCGAAAATAAGGAACTCCTCGAAAAGTTAATGGCTAAGACGGAGGTTAGCTTGAACCTTATTGAAAAATGTGTAATGTTTTTTACAAACTAGCTCTATTTTGAGCTTAAAATTTACTTCTTCAAAGTTTCGAAAGAAATTAAACTTTAAGCAAATATTCGATTAAAAAATGAAAGACGTGGTTGAGTTGCGGTTACTTGGTAGAATGAACGTTTTATTTCGGTATTGTTTCAGTTTCTTTTTCTTCATTTTCTTTTCAATTTAAATTTTATTATTAATATGGCCGACAGGGCGGGCTATTTGAATTTTATACCATTTAATAATAATTCACAATAGGGTATTTTAATTCAAATTTTAATTAAGTTCGTTTTATAATTCATTTTAATGCATTGTCGAAACACCGGCCGCGTTGAAAGCCTGCAGGTCTTCAAAATTCTTCTTCTGGGAGTAGGGCCAGTTTAACGATTGGACGTCTGAGTGTTCCGTTTCGTGTCTTGATATCGGCTACCCTGACCTTTCCGTCCTGCCCTTCGACGACCGCCACGACTCTGCCCATTAACCATTGTTGTGGAGGAGTGTGGTCCTCGTGAATGAGAACGAGCTTTCCCACGATGAGATTGGGTTGCTCGTTGATCCACTTGGACCGAACCTGAAGGCCAAGCAGATACGCTTTTGAACACTTCTGCCAGAACTGCTGCTTGAGCCAGCATAGAAGCTGCCATCTTCTTAAGCAAGCCATCTGCTGTTCCGGGACATTCTCTGGGGGAAGTGACCGCAATGGACTGCCTACTAACAAGTGCGCTGGCGTTAGTGCTTCTCCATCGTTGGGGTCCGCGCTTAATGGAGCGATTGGCCTTGAATTGAGGATTGCCTCGACCTCGATTAGCACGGTAAGCAGCTCTTCTGCCGTTAGGAGTGCGTTCCCCACGGTGCGGTGCAACAGCGTTTTCGCCGCTTTCACTGCCGCCTCCCACAGACCTCCGAAGTGGGGAGCCCTTGGGGGTATGAAGGCGAAACTGAACCCTTCTTCTGCTGCGTACTGGTGAATGGCTTGCTTCCCTCGCTCGAACTCTTCTCCAACCTCTTTCAGGATCCTCTGGGCTCCCACGAAGTTCGTCCCGTTGTCGCAGTGAATCGTCTTCGGAATTCCTCGGCGACCAATAAACCTTTTGAAAGCAAGAATAAAACATTCTGAAGATAGATTAGTAGCTAATTCAAAATGTACAGCTTTGGAGGTGAAACAAACAAAAACAACTATGTACGTTTTGTACGGTGGCCGACCACGAATTTTTAAAGAGGTATATACAGGGCCACAAAAATCTACGCCACATATTAAAAAGGGTCTTTGTGCTCGCAGCCGATCTGCTGGCAGATTTCCCATGATTTGTTGGAGCAACTTTGGTTTATACCTAAAGCACTGTACGCAATTTCGTACAACTTTTTGACATGCTTCTTTGGCGTTTATTATCCAAATTTTTGGCGAAGCAATGCCACCATTGCTTGAGCTCCAGCATGGCAATTTTTTCTATGCAAATGCTTTAAGTACACTTTTATAAATTGCGAATTTTTTGTCAATAGTAATGGAAACTTGGCATCGTATTCAATTGGTGCGTGCAAAAGACGCCCACCTACTCGAATAAGCGAAAATGAACAATTGCTATCATTGAACTCATGTAAGAATGGATTGAGTTTTTGAATATGATTTGACAATGTTATTTTTCTTTTTAGTTTTTGAATCTCCTAGGAAAATTCGTTGTTTTGAACAATTTCAACGATTTTCAGGAATGCTAAATGCAACTCTTCTGCTGTGGGTGATTCTTCGAATACCTTTGTCTTATCTTTTAAAACTGCAAAAAAACGCATTACATGTACAAATGTTGTCACTAATTCTATATACGACGTTTCTTCTTCAATAAGCTCCATGAGTTTCGTACGGCAATTTTTAACTGCTACAAGAGCAACATTTGTTTTTCGCTTTTCTAAAGCTTCATTCTCTGGAGACAACTTGAAATGTGAATTGACTGGCCATAATTTTGGGTCTTCTAGTAAGAATGGCGGTCCATTAAACCATATTGAACTATTGAGCTCATCGACGTTACATCCTCTAGACACAATGTCTGCTGGATTGTGATTTGTTGGGACATGTTTCCATGATACATTATTTGTCCACTCTTGGATTTCCGAAACTCTGTTTGCTACAAAAGTTGCAAGTGAAGTTGGATGGGTTTTTATCCAATGCAACGTTATTTCAGAGTCGGTCCAAAAAACAATTTGGTCAACGTCAAGATTCAACATTGCCGATACTCTTAACCATAATTTAGAAAGAGTATGCGCTGCGCAAAGTTCTAATCGTGGAAGCGATTTAGTTTTTAAAGGGGCCACTTTGGACTTTGCGGTTAATAGCGTCGACTTGATACCTGCCGTGCTTTGACTTCGGATATAAATGCAACATCCATAAGCTCTCATCGATGCATCGGCGAACCCATGAATTTGAATTCTTGCCTTCGAATGGGTTTCGACAAACCTTGGTATTTTTATCTCGGAGAGCTGAGAGAGGTTTGCTTTGAAGTTTTGCCAACAAGTATCAAGGCGCAATGGAATCGACTCATCCCAATCAAGTTTTGCAATCCAAAGCTCTTGCAATAAGATTTTTGCTTTGGTAACGATGGGGCATAAAAGACCAAGAGGGTCAAACAGACGAGCAGAAACTGAAAGAATATTTCGTTTGGTGGCTCTCAGATCATGGAAAGTATCTTCCAGATTGAAAGAAAATGTATCTTCTTTCGGCTGCCAACAAATTCCCAAAGTTTTTGTACTGTCTGAGTCATTAAATTTTATGGATTTTTCTGTACTTACAGCATTGTACAATTCTGGATGGTTTGAACACCATTTAGCCAACTGAAACCCACCCTGTTTCAATACTTCTTCTATTTCATATTGAATAGTTTTTAAGGTTTCAATTTCATCGGCACCAGTTAAAAGATCGTCCACATAAAAATCGTTTTGAACAATTTTTGACCCCGTAGGGTATGAATCTTTGAAGATATCGCCCAACATCTTCAAACACCGTATTGCTAAAAATGGCGCTGGAGAAGTGCCATACGTTACAGTGTTAAGGCGAAAATATTGTAATGGTTGAGAGGGATTCTGCCTCCACACTATGAGCTGGTAAATCGAATGCTCTTCAGCAATGAGAACTTGCCGGTACATTTTCGCAATATCAGCCGTAATGGCATATTTATGAGTGCGAAAACGGAGCAATGTCGAAAACAGCTCCTCTTGAATGGTTGGCCCAACCATCAGATGTCATTCAGAGAAACTTGAGTAGGCGTTTTACATGATGCATCAAAAACTACTCGAAGCTTAGTACTTGTGCTTTGCGGTCGCAAGACACACTGATGTGGAATGAAATAGTGTGAGAATTTGGGAATCTCATTATTCGTTGGTGACATATGTCCCAATGATAGATATTCATTCATGAAATCCATATACATTGCTCTCAAATCATTATTTCTTGAAATTTTTCTCTCAAGTGCAAGGAATCGACGTTTGGCAGCTTCGAACGATGATCCAAGTGAATTCGGCGAAGATTTAAATGGCAATTTTACCTCAAACCGACCTATAGGCAAAAGTTTTGTATTTGCCACAAAATGATCCTCCCACATTTTTTGTTCCGGCGTTAGAAACTTTTTTGTCTCTCCCGGAATTTCTTCCATTAACCAGAATTTTTGTACGATTTTATCCAAGTCTGGCAATTCTTCGGACTGGCATACCAAATTACATTGTTTGGTATTTGAATTTGTACTCTTGGGATATTTTCCAGATACGATCCAACCAAGCAGAGTTTTTTGAATGGTTGGGAAATCGGGACCTTGTTTAATTTGACCAACAGATAACAATTCAAAGAATGTTTCTGCTCCTATTAGCAAATCAATTTTTTGCGGTTTATTGAAACAAGGATCGGCCAGCTGAATATTGGAAGGAATATTCCAATTCGCTGTATTTATAGCATGATCGGGTTGATATTTAGAAATTGAATTCATAACCCAATAATCTGCAGAGAATGAATAGTCATTGAATCGTGACTTTACTTCTGCAGTTAACTTTTTATTGACTGTGGTACTTGCTTTACCAATACCAAGTAAATTAAGAGACTTTTCCTCTTTGCGAATCTTCAACCTTTGCGCAAGCTCTTCAGTTATGAAGTTTATCTGCGAACCCGAATCAAGCAATACTCGAGCTGGCATGTATTCACCAGTAATGCCCTTTATTTGTACTACAGCAGTAGCAAGAATAACTTGGTCAGTTAGAACCGAGGCATGCATAGCTTGAAAACTTGTGGGAGCTTGGGTTGACGATGTACCATTAAAAGTTGTTTCATATTGATGTAACAACGTATGATGCGAACGATTACATACACTGCACCGACTTAATTTGCATTTTGAAACTGTATGTCCTTTTCGAAGGCAGTTAATGCAAATTGGAACACCTTTAGCGTATTCGAATCTTTGTAATACAGGCAGTGCAGCGAATGTTTGACATTTAGTTATGTAATGTTCATTGGATTTGCAATAGAAGCACTTCAATTTATTTTGTTGCGAGTTTACGCAAGCAAATGAAGACCTTTGATTTCGATGACGACTTAAATCTTGTTTCAGTTTGGATTGCTTATCAGCGGATTTATATTTTGAACTTGAAGCTTCTTCAGCAGAAAGATGCTGATATCTCTTATTGAGCGCTTCTTCACAGTCTTTCCATAAAGGAAGAGTACTGTAGTCTAATTGTTCTTCCCATTTAGACCTAGTGATTGCATCCACCTTCGACATGACTAAATGTATTATAATCGCGTTTGTGATGTTTTTATCATCGCCAAATGACAGAAGTGAATCGTAAATTGCAGAAACTGTATCGATCATGCTTCGCAATGAAGACGCGGATGCTTTTGAAATTTCTTTTAATTCGAAAAGCGTTGAAACATTGTCAAAAAATATTAAGCAATTGTTATCGTAAACTTTCTTTAAACTCGCAAGTGCCTTAGGATAATTCTGTTCGGTAATTTGGAAAGCTTTAACTGTTCCTAAGGCTTCACCTGACAAACATGAAATAAGGTGATTGAATTTTTCGATATCCGGAAGCATCGGATCATTATCAACCAAGTTTTCGAAAAGACTAATAAAATTTTTGTATTCTGAATATTTACCGCTGAATTTCGGAAGAGACATTTTCGGAAGTCGGGAATGATGAGGATTGCTGAAGGAATTATCAACAGCATTAGATTGACGCCTCTTGTTTGTATGCGACATAAGTAGGGACTTTGCACCTACACAAACGTCTTCTATTTCCCCGCGGACCATATCACTATGATCAACTGACTCAATTTCCGATTGACATTTCATAATTTCATCAATGTATGAATTTAATATATCCAACCGACATTCCAGTTCAATTGGGTTAAACGACAAAGTTTTTTGTTCTAATCCCGTTTTAATACGAATAATGTTGTTTTTAATTACTAACCGCTGATGTTTTAATTGTTCAAGGCTTGCATCAGTAGATGGAGAAGTTTGCCTTTTCTTTCCAGCCATATTCATTAAATCAAGAATAATTTTAAAAAATGAACAAAAAATTAATTTATTTTTTGGAATTAGTTTATCCAAACCTATTCAAATTGCACTGGTAATAATTTTAAATTATCGGAATTATTCGAAAAATTAGTTTATTTTCATATAAAAATTCCGATAAAAATTTAATTTATTATCACCGTATTAATGTGCAAATAAAGTTAATTAACTTGAATTAATATTGTTTATTAATCACAATCTATCGATTGCATTAAATATCGAAACGAAAAAAAAAATAAAAAATAAAACTTTTAAAATTATTTGCTGAATCACACTCTGTATCCAAAGATAATTTTGCTTCGCTGGCTACGACCACCACAAGTGACAAATGAAACTTGACGAAAGTGAACGAAAGAAAGAATGACCGAAAAATGTCATTCAAGTGTCAACTCGGTTTACAAAAAATGTAAACAAACTTCTTTTCGCGAAATCGGAATTAAATTCACTTTCTTTTTAATTTTTTAATCAATTTAATTGAGTTTTATTAATTTAATTAAATAAGTTAATGTGCAATTAAATTAAGTAAAGTGAATTTCGTTCGAGAAAAATAATTTTACACCTTTGTAAGCCAGTGGATGGATAAAGTGATAACAGCGGCGGCGTGGCGGCGCGGCAGATTCAGCGATAAGAACGAGAACAAATTAAAGTTTTTTTTTTATATATTAATTGAATTGTGAATTATTAGTTTAAACTCACTTATTTAATTATAAACACAAATAAAATTTTAATAAAATGCAATTTAAAATCACCAAGTTGTTGTTTGTTTTATTCACCACAATATGTATATATTTGTTGTTTTATATTGAAAGTGACAAAGATTGAAAGTGGGTGCAATTAGTTCAAATAGAAATCAAATTTTGTAAATCGATTAAATAAATCAAATTTTAAAATTAAATTATTTTGCACTTTCAATTTTTGTAAATACCTCTTGATTAGGTGTATTGTCTACTTTGGACGTCACTTCCCTTTTGCAGTCTTCGCAAATGCAATTTTCGTGCATTGAGTATGTGGATGACGATGGAGCTTTGGTGCTTCGATGGGGATGTCGTCAACGATCGAAGATTGCTGCTTCTTGGTTTTAAAATGGGGGTGGTTTTTCACTCGATTATTTTATTGTCTTTTTTGTTTGTGTTTTAAGCACTCACGCACGATTTTATTGACTCTACCGATTTTAATTAGTTTTAATGTTTTAATAAGAGACGCGAATATATATTTGTGAACTATATATATTATATATATATATATGTATGTGAACACTTCGCGTAATTTAATAAAATTTACAAATTATTTTAAATATAATTTGTCCCTGCTCGGGCGCCATGAAAAATTTGTAATGTTTTTTACAAACTAGCTCTATTTTGAGCTTAAAATTTACTTTTTTAAAGTTTCGAAAGAAATTAAACTTTTAGCAAATATTCGATTAAAAAATGAAAGACGTGGTTGAGTTGCGGTTACTTGGTAGAATGAACGTTTTATTTCGGTATTGTTTCAGTTTCAGTTTCTTTTTCTTCATTTTCTTTTCAATTTAAATTTTATTATTAATATGGCCGATAGGGCGGGCTATTTGAATTTTATACCATTTAATAATAATTCACAATAGGGTATTTTAATTCAAATTTTAATTAAGTTCGTTTTATAATTCATTTTAATGCATTGTTTTGAGTTGAAATATAATCTTTTTTAGTAAAAGTTGAAAAATTACTATTTTTTACTCCATATTATCTATATTTAGTCTAAATATTACCTATCTAGAGCCTCAGTACTAGTTTAACTCATTTGTATTCTCTCCACAACCAATCCCACTCAACCACACAAACTATTTTCCAATCAGACTATGCATTACACACACACGAAACAACCCTCCCTCTCTGTTTTCGTCAGTTGGTTTTGTTGTGCGTGGCGTAAAGTTGTAAAGTGTGCTAAGTGCTAATAAGTGAGTTGTGAAAATAATAAAAAGAAATTTATCGAAAACAAAATTGTTTATCAAAGGAGTTGGAGCCAACAGGATTATTGTGTCCAAAAGGATATTTGGTAAGTCATTTTGGAATATATTAAATTTATTTATTTTTATTGGATGAAACGTTACTTTGGGTAGTTTTTTTTCCCTATTTCACCTTTTCTTATAAAGAATAGGTAAAAAAATCTCTTCTCTTTAACTCTCTAGTAAAAAATCAGTAAACAAATCACATCTTTTTTACTTCCTCATAAAAAACAAGTACAAATATTACTAGCATTTTTCCTGGACGCAAACAATGACTCGAACTATCGGACGACTGGCAGAAAATAGCGCGCGAAATCATTTTTGATGATATCGGTAAGTACTTTCAATTTATTAATTTAATTCATATTTTCTAAAGCCTTAAAAGCTTAAATACTTGTCGTCTCAATTCGAAACTATGCAGTTTCTTGAATTACTTAGCAGCAGATGTCATAGCCCAAAAGTATATAACTCTTATCATTCCATACAAAATGTTATTGTTTTTGTTTAAAGTTTCAATTTAAGAATAAGTTGTAAAATATTTCTTATTGAACATTTCAGATTCCAACACTTCTGTTTTGTTATTGTTTTTGTTTAATGTTTCAATTTAAGAATAAGTTGTAAAATATTTCTTATTGAACATTTCAGATTCCAACACTTCTGTTTTGTTATTGTTTTTGTTTAATGTTTCAATTTAAGAATAAGTTGTAAAATATTTCTTATTGAACATTTCAGATTTCAACACTTCTGAACAGCAAATTGCCTAACAAACAGTTCAAAATATGCAGGCTGAACAAAGGGCAAGTGGATTGAAGCATTAAAAGTGGATTCCGTCGAAAATAAGGAACTCCTCGAAAAGTTAATGGCTAAGACGGAGGTTAGCTTGAACCTTATTATCAAGAAACTGTGCCTTGGAGTTGAGAGGACGGATACAGCTGAAATTCCCGACAGCTTGTTGCCCATCAAAGATCACACCCAGATAGATGAGCTGGAAGAAAAAATTGGGGCTGATCCAGTTTTGAAGCGAGTGTTGGTATGCGTAAATTCTTTTGTATTTTTACTAATGTATTTTTTCTAATGTTTCTTACTAATGTATTTTTATTAATGTATTCTTACTAATGAATTTTGACTAATATTATTTTTCTCTATGTGTTAAATTAAAACTAAAATTTTTGTTTCGTTCTGTTTTGCTTCTAAATAGATTAGAAAACTCAGCACATTTGGAGCAGTAAGCGCGAATAAAACTGTTCGCACAATGTCCAGGTGCATGTTTGAAGACACTTTGCTCCTCAAATACTCGTGGTTCGGGACGGCCAACAAAAAACAGTTCGATGTGTTTAAGTACATTTTTGGAGTGATGGGAGTGGCGGTCAGGAAGAAGTTACCGAACTTAAGCGCTGCGGAGGGATCCGCATACATAAAAACATACTTGAAACAGGACCGTTTCAGGCTAGGGGAAAAATGAAAGTTAATTTTACCTACATTTCTTTTTATACAGTTAAATTTATATATTTAAGTAGCTATAATAAACTAAAAAATAGAATATTGCTTTTATTTTTTTTTTCTAATAAATTTGTGTATTTATTAAATTTTGTTTATTAATCTTAAGTTATATAATGATGATGTTCAAATGGTAGACATGTGCATTGAAGAGGACACAAGCGTCCACAGGTTTTTCTCAAAACCCACCTCTGTCTATAAACTCCTACTCTCACCTCCCTGCGGTGAACATCGGGTGCCTAGTACCTCAACTGGAGATTGGGTTCTAACCCCAGTGGAAAGTTGTTAGGGGCAGCAAACGAGAGAGGGGGGAGAGGTGTTTCCACTAAGGCACCTCTCCTTATCTAGACGGCAGCGGATGAATTCTCGAGATGAAATCAACGGTGGCATCTACAGTTCCAGTAAGGTTGAACTACTTAGTGAACACCTTATAGGGCTTCTACGACTTCCTGACCACGTAAAAATCTTTCTAGTTGCCAAGCACCAACAAGCCTCGCATACGGACAAATTTAATGTTGACAACCCAAGCAAACAAAATAAGGACAATGAACTTCGGATCTGTACGTGGAATGTTAGGTCCCTTGACAGACCACGTGCAGCTGAACAATTAGCGGAAGCCCTAAACTGCCGCAAGGCAAATATTACCGCCATCCAAGAAAAGGAATGGTATGGACCGGGCAAACGCAAACTAAAAGACTGCGATATATACTACGGCCACTGCTACCGAAAACAAAGGCAGCGTCTATTTGGGTGTGGATTTGTTGTTGGAACTAGACTCCGGCAAAAAGTCTTGAGTTTCAACAGTGTGAGCGAGTGCATCAAGACAATCCGCATCAAGGCTAAATTCGCCAACATAAGCCTAATATGCGCGCATGCCCCAAGACATATGAGCAGTGCCCTGGCTATGACATTAAAATTGTCTTAGGAGATTTTAACGCCAAGCTAGGAAGAGAAGACATCTTTGGTGGCACAATCGGGAGATACAGCCTGCACAACACCACCTCCGAAGACGGATTCAGGCTGATCGATTTCGCTGCGGGGCGAGACGTTCTAGTAGTTAGTACGCAGTTCACACATCTCAATATCCACAAGGAGATATGGAAACCTCCTGATCAATCAACTGTCAACCAGATTGACCACATTGCGATCGACGCACGACACTTCTCCAGTATAAAGGAGAACATTCCGAACATGTCCGAACATTCCGAGGGGTCAACATTGACTCGGACCACTACCTCGTTGTAGCCAAGGTACGGCTCCGGATATCCCGATCCAAGCCAAAACAAGGAAGTACTGTGAGAAGTTTTGACGTTAGACGGCTACAATCGCAAGAGACTGCCATGTCCTTTTCCGATCGAGTTTCTAATAACCTCTTAAGGAGTCCTACGCTGCCTACATTAAGCATTGAAAACCAGTGGCAACATTGCCTTGCAGCCATCAGAGATGCCGCCTCTGAAGTGCTAGGTTTCACACGGCCACAACAGCGAAACCCCTGGTTTGACGACGAATGCCGGCAAGCACACGCAGCGAAGCAAGAGGCATGCAAAACGGCGCTGCACAGGAGGACCAGAGCAGCTCGCGAGCTCTACGAGCTGAAGAGGAGAGAGGAACACACAGAGGGATGTCACAACAGGAATGAGGTTCGTAAATTTTACCAAAAGGTATAAAAAACCTTTCAAGGGAGGAGGGATCAGGGGCACATCGTAGTAGAACCGCAGTCTATGTTGAGAATGTGGAAAGACCACTTCTCCAAATTTTATAACAGCGATGACGAACCGAATTTCGCTGTAAGGGAGATAGAACCACTCAACCTAGGCGACGCAGATCAACAATTCCGCCTACCCTACCTCGACGAAGTGAAGATAGCTGTATCTAAACTGAAGTCAAACAAAGCTGACGGCATCGCTGCCGATCTAATCAAAGCAGCAGTCGATGACTTGGTATGGAGCATGCACCAACTCATCTGCAAAATATGGTCGGAAGAAAGCATGGCCGATGAGTGGAATCTCAGCATAGTGTTCCCGATACATAAAAAAGGAGACCCTCTAAATTGCGCCAACTACAGAGGCATCAGTCTCCTTAACATAGCATATAAGATCCTCTCTGCCGTATTATGTGAATGTCTGAAGCCGTTCGTCAACAACCTGATAGGTCCTTATCAGTGTGGCTTCAGACCAGGAAAGTCCACTATCGACCAAATATTCACGTTACGGCAGATCTTGAAAAAAACCCAGGAACTTCAAATCGATACCCACCATCTCTTTATCGATTTTAAAGCCGCGTATGACAGCATCTATAGGGAAGAGCTCTACAGAGCAATGTCTAGTTTTGGCATCCCTGTCAAACTTATCCGTTTGTGCAGAATGACGATGGAGAATGTACGCTGCTCTATCAAGGTCGGAAAAGATCTCACCGATGTATTTGATGTCAAAAAAGGTTTTAGACAAGGCGATGCATTGTCATGTGACTTCTTCAACATCGTTCTGGAAAGAATTGAGCAAAACTCAACCGTCAACACTAGAGGCACAATCTTCCAAAAGGTCCATCCAATTACTCGGATACGCATATGATATTGACATAATTGGAAGATCAAAGCGTGATGTCAGTGGAGCGTTTTTTAGCATTGCGACGGAAGCGAAGAAGATGGGTTTAGTGGTCAATGAGGGCAAGACCAAGTATATGCTGTCATCGAAAAAAGACATTGAACAATGACGTCTTGGACAAAACGTCACCATGGGCAGCTATAACTTTGAGGTAGTTAAGGACTTTGTCTACCTAGGCACCGGTATTAACACAGACAACGACACCTGCTCTGAAATCAAACGAAGAATAACTCTTGCAAATCGCTGCTTCAGGACTTAGAAGGCAATGGAGTAGTAAAGTCCTCTCTCGAGCATCTAAAATCACCATCTATAAGACACTCATCATCCCGGTTCTTATTTATGGCGCTGAGGCCTGGACCCTGTCAAAGAAAGATGAGAGCGTCTTAGGATGCTTCGAGAGAAAAATTCTTCGGGTGATTTTTGATTTTGATTTGATTTATAACGACGAACTATACGGGCTGTACAGCGACTCTGACCTAGTTAGCAGAATTAAAGTCCAACGGCTTAGATGGCTAGGTCATGTAGAGCGAATGGACATCAACGCTCCAGCCCGGAAGGTCTTCGAATCTAATCCCGAGGGACGGCGCAGTAGAGGAAGACCGCGACTCAGGTGGTGCACGCAGATGGGCGAAGACCTCAACCAACTTGGCGTGCGAAACTGGAGACAGCTAGCTAGGGACCGAGCTGGCTGGAGACGCATGTTGATTGAGGCCAAGGTCCGCCCCGGACTGTAGCGCCACTTTAAGTAAGTAAGTAAGTATATAAATATATATATATATTTAAGTATGCATTAGTTTTAAGTTGCTAAGGTAGATAAATGTTTAGTTTTAAAATGAATAAAAAACATGTAAAAAGTAATTTTTTAAGCTCTTTTTATTTAAAAGGAATTTTATTTTCAGGAAAGTTATAAATAGTTTTAAAATAACTGATTTCGGATTTATACTGTTTTTTTTTAGTAACCTAATTCTAACCGACGAAAAATAATGGGTTTTAAGTAACCTAATTACAACGTTGAAACCAGCTATTAAGAAAAACGATTTGCAGGTTTCCTTACTACCTGTATTAAGTGGTAAATAAAATACGTCACCATAACGCTTCAAATTAACGTTAACGGAACGTGAGATATTAACCGTTTCTTATCGGTTACATTTAATCTCCAATAAGCAGTTATTATTTTACCGTTTAAAGCTGGTTTTTTGTTACCACACAAAAACATAGGTTTAGAAGAAGTTATTATTAAACTCTTTAAAATCGGTTTTTTGTTACCAAGAAAAAAACCAAGTTTAAAAATGAATGACCATTTCGGGTAAAGGTAATGGTTCTGGAACGTCTCCCAGCCGTGATTTTTACCGATTTCATTACTTTTCGGTAAATAACCTCGGGTTATAAATCGGTTTGTAAGCCGAATTTTTACCAAAAATTGTTGCTTGGGTAGGTTAAATATTTTGAAGGAATGTCATGATAGTCCATTAGCAGGGCATATGGGAGTAAGGAAAACGTTTACTGGGATAGGAAGTAAATAGTATTGGCCAGAATTGAGAAAAGATAAAACGAATTATGTTAGAAACTGTAGGATATGTCAACAAGTGAAATCAATTAATGATAAGCCAGCCGGTCTTATGACGGAACGAATAGGAGTTTCTTCTCCGTGGGAGATGATTAGTGTGGATTTAGTGGGCCCATTACCCAAGTCGAATAGAGGTTATATGTACATACTTACCATCGTAGATTATCTTACAAAATTTCCGTTATTATTTGTATTAAGGACTGCAACTGCAAAGGTAGTATGTAAGGAGTTAGAGGACAATGTGTTCTTACTATTTGATGTTCCATAGGTTGTCATTTGTGACAACGGTCCGCAATTTAAGAGAATGGAACTTAAGGTACTTTGTGAGGAATACTCATCCAAAATTAGGTTTACCCCACACTACCATCCTCAGGCTAACCCCGCGGAGAGAATAAACCAAATTATTAAAACTACGTTGAGAGCTTATGTTTCAGAAAATCACAGAGTTTGGTATTGTCAATTAACTAAAGTAGCTTGTGCTATACGCACTTCTCATCATGAAGTATTAGAAGTTTCACCGTATTATGCTAATTTCGGCAAAGAAATGTCAACCAGTAGTAGAGAGGAATTAAAACTTAGTGATCAGGATATAGAAAAAAACAATAGCTTAGGGCGGGCATAGCTGTCAAACTTCGAACAGCGTCCAAGAAATCGGAGGAAACATACAACATCAGGAAGAAAGATATTCAATATCTTCCAAATTATGTTGTCTGGCGTAGGAATTTCGATTTGTCGAATGCGGCAAACTACTACGCAGCTAAGAGTTAGCTCCAAAGTATGTCGGACCATTTAAAATCCGAAAACCCTTATCTCCTTGGACGTATGTCCTTGAAGATAACAACGGTAAAGATCGAGGCACTTGGCACACGAAAGACCTTTAACCTTTTAACTCTCTGGCAGAAAATGATTAAGTCCCAAATAAGTAATTAACTTTGGTATTTTAATTTTTGCTTTTTCGTAATAATGCACATCTTCATAAACTTTTGTTTAATGTTTAAAAATCTGCCAGAGCATGTTTAAAAAAAAAATTGGAATTTACTGTACGTTGGAAGTCGTTTGTGTTTTGAACAAGTATTTTTTTTTTTGGAGAGATTTGTGGCGGAAATTTTATTTCCAAAACAAAAACACACTTTTCTAGAACTTGGAAGAAGTTGTCACTTTACTGCGTGAGAGCGGGACGACCGTGGTTTACCAACTATCGGTTCTCTCGCTCAGTATGGTGGCAAAAACCATATTTTCTTTGACAGGTTACATTGGTTGATGGGATGGTTTCCATGGAAGTGAAACCAAACCAGATGGACGGTCTGGTGGATGCGTGTGGAAAAGTTGCATGATCGCGAGAAGTCACTCCGAATGGAGAATGGCCTAAGGCCTAACCTAAAATCGTTAATTAATATTAAAGCTAATAATTTGGATAAATTATATTTTTTGTTTAAGTTTTGTTTAAATTATTAAATTGTAATCAATTGTATTCTTTACCTAACGTATGTAACTTAAACTATTTTTATGGACGTATGGACTATTAAGTTTCAAACAACTTAGTTCAAGAGAAGAATCGAAGGATCTGGAAGTCAATTCTTTTCGAACAGTCAAGGTGAATAGTGAGACAAGTTTCTATTTTCGAACAGAGTCGAGAAAGATAAGAAAAGTGAGAAAAATAAAAATTGAATAGTGTTTGTGAAGTAGAAATAAAAAAAAGGAAGGGAAGGATTAGTTCGGAGATTTGTTGCTGAAAAAAAAGATAAGTACAAATTTTTCAATTAATTTGTGTTAGTTTGTATTTCTTGAGAATCCCAATTTCTTTTGTGTGAACATAGACCTTAACGGGCCATCGTCCGATTTATTTTATACCATTTTATATCATTTTATATAAAACGAAAAGATCCTGAGTTTTTATCCTACGTAGTAAGGTTTCTCAGGCACAACTTGGGTAAAATTATATCTGTTTTATTTTCTTTTCTAATGGTTGAATTTTTTTTCTTTGTTTCCTTTAGTTATAAAGGTTTGCAATTTCCTTTTTTTTTATTTCAGGAAAAAATTACTGGCGCCCTTTCATTACTAAACGTAAGAACGCCCCTGTGGCAATTTCAATCAAATCATATTTTTTTTATATCAGAGTGATATCAAAATCGCAAGCAACTTAATTAATCGACCCTTCAATTAATTAAATTGCATACTGAACTCACTTCTCGCTGAGCTCGTCGTGGTGGCAGCACTTAATTGCTGCTTTTTGCAATTTTGCCTCGTCGCCTCTTCGCCGCATTGTTTGACAGTTCGGCATAATTCGTACATTTTAATTCTATATCGCGGTAGTTGTTCAAGTGTTTCTTCTTTTTTATTTTTTTATAATAATAATTTATATTATAAAGTGCAACAAATAAGCAGAATAATTTGCAATAAAATGAATTTTCTATCGAGTGTCAGCGTATCTTATGACCACATTGGCCCTCTCCCTGGTAAAACCCTTGATAGAATCATCACTGAAGCGGAACGGCACAAGATCCGCCTAATTATTAGGAGCGATCGTTAACGATCATCACACGGTATGTGGGAGTACGAATATCAACGACAGAGGTGAGTCTCTTTTTGATTATATTCTTGGTACTAACTTCTTAGTAAGTAATGTTGGAAATGAATCAACCTTTATTACTAAAACTCGACAAGAAATCCTAGACATAACTCTTGTCTCCAAAACTATTCACCATATGATCTTGGACTGGAAAGTATCCAAAGAACACTCGTTTTCTGCTCATAGATATATCCAGTTCAATATCAATGTGGATGAAAACCCTAGTCCATTGACTTTTCGAAATTATCGGAAAACTGACTGGGCTTCATACAGGAACTTATTACAAGGTTTACTAAAACCTGGACTATCTAGTCCTTCCTCTAACGCTAGCGAACTTGACAACAAAGTCAATGACCCCAACTCTGCTATGAATAGATCGCTAGAAATTGCTTGTCCACGTATACTCATAAGAGGAAAGATGAAACCACAATGGTGGTCCTCAGAGCTTGACTCGCTCAGAAGAGAATGTAGAAAACTCTTCAACCGAGCCAAAGCCGCAAGACTAGCCTCTCACTGGGATTCTTACAAAGAATCCCTAAGAATTTACAAGAAGGCACTAAGTAAATCTAAATGATATTCCTGGCGATCCTTCTGTGGCACGATAGAAGCAACTTCTGAAGCCTCAAGGTTACGGAAAATTCTTTCAACTAATCCAGCGATGCCAAGCTGCCTGAAAAATGCAGACGGCCCCTGGACAAATTCAATATACCCTAAGCACGTAAATGCTCGCAAGTCAATCCTAAAGATCTACGACCTATAAGTCTATCATCATTCTTAAGACCTCGGAAAGATTGATTGATATCCATTTAAGGACAAGTCTCAATACGCCTACTGAAAAGGTAAATCGGTGGAAACGGCGTTACACACCTTAGTACGCACCATCGAATATTCCCTCCATCATAGAGAGTTCACTTTGGTTGCCTTCCTTGACATCGAAGGTGCTTTTTACAACGTGGACACATTTGCAATCACATCTTCACTAACATTTTTAAACGTAGAGTTCGCTTGGGGAGTTAATTCATTTAATGCTGACTAGTAGAATAATGTACTCAAAACTGGGCAACTGTTCTGCCAGACGATTCGTTAGTAGAGGGACGCCACAAGGTGGTGTTCTATCCCCTCTCCTCTGGAACCTAGTGGTGAATGAAATCCTAACTAGTCTGGATGCGGAGGGTTTCACAGTGATTGACTATGCGGACGATGTTGCTATAGCGGTTTCAGGAAAGCATCTTAACACCTTTAAAGAACTCTTACAAAATGCCTTAGACAGACTAATACTTTGGGCTGATCGGTGTGGACTGAGTGTTAGGTTAGGTTAAAGTGGCTGCGGATTCAGAATCCACACACTTAGGCCAAAAGAAAATGCCCATTGTGATACCACATGAATCTAGAGAATTACTTCTTACTAGTAGAACCATTTTGAGCTTTTTATAAAGCGAAGAAGATATTTCATATCCTTTTTAGCTAGTTCACTGGGATTATCAAAAGAGTAGTCTCCCAGACGAAGTTTGCGTCTTAGTGAAAGAGCAGGGCAAGTGCAGAGAAGGTGAGAGATTGTTTCCTCTTCTTCCTCGTCCATACAGCTCCTGCAGAAGTCATTTGAGGCTACACCAAGTCGTATTGCGTGTATTTCTATATTATTTCTTTTCATTAAAGACTGGAATACTGGTGATTTAAAACTTGTTTCATTATCCATAACTATTTTTTTACACTTTGGATATATCTGAAGTATCTCTAATACTTTTTCCTTCAAATTTGTTTTGTCTTTCAATTCCAGGATGCTTGCATACTTACTAAATTTATCGATGCACGTTAAATATAATTTTTTATTTATGTAGAAGATGTCTATGTGTAGCATTTCCTCTTCCTCTTTTGGAATTGGTGCCTCACCAATCTTTTCCTTATGTGGTTTGCGATCGTATTTATTTATATTGCATATGTCGCAAAATCTAACATATTCTTCAAAATCTCGCCTAATTGTCGACCAATAGTAATTTTTCTCTATTTGTTTAGTATTTTCTTTAGCATTTGTTCTACGATTTCTACTTGATCTTCTTTATTTATTATATCTTGTGCTGAAAATTCGCATTCTATGAATTTATTATTAAATTCCTTCAATTTATCTCTTACTTGATAAATTTCTTCTGTCTTTCCATAAATTCCTATTGTTCCTGGGGTTATATATTTTTTTAAAATATTGACTATATTTTCATTATTTAAAGTAAATCATTATTCTTTTGTTGTTAAAAGCATTTATTATTTCATCAGATTCTGTTTCAGATTGTTCAAATATTATTTGCTGTTTGAATTTATTCACACATTTACTTAGTTTTTCGCTACTTTCTGCACTATGTTGTGTATTGTTATCTTCTAACATATTTAAATTCTGTCTACTTAATGCATCTGCCAGTACATTGGTTACTCCTGGTTTGTAAATTATTTTAGGGCCATATTCTTCTATTATTGAATACCATCTCTTCATTTTGGCATTCGGATTTTTCTTTGAGCATGAAAACGTTAATGGTTGGTGACCTGTATTTATTTCAAGATCTTTTACACCATATAAATAGTTTCTCAAATTTTTTAAAGCATATACTATTGCGTATAGTTCTTTTTCGTTTGCCGCATAACTGCGTTCTGATTTTTGCAATGTTTTGCTAATAAATGTTATTGGTTTTCCGTTCTGTGGAAGAACTGCTCCTACAGTGTCGTCTGAGGCGTCTGTGGTTAAAATTAATTTCTTATTGAAATCTGGTTGATTTAATTCAACTTCTTTTATTAGATTATTTTTTAATATTTCAAAAGCTTCAATTTCTTCTTTATCTAAATTTATTTTAGTTTTCTTTGCTAAGTATGTTGATACTTGACCATTTTCATTCTGTAAATGCTTTGTTAATGGTTTTGCTATTTGTGCATGATTCTTAATAAATTTGCGATGATATCCTATCATACCTAGGAATGATCTAAGTTGTCTAAGAGTTTCTGGTTAAGGGTATTGTTTAATTGTTTTTACCTTTTCATCATCTGTTTTTATTATGTTTTGTGCAACTACATATCCCAAAAACTTAATTGAATCTTTAAAAAATTCTGATTTTTCTAAACTGATTTTCATATCAGCTTCTTTTAAAACTTTTATAATTGTAGCTAAATGTTTTTTATGACTTTCTATTGATTCTGAATAGATTATAATGCCATCAATGTAAATGTGGCAAAACTTTCCTATAAATGGACGTAATATGTTGTCAATTGCTCTCTGAAATATACTCGGAGCATTACCTAGCCCGAATGGCATTCGCAAATATTCATATTTGCCATTATTGACACTGAAACTTGTTTTTTTTTTATGTCTGAATCTTTCATTTTTATTTGGTGGTAACCACTTTCCAAATCTATACTAGAAAATATTTTTGCTTTCCCTAAATTGCTTAATATGACATTTGTGTCTGGTATTGTTTATTTGTCCACAACTGTATTTTCGTTTAATTTTTTGAAATCGATCACCATTCTCATTTTTGGTGTATTGTCTTCGTTAAATCCTTTTTTGGGCACTACCCATACTGGACTATTATAAGCACTTTTGCGTTCTCTTATTATTCCTGATTCTATTAATTTTTTTACTTCTTTATTTATGAATTCATTTGCACTATGAGGATATGGATATTGTTTTGTCCATATTGTTTTGTCTTCTACTGTATTTATTTCAGCAACTAACGGGTGATTTTTTAAGAGCTTGAGAACTTTTTTAAAAAAAAAAAACGCATAAAATTTGCAAAATCTCATCGATTCTTTATTTGAAACGTTAGATTGGTCCATGACATTTACTTTTTGAAGATAATTTCATTTAAATGTTGACCGCGGCTGCGTCTTAGGTGGTCCATTCGGAAAGTCCAATTTTGGGTAACTTTTTCGAGCATTTCGGCCGGAATAGCCCGAATTTCTTCGGAAATGTTGTCTTCCAAAGCTGGAATAGTTGCTGGCTTATTTGTGTAGACTTTAGACTTGACGTAGCCCCTATAGTCTAAAGGCGTCAAATCGCATGATCTTGGTGGCCAACTTACCGGTCCATTCCTTGAGATGAATTGTTCTCCGAAGTTTTCCCTCAAAATGGCCATAGAATCGCGAGCTGTGTGGCATGTAGCGCCATCTTGTTGAAACCACATGTCAACCAAGTTCAGTTCTTCCATTTTTGGCAACAAAAAGTTTGTTAGCATTGAACGATAGCGATCGCCATTCACCGTAACGTTGCGTCCAACAGCATCTTTGAAAAAATACGGTCCAATGATTCCACCAGCGTACAAACCACACCAAACAGTGCATTTTTCGGGATGCATGGGCAGTTCTTGAACGGCTTCTGGTTGCTCTTCACT
>OX608073.1:192954640-192962140 GCA_951509635.1 Eupeodes luniger | reverse complement strand
AGCAAAAAGCGTTTAATTTCATTCACTCATCAACCAGGATGGTGATTGAAAATGCTTTTGGTTTGCTAAAAGGACGGTTCAGAAGAATTAATAAGTTCACTGAACAACGAAATCTTAATTCAGTCAAAAGAATTGTTGTAAGCGCTTGCATTTTACATAATTTGTGTATTATCAACGCTGATACCATTGTACTGGACCAAGAAGCAACACCCGAGGAAAGACATTTAGAACAAAACTCGAATCTTGAAAACAGTGCATCTCGAAACCGTCGTGAAGCATTATTCTCATATCTGTGTCAACAAAATATTCTTTAATTAAAATTGCGTTTTAACTATGGCATTTGTTTTCTTTTTCATTAAATTACCTTATCTAGATGAGCTAAAACAAAAAATCGAAATTCTCCTCTAGGGAATCTCAAAAAGTACCTAGCTACATACTCTATACAAATTTGAAGCAAATTAAAGCAAAACACAATAGTTTATTTGTTTAAAAATTTTTCGATCAATTCGAATTTTGTTTTTCTTGACTCTGCTTTTTGCAATTCAAGCTGCGCTTTGTCACGTTGACGCTGCTGAAATCGTTCTTCGGCTGCTTTCATTTCGCGCTGCCTCTGCTTCAACTTTTCCTTATAATAGTCAGATCTCGACATTGCAGTTCTCCTAGTTTTAATTTTGGCAGGTCTTGTTGATGGCAGTGCAGCAACTCCAACAGAAGCTACTGGGGCAGCTCCAGGAAAAGATGCTGTGGCAGAATATCCAACAAAAGATGCAGCAACTCTAGCAGAAGCTGCTGATCCACCAATTACGTTATTGGTTTCTGTTTCTAAGGCAGCAGCATTTGAAGCAGAAGCTGTATTTAAATCTGTATCGGCCGCAAAATATTCCAATGTAGGAGATGCCTCAGCATGTGTTTCTGGGAACCTGCTTGTCGTTGAGGGCATATCCGGTGAGGTTGGAATTAAAACTGGTGCATTTGTAAAATTTTCAGACCCAAAGTTGATAGTTTCGGCTTTTGGATGAATGGGCTTATCTCCGAATAAATCCTCCATTTCTTCCCAAAAAGGTACGGTGCACGGAGATGCGCCAGTTTTCGACGAGTTGTCCTTACCGCCCTCAGCAACGTCTGCATCTTTACTTCAAGGTTGCGAGGTGTAAAACCCGAGTCCTGTAATATATTTTATATTTTTTATTTGTTTACTTACAAGAAATTTCAAAATACTTACAAAACCTGCCGAAATCATGTCCTCTAGAATGTTCGCATACGCAAATCTTTTTTTTCTGTTCTTAGTGAACTCTTCTTTGCGTCCTGCATAAAAATGCAAGAACACTTTGGTCTCCTCCTTTATCCAGCGCTTGGTTCTACAGTTAAAAATATTTATTTTTAATCAAATCCGCTTGTTGGTATTTAATTTTTGTTTACCTTTTTCCCATTTGGATGCTCAGAGTTTCTTTTTTCCCAATTTTTACTTTCCAATTAGAAAAAGCACAGCGGTAGACCAAACCAAACCAACAACAGACAAAAACAAACCGAATAATTTTTTTATTTGAATGTTTGAATACGCTTAGGGATGTGTTGAAAAAGTATTGTTTTTTGTATGCCAAGTTCAGTTACGGTTGAAACAAGAATTTATATAGAGATTGAATTGGATTATATTGAAGTGCGAGTTGAATATTAAAAGCTTCAAAAAAGAAAGCATCTGGATGTATTTTTACATTTTGTTTACAAATACAGCTTTTTTCTTTTTTAATTCCGAGCTGTCAAACAAAAATGTGTTTCATTTTTAGCTTCGATCGTTCAGAACTTCAAATTTTGTTTTTTTGTTTTTAGTTCTGAGCCTATAACAAGATTCTTTTTTCTTGGAGAATTAAAAGATAAAGTCGTAGGTATTTCCATAGGCATTTCATAAGCTAAGCTAAACCTTGGCTTAAATGAATTTTCTATATACAATTAATTCTCTTTTTTTTTATCGTATGTTATATCAACATTTGAGTAATTCCTTCGAATTATATTTGGACACATACAGAACGTTATTATTTGGGAATGAAAAGAAGATGTGTTAATTGATTCAACTGGTATAAATTCGAGTTTTTAGTAAATACGTTTAGTTTATATGTTTAAATTATCGATGAATCCGACGAAATATGAAGAAAATCATTTTTAAATTAGGTACATTAATTATTTACAAAAAGTGACATTTTATCAAAAACAAAAATTAATTTTAAAATTTGAACACCTTAAGAATCTTGGAAAAGTAATAAACACTGTTCTGAAAAAGTAATAGAAGCCCTGAAATAAATTCGGAATTTTTATGTCTGTTTATTTCCGTCCGGTTTTGTCACCATTCAGACCATCAAACTGTCATTGTTCTGGATTCGTGTTATTGACTGTCAGTGATGATTTGGTTTATTCTTTTTTTGTAATTTTAATGTCAGAATTAATGACAGCCTGTCGCTCATGAAAATTCGAAACTATCAACTTTTTGACGGGTGCGCACTGTCATATGGTTCGTGATACGAACGCGTTTCCAATGCTGCTTTGTTTGTTTGATAACAATAAAAAATGAATCTGGATGTCATTTTAGGCACTCGGCGCCCAAACGGCCTAACCGATATTTAAAAATCAAACCGATTTTCGAACATCCATGGCATAAATACTGTGCAATACATGAAGCTGCGTTAGAGTTATCGTCTAATTTTTTTGGGGAATGAGGAACGGCCCAAGAGAATAGATTTTCGAATTTCGGTTCGATCTGTTCTTCACTTTTCCGAATGTGGGTTAGGCCGTTTTGGCGGTGAGCGCCTCATTTTAGAACCGAATACAGATGCTTTTACGTAATGTGTGTGTTTTGATAACCTACTTTTTCTTCACGCAATTTGTTGAAGCCGCGCATTAGGTATTTATTAACGTTGATTAAATAATCGAAGCTTAATTTTTCAAACCACCACATTTTCGCTCGAGTTAAAACAAAGCATTACATAAATAAAATATCTATGAACGCACTCCTGAATAATCAAAGCTGCCAACCTTCACGTAGTAAATGTTTTCCTTGTCAGTGTTCTATTCCAAACATTCCATTCACATTATCTGCACTATTATATCCACTATTTTTACTAGCCAATTTATTGGCAGCATTCCTTTGTTGTTGTTTACTACGTTAAATTTTGCTGCGCTATCTATAAATTTCCCAATAAAAAACGCCGATTATTATTATTATTATTATTATTATTATTATTATTATTATTATTATTATTATGAGTATTATTATTATTATTATTATTATTATTATTATTGTTATTAATATTATTATTATTGTTATTGTTATTAATATTATTATTATTATTAATATTAGTATTATTATTAGTATTATTATTATTATTATTATTATTACTGTTATTAATATTATTATTATTATTAATATTAGTAGTATTATTAGTAATAAAAAAAAAAAATTAGGTGGCGCAACAGTCCGTAGAGAACCAGGGCCTAGTGACTTACAACTCTCAACCATTCCTGTGTGCGAGTACTGTTGTCAGGGATGGAGGGGACCTACAGTTTTTATGCCGAATCCGAACGGCTAATTTGAGAAAGCACTTTTTCATGACAAGCATTACTCTTGGAGAATTTGTCAATTCCTCGCAAGAGGCAGTACCCGTTTTTTTTTTTTTTTTAAATTAAGGTGGCACAGGCAGGGATCGAACCCAAGACCTCTCGCATGACAGTCCAACGCACTTTTTTTTTTTTTTTTTTTTTCCAAATTCATTTTTATTAATTCATTCTTAAGACTATCTTAAAGCTAGACAAAAATTCATAAAACTAGCCTAATTATCCATACCTTACAACTAACTTACTGGTCCCATACGGACACTCTAAGTTAAACAATAATACTTAATGCTAATGCCTTTCGGCCCTAAGATCTATTTAACTTCAATTCATTTTATTTATTTTTGTATTCATTAGAAAATTTAGAAAAAACTAATGTCAATATCCTTTTTTATTTTTACTTAAAAAACTACTTAAAATAAGGTCCTTAATATAAAACTTAAAGCTAACTAAAACTACCTATTCTACCTATAAACTACTTAAAACTAGAACAACCACAGCAGCAAATCTAACTATCTAACGTTTTTTGTTTTTCATATATTGTTGTATTTTTTTTTTTCTTTTTTTTTTTATTCCATTTTTTTTTTTAATTTTCTTTTTTTTGTATTTTTTTGTATTTTTCTTTTTTGTATTTTTTGTATTTTTTTTTTCTTGTATACTTTTTTTTTGTGCCACCATGCCTATTCTACTTAAAACTAAACCCTAAAACTATAAAACAAGTATGTAAGCCGGCCAAGGCTTTAAACCCCATCCCGACTACCCACTATCAAGTGCCGATTGAAGCCACCAAAACTGGTTCTCCTGCTTCACCCTATCAGTTCGGTCCCGTTCGGACACAGCCCTACTGAACCGAAGGAGCTCTGCTCCGCCTTGTGCCATGACGTCCCGATTGTACAGGAGTCGCCTATCCACGGTACGTCGTCTGACGTGGTAGATTAACGGAACTGCCAATCTATCCTGTATCAGACCGCATCTATCTAAAAAGAGGAATGCCTCTGGTGGAATGAAGCCGCTCAAGCGTGCACTTTCAAAATATTCGTCGTTCGGATAGAACGCCCCGAAAATTAAATTGTTGGTCGAAGACATAGCTCTTGCAATGTGACCTCGAACGAGTTTTATCACGAAATTGTCAATTCTGTTGATTCGAGCCCCGTTGTATAGGACCTCGTTGGAATAGTAATGCACGTAAGAAGATTCGGCTGTTCGATATAAGCCGGTACAGCGTCGTAAACACTGCCGCTCGAACACCCGAAACTTCTCCATCTGGGAAGGGGCAACGTTGAACCACACAGGACAACCATAAACGATCATCGGCCGTATGAGGGCCATGTAGCAAATTACCTTCACTCTGGAGTCAAGCCGACTGCTAAAAAACAGCCGTTTCGTCAGAGCGAAGGCTCCTCTGGCCCTGGTCAGAGCAGCATTTATATGTCTATCGAAATATAAATACTGATGTAACCAGATACCGAGGTACTTCACTACACTTTTGCTCGCTAATCGCTGCCCGTGAAGATCAACGATAACCATCTTGCGCCAATTCCTGCACGTATCCCTCGTGGCCCTAGCCAACGGAGTCCGGAACAGAATTGTCTCCGACTTCTGGACATTTATTTTCAGTTTCCAGTCGTCGCAATATCGCTGAATCTTGTCGAAATCACGCTGCAAGAGAATTCTAATAACCTCAACCTTTCGGGCCGTTCTGTACGCAATAAGATCGTCGGCGTACGCAATTGCCTTTGTAAGACTACCTATCAGATCGCTGGTGTAAATGCTGAAGAGAATCGGCGAATTCACCGCTCCCTGTTGAAGACCATTTTTAATTAAGAATGTTGTGGTAGAAGTTACATTGCCACTTTTGACAACAAACTTTCTACCGTTAAGCATATCATAAAGTATATACAACAATGGCTTGCTTATGCCAAGCCTGCTCAGTTTTAGGTAAAGACCCTCTAACCATACGGTGTCAAAGGCCTTTTCCAAATCAACTAGAACAGCACCTGTGCATTGTTGTTTTGTTTTATTCCATTGGATATCAGAAACGAGTTTAGACGCAGCATGAATTGTGTCATGACCCGCCTTGAACCCGAACTGTTTATCCGGAATTATTTTGTTGTCCGCAGCCCACTTAGTCAGAGCCCTATTGATGATCTTTTCGAAAACTTTGCTGATGCTTGGAAGAAGACTTATCGACCGAAGATTTGACGGGTTGGAGTTGTCCTTTCCCTTTTTCGGGAGAGGATGAACCACAGCGGTCTTCCAATGCACTGGATAATATGCATTATTCAGTGCATTATTGAAGAGTGTGGTGTAAATGTCAATTGCCTCCATCGGTAAATGTCTTAGTACAACGTTGGATATACCATCGACACCTGCTGACTTTTTATTTTTTATTGAGTTGAAGATGAGCTGAAGCTCAACCTTCGTCACTAACAGGGGACTTGGACCCGTTTGCTCGGCGATTATGGCATTTGCCAAGGAATCGTCATTGAACCGCATGAAACCGCGGTTCTCAGATCGCCATTGTGTTATATCATTTCGAAGGTAAAAATGATTAAGTAGGGCTCTGTTTTCCAGGTCGTGGTTGGGGCGAATGCAAGCATTCACCTTGTACACTTGCTGGAAAGCAGCTCCCACCGTCTCCACTTTCTCCTTCGGATCTTCAATTATAAAAAAGTCATCGTCAAAGATGGCTTCTTCTGGATCTATTTGCGCTGTCCTGAGTACGTCTGTGTTCTCGTCAGTTCTTTGAAGTTTCAGACACGGAAGGTCATTGTCGTTCTTTTTCCTGAATATCTTGTTGATTTTAGGGAACATACTAGGGTCACTGGAATTAACTGACCGGATCTTGCGGTCCCAGTACTTGTTAATCGATAACCTGTAGTTCTCCTTAATCAACAGATTGACATTTTTTATTGACGACTTCAGTGTCCTAACCTCCAAGTCGTGTGGGTCTGTGAGTCGTCTGTACAAGTTTTTGAGTCTTGTCAGTAAGCCACTTTTGTGCTTACGTAGTGCGTCAATAGTCGCGTTTCTGTAAGCGTCCATTTGGTCCCGTTCTTTGTACTTTGGTATTGTCTGTTCCATTGTTCGTTTTATTGTTTCGTCCATCTGTTGTAAATGTTGGTCAATTTCTGTATTTGTCAGGTTTCTGTTGTTTGGTGGGGCTATGTCACTCGAACGAAGTTCTCTCGCTAGGGCGTTGGTGAAACGAGGCCAGCGCATCTTACTGTAATTGTAAGAATGCGTTGCAACGTATTCCTCCAACTCCACGCGTTCGTTCGGAATCTGCATTACAGCAGCCAGTCCGCAGTGATCACTGTCGTACTCGACTGTCTGTAAGCAGTTTCGAGGGTGATTACCCACTTTGTCCGTAACTGTCAGTCTTGTGTCGTACAGCAAAAGATCCAGAAAGGAGCCGCTTCTTGGATACGATGGCTTTTCAGTAGCCAGCAGGTCGACGCCATATTCAACGCTGTAAAGATTCATCAAATTAAAAAGATGGTTACCTCTGGGATTACTATGTTGATTTCCCCAATCTTCATGTTTTGCGTTCAAATCACCGGCCAAGATGAAATAGTTTTCTTCCAAGCTCAGTTTCAGTTCCCTAAAAAGAATCTCGAGTTCTGAAGCAAAGTAAGTAACCTGCGGAGCTCCAGCCGCATAAGCCGCAATCATATACATCCGCTTCCCTTGAGTGAGAGAGATGCATACAACGCAAACTTCTAGCGTCTTGAGCTTTCGCAATTCATTGTTGTATATGACTTTATAATTGATGCCTTTTCGTATAAAGAGAGCGACACCGCCCCCTTGAGTGGAGTCGGGCCGGTCTCTTCTTACGATATTGTAATTTTTATGAGTCAATTTGTGTTTGTGGTTTAGCTTAGTTTCGCTAGCCATAAA
>OX608073.1:192921968-192926968 GCA_951509635.1 Eupeodes luniger | reverse complement strand
TGGAGGAAGGGTAGCGGGATGAAGGAAAGATACAAGGAGAAAAAAAGAGAATATCATGCGATGATTAAGAGAAAGAAAAAGGAGGAGCAGGAGGAGATGATAAGAGAAATTGAAGAGGCTAATACTGAAAATAAAGTGTGGGAAATAATAAATAGAGACAGAAAGAAGAAAAAGAAGATGGGAGAAAGGATCGAAGAAGAAGAATGGAAAAGATATTTTATGAGCCTGATTGGAGGGGTGGAAGAAAGAGTAAGAATAGGAACAGAGGGAACAAGAAGAACGGAAAACGAGACTGAGATTAGTAAAGAAGAAATCAGAGAGGTGGTAAGAAAACTCAAAGAAGGAAAAGCAATGGGAATAGATGGTATACCAAATGAGGCGTGGAGATATGGAGGGGAACAAGTAATAGAGATAGCGTGGGGAATCTGCAGGAAAGTGTGGAGAGGAGATGGATGGCCGGAGGGGTGGAAGGAAAGGGTGATCGCCCCGATACTAAAGAAAGGGGCAGGAACAAAGGTAGAAGAATATAGAGGAGTAACGCTCATGCCATCGATATATAAAATATATACGGCGGCATTAGCGAAGAGGTTAGAAGAAGAAGTCGAGGAGAAAGGAATGATACCACCAAATCAAACAGGTTTCAGAAGAGGAGTAGGAACCATAGACAACGTATATGTGCTGAACTATGTGGTAAACAGAGAGGTTGCAGAGGAGAAGGGCAAGCTAGTGGCATTGTTCATAGATTTAAAAGCAGCATTCGATTCAGTAGACAGGAAAATATTGATGGACGCGTTGGAGGAGAGAGGAGTGAGAAAAGGACTAAGGGAAAGAGTGGGGGAAGTATACGAAGAAACGACGAGTAGGGTAAAATCGGCAGGAGTGATGGGGAAACATTTTGGACGGGAAAAGGAGTTAGGCAGGGATGCCCGATGAGCCCAATTCTATTTAATTTGTTAACGGCGAATTTAGAAGAGGAACTGGGAAAGGGGAGTGCGGGAGGAGTGAAAGTGAGGGGAAGAAGAATTTGCTCACTAGCATATGCAGATGATGTAGTGGTTATGGCGAAAAATGAAGAAGAGATGCAACTGGAAGTAAACGTGGGAAAGACGAAAGTGATGAGATTCAGGAAAGGAGGAGGGAGAAACACAACAGTAGACTGGAGATGGAGGGGAAAGAAGGTAGAAGAAGTGAAAGAATTTAAATACCTAGGGTATGTTTTCAAGAAGAATGGAGGGCAGGAGGCTCATATGAGGGACAGAGTAAAAAAGGCAGCAGCGGTAATGAAGGAGGCATGAGGGATTGGAAGAAGGAAATTCGAGAAGGAGTGGGAGTGGAAAATGTAGCAATAAAAATTTTATCGAACAATAATTTTGAAATTTAAAGGAACCAAACGGTGGTCCATTATCACAAACGATTTCTATAGGAAACCCAAAAACGACAAAAAATTCTTCGAGTTTTGAAATCGTATTTTTCATACATTTTATTTCGCAATATTTGCTATAAGAATCGATAATTATAAGAAAACTTTTCCCTGAAAAATAAAAAAAATCTATATGAACCCGTTCTAAAGGCGAATTAGTTTGCGGCCATTTGGATGTAACTATTTCCTTTTTTACGTTTTGGGTCTTTTGACAAATTTCACAAGACTTTGAAAAGTTTTCTATATCTTTATCACAATTAATCCACCACACATATGAACGGGCAATCATCTTCATACGTTCGATACCTGTGTGATTTGTATGTAATATTTCAAACATGAGTGGACTAGACACTTTGGTAAAATAATGCGATTTCCTCTATAAATACATCCATTATCTGTGGAGAGTGTATTTTTAATTTTGTAATATGATGAGCAAGACTGTGGAATTTGTTTAGGCCAACCACTCATTAAGAAGGAATAAACACTATTTAGTGTATCATCATGTACTACATGCTCTTTAATAAGTGCAGGCTGAAGAAAAAAATCTTTTTCAGAAGAAAAAAAATTTATACCCACTGGCTCTACGTCTGTACTTCCTTCGATTGGCAATCGAGAGAGACCATCGGCGTTTGACATAAGTGAACCGCGTTTATATGAGATCGAATAATCATACATGGACAGTATAACTGCCCAACGTTGAAGACGGAAAGCAGCTACGGGGGGAGTTCCCTTTTTCGGATTGAAAATCTCGCGAAGCGCTTGATGATCCGTATAAATGACAAATTTTTGACCATATAAATAATTATGGAACTTTTTGACTGCGAACACAATCGCTAATGCCTCTCTGTGAAGCTGGGAGTAATGCTTTTCAGACTCAGACAAGGTACTGGAAGCGAAAATAACTGGTTTTTCTACCCCATTGACCATATGCGACAGCACAGCTCCTACACCATACGGACTGGCGTCAGTTGCTACAATTATTTGTTTTGACGGGTCGAAAAGTTCAAGAATGTTGTTTGTTAAAAGCAATGTTTTGCAATTTTGGAAGGCATTTTGTGCCTCGACACTCCAAAAAAATTCAACATCCTTGCGAAGTAAATTATACAAAGCTTTTAGCTTTGTAGACAAATGTGGTATGAATTTACCATAATAGTTTATTAAACCTAAAAATTACTGTAACTGAGTTACATTTTGAGGTGCGGGTGCCTCAGAAATAGCTTTGACTTTATCTTCTTTTGGAGTAATACCTCGTACAGAAATATTATGACCCAGATATGCGACTGACTTTTCTAAAAATTTACATTTATCGATGTTTATGCGAATATTATGTTTATTCAATTTTTCTAGCACTGCAAACAAAGTCTTTTTGCACTCATCCTGTGAAGTGCCGCCAATGAGGATATCATCGATATAACAAAATACGTTTTTAAAACCAAGAAGCACACGATCCATTACGGACTGAAATATCGCCGGTCCACTCGCGACACCTAAAGGCAATCGAAGACAACGATATAACCCTTTTAGAGTGTTAATAACTAACAAATCTTGACAAGCTGGATCGATGGCAAGTTGTTGGTATGCACCTGTAAGGTCAATTACGCAAAATACCGAACAATTTACTAAATTTGCATAAATATCTTGTGGGTTAGGCAAGGGGTAAAATGCGGTTTCTATAAATTTGTTGATAGTGACTTTGAAATCAACGCAAAGTCGAATATCACCGTTGGGTTTAGGAACAACAACCACAGGACTCGCCCAACGACTATATTCGATAGGTTCTATAACTTTATCATTACACATTTTAATTAACTCAGCTTCGACTTTTTCGCGTAATTTATATGGAACACTATACGTGGCGTGAAATATTGGACTCGAATTATCTTTCAAAACCACACTCGCTGTGAACCCGACAATTGGACTTGTTAAATTTTTTTCTAAAATACCCGGAAATTTTAGTTTTATTTCACTGACTACGTTTAAATTATAATTACTTACAACTTTAATACTTCTTTTAAAACAAAAATGTTGTCTCCAACTAGGAAATAGGTTATCTAACCACGTCCGACCAAGTAGAGTCTTCTTCGGCCATTGACCTTCAATGACAATTAATTTTAACGCGAAACTTTCTTCTCCAAGACTGACTTCAGCATTCATACTTCCCAGTTCTTTTATAATGCTACCTGTAACAGAACAAAGATTATTTTCAGAATTATTTAATTTTTCTTTAGGGAATCTTAAAATAAACTCAGCTTCGCTAATAATTGATGCCGTTGCACCAGTGTCGATTTCCATTGTGACAGGTTGCCCATTTACAATTAGTTCACACTGGAGTGGTCCCTGTGCACATGTTGTTGATGACTCGATGGTGTTCAGGCTCGAAACTGGGACTACGTTATCAATTGTGTTGACAGCATTGACTTGGTTTCGATCTTTCTTCTTACAGAAAGTAGATGTGTGACCTTTTGCGTGACAAAGAAAACATTCCCAATTCTTGGCGGGGCACGAGTTTGGGCTATGATTTCTTCCGCAACGATAACACGATGATGGACTGGACTCGATACGACGATTGGACTGACTGGACTGATTGGACTTAGCGGACTGATTTGACTGGGCTGATGGTGTATTCGAATTGCTTTTTCTTGCTGTACTTTGATGACTTTGACGACTGAAATAGTTATTTCTCTTTTGACGATAAATTGCTTGTTGTGGCACAGCTTGCAATGACTTTGACGTTTTTTGTGACAATTCCATATTCAACGGTTTCTCGCAGTATTTGTCGAATGTAAGAGAATCGTCATTTAGGAGCACTTGTTGAATTTTTTCATCGCGAAGACCAATGATGAAACGATCAGTGAGATTTTCATCCAAAATTTTAAGCATGTGATCAGCCACCATTTTGTCTGTGGTGTTGGTTTTAAGAAAACCACCAAAATCACATGTTTGGGCCAAAGATTTTAATCTCACTATAGAATCGTTTATTGGCTCACCTTCCTCTTGTTTGGCTTTGTAAAATGCATTCCTTTCAGCTCGTTTGTTCTTCTTTGGTGAAAAATGACTCCGCAGCAAAGACATCAGAGTTTCAAAATCCTTTGTACTCGGCAGATCAGGCATCGTAAGAGACATCAAGACTTCGTAAATTTCAGCTCCAACATTGGTGATGAAAAGTGGAGTCTTAGCTTCTTCCTGAAGATCGTTGACTATGAAAAATTGCTGGATTCTGTTTTCGTACGCTTTGAAATTTCCACCTGGCACAAATGGCTCGATATGGCCAACCAATCGACTTGACATTTTTTTTTTTGTGATTGACTTTTGTTTATGACTTTTCTTTATTTATTGCACGACTTTTTTTACTTTTTCCTCGTCGCCAGATTTGTTGTGATCTCGGTTCAGAGACAACGTAACTTTTTGTATAAACTTATTTTATTTTATTTCAATTTTCTTAATTTTACTACATTTTATATTAGTGGTGTTGTATAGTTGGCGGACTAAATTCAAGTGGCCGAAAACCAGTAGCGTATGATAAATTGAGCTTTAACTAAATACATAATATATAATATATTAACTAAATATAAATCAATAC
>OX608073.1:192904468-192909468 GCA_951509635.1 Eupeodes luniger | reverse complement strand
TATAAAAATCGTGGAAAATTGTTGGAATTAATGGCAGTAGAGATATTATGTCATTTTTTTTTCTTCCGATATCGGTGGTGGTATCACGTTTTCCAAATCAAATTTTGTTGAGTTTTTACCCCTTCGTTTGAAACTTACACATCGAAAAACTGTTTCTTCATGCAGTGTTGTTTTGAAAAAGGCTTTTCCGGGATCTGATTTCAAATAACGCAACCATTTGATGGTTTGAAAACCAAACATGTTCCCATCTTCATCTTTCTTTCGAACGACGAAGCCCGCACTCGCTTTCAATAAACTTGAAAAATTCCAAACTTTCTGTGGCTTGGATTCATGTACCACAAATTTTTGTTTTTTTCCCACATGATTTAACAAGTTGGTACCAGTCATGGGGGTGGTAGATTTCAGAATTTGAATATTTCTTCTTATTTTCTATTACAGAATGGTCGATATCACACTCCATATGTGTATGGCCAGGAATTAAAAATTTATGTTCCACTGTCTCTACGCCGATTTCGGGTGTTTGCATTGATAGCAAAAACATGGCCACAACAATCGTGTTTTTATTTTGGCCGCCACAGGTATCGGAATAAAACTTCACCGATTTGATAGAACTTGGAAGGGTTTTCAAGTGCAGAAAAATGCATGAAGCGATTTCATTTGCCCCTCTTCCAGCTATTCCTTCATGCCACATATAATTTTTTGAAGACCCATCCGATAAATCATGCATAGTCAAATTAAATGTCCAAAGTTGCCTCTTGTAATATGTAACTGATGTGGACAAGCTTGGCGTCGGCAGAAATTGATGGAGATCGAAAACAAAACAAGCTTTGGCGCTATCTTCTTGGGCTTCAAGCTTGTCTTTTTTTTTTGCATTGTATGCCATGTCTGCCTCCTCATGATGTTTGTCCAATAATATTTTAAGTTGCTCCAAATCATCATTTTTTTTTTTCGGTTGCAATCTTTATCTTCATCTGTAAAGAATCACAAGTGTTGCACGTGTCCTGTTTTGGTCTTTTAAACGTTAACTTCATTTTATGAAATTCTCTTTCATAAATGGTTCTTGAAACATGCTTTTCTTGTTCCGTGGCTTGGTATAATTCAAACATTTTTGGAAATGATAAGTTTGCCGGCAAAATACGATGGTCGTTTGTCCTTCTCGTATAATGGCTCTCATAAGATGGAAAAGATTGAATGTGCTGTTTAACTGATTGAATTACAAAATCAGACGTCTTATTGCTAGGAGTGTGACAGCCACGTTGATCTGTAGGCAAAATTCCACTTAAGGATGAAAGTTTCTTTTGCAACACTGTTCTTATGAAAGAATCTGTCTCATCCAGAGTGTCCTTAAAGCATTTTTTACAAACCTTTTGTCGTGTTCCAATTATTTCGAAAAACTAGTAAGACGACACGATTCTGTTTTTTGGGTTAGAGGAAAATGTTGGCCGGTGATATTTTGGATCTTCGTGGCATATTAAGTTTCCAACAAAACTTGCCCTTGCATCCCGAGAGCCAAGTGACCAATAAGCATCAAAGATATTTTTTTGTACATCGGGTTTCAAAATTTTAAAACAATCGTTGCGACAGCTTGTCAAGTTTTTTGATGCTCGACAACGCTTAACTACATTCTTGGCAATTTTGTACGATTTACCTGCATTACGACTTTGTTTCCTTTGTCGACGAAGAAATCGTTTCCAGGGCTTAGATTCTACCGCAGTAGATTCTGCCTCAGTATAGATTCTGCTGGATTTTGTTCCTCGGAGGGGTCCACCACTGGGTCCGATTCAGGAAGAAAACTTGGATCTGCCTGGCTGTCATCAGAAAAATTAAGTAACTCCAGTAATTGTGGTTCTATATCTGGCGCCGAGGATGAATCTTAAAAAAAAAAAAACATTATATTTAGCTTTTTTTTTTAATTTTTTTTTTCAATCTTCTTGTCTTACCTGTAAAAGACATTGGGCAGGTTCAGCCGACATAAGGGACTTGAAAGTAAGGCAAGTTTCTTGCATCTGATTGGCCAGCTGCCAAAAAATTGCCTTCCAATTAAGGCAACTTCATTGGAAAGTTGACTGGAAAGTTAGGCAAGAAAAATCTCCCTTACTATCAAGTCAAGTCAACTTATGTCAAAATGACAATTAATCATGTTTTTTAATTCAACTAAAAGCTGAACTTTATTATACTCAATGATTTATTTATTTTCTGCACAACTTCATTTAATGCTTTCTGTAAAAAGGTTCCTTGTAAATTTGGAAAAGAAATAAGTAATATTCCTTTAAAATACAAAATACAAATCATGATAGACTTGTAGCTTGCCTGAGGAGTGTTTTGTAGAAAATAATGATTTTGGTAATTTTTGTATTATTAACTTGAAGTAGAGGTTTGTGAAGTAAAGTTCAGAATTTTAATTTCATGACACTTGAAAAACTAACTAGTTGCCTTGGTCAAAATTTACGTTCAAAGAATGAAGTTAACTGCAAATGAAGTCCCTTATGTTGTCTGAACCTGCCCATTTCTTTGTTTTCATTTTCATCTTTTCTTGGATTATTATTTTTGTTTGATGATGCTATTGTTTGAGTAAAAAAGGAACAATAAAAAATCTTTTTTAGTAATTTAATAACACACAAATCACATTTTTGTTTATTACCTGATTGAGCTAGTTTTACTAGCATTCTCGCTCTGCTATGCATTATTATTGTTTTACAAATTAGCACTTCACAACAAACTTAACTTTAAAAAATGATTCACTTTTAATCGACTACTGCACAACAAGACGTTACACGTTAATTTAAGAAAAGAATGTTACAACATTTGGTTTATCTTTATACTAAGAATTCGAAGCAAAAGTACCTGCCTACTACGATTAGTTTCAAAAAAGCATTCAGTTTGTTGAGTTGTGCTGTTTTGACCAAACACTTATTTAAAATATTAAACATTTTTGATTGGTCAAAACAGCACAAGTCGAGTTATGCCATTATGACCAAACATTATTTTAGAAAAAGCAGTTAAGTGTTGTTAGGATCAGTAAATATCTTTATAACTAATTTACATAGAGTTATGTTGTTAAGACCAAACGAAAATAGATTTTTTTTTAAATACTTCTGCATACTTAACTCATTTTCGAAAAAAATGGACTTATGCTGTTTTGACCAGACTCCATAGTAATAATAATAATAATAATAATAATAATAATAATAATAATAATAATAATAATAATAATAATAATAATAATAATAATAATAATAATAATAATAAAAATAATAATAATAATAATAATAATAATAATAATAATAATAATAATAATAATAATAATAATAATAATAATAATAGTAATAAAAGTAATAATAACAATAATAATAATAATAATAATAATAATAATAATAATAATAATAATAATAATAATAATAATAATAATAATAATAATAATAATAATAATAATAATAATAATAATAATAATAATAATAATAATAATAATAATAATAATAATAATAATAATAATAATAATAATAATAATAAAAATAATAATAATAATCATAATAATGATAGCAATACTAATAAAAATAATAATAATAATAATAATAATAATAATAAAAATAATAATAATAATAATAATAATAATAATAATAATAATAATAGTAATAATAATAATAAAAATAATAATAATAATAAAAATAATAATAACAATAATAATAATAATAATAATAATAATAATAATAATAATAATAATAATAATAATAATAATAATAATAATAATAATAATAATAATAATAATAATAATAATAATAATAATAATAATAATAATAATAATAATAATAATAATAATAATAATAATACTAATAATAATAATAATAATACTAATAATAATAATAATAAAAATAAGAATAATAATAATAATAAAAATAATAATAAAAATAAAATAAATTAGGTGGCGCAACAGTCCATGAAGAACCAGGGCCTAGTGACTTACAACTCTCAACCATTCCTGTGTGCGAGTAATGTTGTCAGGGATGGAAGGGACCTACAGTTTATATGCCGAATCCGAACGGCTTATTTGAGAAAGCACTTTTCATGACAAGAATTACTCTTTTTAGAATTTGTCAATTCCTCGCAAGAGGCAGTACCCGTGAAAAAAGTTAGGTGGCACAGGCAGGGATTGAACCCAAGACCCCTTGCATGACAGTCCAACGCACTAACCATCACGCTACGGGTAATTAATAATAATAATAATAATAATAATAATAATAATAATAATAATAATAATAATAATAATAATAATAATAATAATAATAATAATAATAATAATAATAATAATAATAATAATGAGTATTATTATAATTATAATAATAATAATAATAATAATAATAATAATAATAATAATAATAATAATAATAATAATAATGAAAGCAATACTAATAATAATAATAATAATAATAATAATTATAATAATAATAATAATAATAATAATAATAATAATAATAATAATAATAATAATAATAATAAAAATAATAATAATAATAATAATAATAATAATAATAATAATAATAATAATAATAAAAATAATAATAATAATAATAATAATAATAATAATAATAATAATAATAATAATAATAATAATAATAATAATAATAATAATAATAATAATTATAATAATATAAAAATAATAATAATGATAATAATAATAATAATAATAATAATAATAATAATAATAATAATAACAATAATAATAATAATAATAATAATAATCATAGTCATAATCATAATAATAATAATAATAATAATAATAATAATAATAATAATAATAATAATAATAATAATAATAATACTAATAATAATAATAATAATAATAATAATAATAATAATAATAATAATTATAATAATAATAATAATAATTATAATAATAATAATAATAATAATAATAATAATAATAATAATAATAATAATAATAATAATAATAATAATAATAATAATAATAATAATAATAATAATAATAATAATAATAATAATAA
>OX608073.1:192884468-192886968 GCA_951509635.1 Eupeodes luniger | reverse complement strand
GTAAATGTCTTAGTACAACGTTGGATATACCATCGACACCTGCTGACTTTTTATTTTTTATTGAGTTGAAGATGAGCTGAAGCTCAACCTTCGTCACTAACAAGGGACTTGGTTCCGTTTGCTCGGCGATTATGGCATTTGCCAAGGAATCGTCATTGAACCGCATGAAACCGCGGTTCTCAGATCGCCATTGTGTTATATCATTTCGAAGGTAAAAGTGATTAAGTAGGGCTCTGTTTTCCAGGTCGTGGTTGGGCGAATGGTAGCATTCACCTTGTACACTTGCTGGAAAGCAGCTCCCACCGCCTCCACTTTTTCCTTCGGATCTTCAATTATATAAATGTCATCGTCAAAGATGGCTTCTTCTGGATCTATTTGCGCTGTCCTGAGTACGTTTGTGTTCTCTTCAGTTCTTTGGAGTTTCAGACACGGAAGGTCATTGTCGTTCTTTTTCCTAAATATCTTGTTGATTTTAGGGAACATACCAGGGTCACTGGAATTAACTGACCGGATCTTGCGGTCCCAGTACTTGTTAATTGATAACCTGTAGTTCTCCTTAATCAACAGATTGACATTTTTTATTGACGACTTCAGTGTCCTAACCTCCAAGTCGTGTGGGTCTGTGAGTCGTCTGTACAAGTTTTTGAGTCTTGTCAGTAAGTTACTCTTGTGCCTACGTAGTGCGTCAATAGTCGCGTTTCTGTAAGCGTCCATTTGGTCCCGTTCTTTGTACTTTGGTATTGTCCGTTCCATTGTTCGTTTTATTGTTTCGTCCATCTGTTGTAAATGTTGGTCAATTTCTGTATTTGTCAGGTTTCTGTTGTTTGGTGGGGCTATGTCACTCGAACGAAGTTCTCTCGCTAAGGCGTTGGTAAAACGAGGCCAACGCATCTTACTGTAATTGTAAGAGTGCGTTGCAACGTATTCCTCCAACTCCACGCGTTCGTTCGGTATCTGCATTACAGCAGCCAGTCCGCAGTGATCACTGTCGTACTCGACTGTCTGTAAGCAGTTTCGAGGGTGATTACCCACTTTGTCTGTAACTGTCAGTCTGGTGTCGTACAGCAAAAGATCCAGAAAGGAGCCGGTTCTTGGATACGATGGCTTTTCAGTAGCCAGCAGGTCGACGCCATATTCAACGCTGTAAAGATCCATCAAATTAAAAAGATGGTTACCTCTGGGATTACTATGTTGATTTCCCCAATCTTCATGTTTTGCGTTCAAATCACCGGCCAAGATGAAATAGTTTTCTTCCAAGCTCAGTTTCAGTTCCCTAAAAAGAATCTCGAGTTCTGAAGCAAAGTAAGTAACTTGCGGAGCTCCAGCCGCATAAGCCGCAATCATATACATCCGCTTCCCTTGAGTAAGAGAGATGCATACAACGCAAACTTCTAGCGTCTTGAGCTTTCGCAATTCATTGTTGTATATGACTTTATAATTAATGCCTTTTCGTATAAAGAGAGCGACACCGCCCCCTTGAGTGGAGTCGGGCCGGTCTCTTCTTACGATATTGTAATTTTTATGAGTCAATTTGTGTTTGTGGTTTAGCTTAGTTTCGCTAGCCATAAACACATCGGGACTGTAGTCTTTCAACAATTGGAACATATTGGCTCTTCGTTCAATCCTAATCAGTGAATTTACATTCACAGCTAGGACTTTTAGGCGCGTCTCCGGCAGCGCGCCCATTATGGTCTAAATTGCGCCAGGCCAGGCAACAAAGAGTAGAGATGGTCTACCCTTTTGCCTTGCTCCTTTATCTGACTTTGCAGTCCTGTAAGTTGACCTTGAATGTTCAACAACAAGGCTACAATGTCAGGCTGCACCTCTGGTGCCTTAGGCACAGGGGCCTTTGGGGCAACCGTTGGTGGAGCCTGTCTCGTGTTCCCATTCCCTGACACCATTTGGGCGTAGGAAAATTTGGGATCCACGAATTTTTGTGTAGGAGCCCGTCGAACTGTTCGACTTTCTTCGGCTTTTTGACTGGCCTGTTTTTGTTTGATTTGTTGGACCTTAGGGCAACCCCTATAGCTAGCCGGGTGCCCTTGGTTTCCACAAAGGACACACTTGAGCTGGGTCAAATCCTCAACGCGCTCATTCCCCAGCTTGCACTCTCCCTTGATGTGGGTTTCTGAGCACCTGACGCAGCGCAACTGCATATTGCAGTTGGCTCCGGCATGGCCGAACCTCTGGCACTTCGTACATTGTAAAATGTCGTCGTGCCTTTTTAATGTCTCCCAGTGTATGGCTTGATAGTCGAGGCATTTGATTTCCCTCAGACTCTCAAGCCTACTTTGGGGCGATAATGTTACGAGGAACATTGGCAGCCTGTAACCCCCTCGCCTGGACTTCACCGTAGTGAAAGGCTTGACCTCGGTGAAATCGAGATCGTCGATGGCTTTTTGGCGGAGCTCAGCTAAGAGCGCCTCCGGTTCCGTGCAGGAACTTATACCCTTCAGTAGGACCGTCTTTAATTTTTCGCCTTTAGGCGTGAAGCTGAAGA
>OX608073.1:192841968-192871968 GCA_951509635.1 Eupeodes luniger | reverse complement strand
AGTTGATGTTGTCCTCAAATCGAATGACCTTATACCCAACTAATTACCTAGGGTGGAGAGCGCTAGATGGTATGGCCCTCTGAGGATAAATCCCACCCGCATATCACAAGGATACAACCTTGGCTGTCATGTCCTCATGTTGATGACAGCCCCTAAACTGTTCAGAAAAAAAAAAGAAAAAAAAATATATAGATATATCTTACATGCTTATGACAATGTCATGTTCCGCTTCCCAGGCCGAATAGCCTCGTCACATCCACCTTTATATAGTGATTAGAACCTTCTCATTTTAAAGAACATCCTTTCATATAAAAAAAATCTTCCCAATGAAAATAATAAAACCAACAACAAGAGTGGAACAAGGAAACTCAATTAAAAAGACAACCAATCTTCATTTCAAAATTATAAATTTGTACATTTTATTTACCAAATCAAAAAAAACCTAAGAATAATTATATTGCAAATCCAATAAATACCAATTAAAAAATAATCATATGTATGTCCAACAGTCGCGGTCGCCGTAAAGTGGCTTTCAATTCAATTTACAAAAAAAAAAAAATTCATAGAACGTTGCCTACTTTTAGGGAAATCTCTTCCTTCTGTTGTTTTGTATTTTGTGTTGCTCAATTCGAGTTATTATTTATATATGTATATAACTGGATATAAGTATATTTTCTTTAATTTATTTAGTCTATAAGTCATTAATAACTTTCATACTAAAGTAAATTTACATACTCAAACTTAATTAAAATTTTTGTTGTTTAGAGATTGAAAAAAATTGTGTTCTTAAACCAAAGAAAAAGAACAACACAACAGCTATTTTCATATATAGTATACCCTGAGGCGTTTACACTTACTTCTTATAAAGATTAATTTGAGAACAAACTATACAGTAAATTATGTTCGAAATATTGTTTCTGTATATAAAAAAAATTAGAAAAAAAAAAAATGGACTTACCAAGATCCTGATGAGGAGGTGCACCGCTTCACAGGTTGCTTGAATTGCTAGCTAGATAAATGGGGGGTTTCAAATTCAATGCTTCGAACACTTACACTCTTAAATCATTGACATTACATCACAATTTTTTTCTCTCTTTTTCATTTTTTTCTCATTTATTTCAAAGCTTTTACATACATTTCTTTTTATTTTCTCTTACTATTTTTCTCTTATAATTTAATCTTTAAATTTCTTCTACTAAATAATTTTCTCTCTCTGCAATAATACCTACAATTTACTTTTTGTTTACACTTTTATTTTACTCTTTTCAATAGAAATTTTAAACTTTTTCTACACATTTACATATTTATTTTATTTACAATAATATTCTAATTTTTTTCTCTAGGTACACTATTATTTATTTTCTTTTCAAAACTATTTTAACCTTTTTCTTTCTAGGAACACTATTATTTATTTTCTTTTCAATAAGATTTTAAACTTTTTTTCTAACATTTATTAAGTTCTATTATTTTTCTTATTTATATTTAGGTAATATTTCTTTTCTCTTTTCTTATATCTTCTTTTGAACTTCTCTTCTTTTTTATGAACTTGGTGATGAACTTTTTAGGCTCGCACTGGTAAGGTGTATATACCTAATGGCCAGGTGAGGGGTAGCGCACTTTCTGGTACTTTTTGAAGAAAAGGGGTGGTTTGAGAGGTTTTCTTTTTCTTTACTATTATCTGTTTTTTTTTTCTTTCAGTTATTTCACTCGGTGCTTTTATATTTTTTTTTTTCGATGGTATAATTTGGCGGGAATTTCACTTTGCTCTTTTTTTTGTAACTTATCTTTTCTAAATTTTGTTGTTTTTTTTTTATTGTGTTTTTGCACAAAAACTTTTACTCTTTTTTTGTAGGTGTTTACTTTTTCTTTTTTTTTATCTTTTAGCGAATTTGGCGGATAGGGGATTTTTTTTTGGAGCGGTTAATGTTTTTTTTTTTCTTATTGCAATATTTTCGGTTTTTTTTTTCAATTATATTCATACGTTATTTTTCATATTTTTTTTGTTTTAATAAATTTGGCATGAATTTTACCGTCCAGATGTAACAGACTTTAATTTTTTTTTTATATTTGTATGTTTTTTTATCTAAATAACATTATTTTAGGTGTTTTTTTGTTCTTAGAGTTTTTTTTGCGGATTCACGGGCATGGGAGTTTTCGAGCGGGACACTTATTTTCCATTTTCGGTTTTATTTTATTTCGTTATGTTAGTTTTATCGGACTTTTTCTACATTAAAAAAAAACCATTGGGAAAAACCGGGTTTAAGATTAAAACTTGTAAAATTTTTATAATTAAGCTTCCGTATGCCAAACCGTCCCGGCAATCCGTATTAACCCTTTTTTCCCACTGACACCAAAAGAAGAGAGCAAGCTTAGGTTGCAGCGGCTTTTTATAGGCTGGCCTTAAGTTCGAAAGTTTTCGAACTAAACTTTCTAGAAGGAAAAGAAAGTTCCTCCGGAAGTATCTGTCCCGGCCGTAATTTTAACCCCAGATCAAAACTTTTGGCCTTAAAAATCATTTTTGATTTTTTTAAAAATAGGTGTGCCGAAAGTTTAATCCTCAGGTCAAAAAAACGCCAGAAAAACACCTCGGAAGCACCTCCATCTTGCCCATACGGAAAAAAAAGTGTGAAGGTGTGAAACCATAAAAAAACTCAATTTCGAAGAGAGCTTCGCCAAAAAAAACCCTCTCGTTGTAATGAATATCTCTCTGACCACCATAATAATCGATGTTTATAAGATAATGAATTAGCAACCTATTCACTCGATCCAATTGGTTCGTGTTTTCGCTAACCCACCACCGGATATACGTATAACAGTTTGGAATGACTGTTGGACCGACTATCAATTCAAATCTTTAGTTGATTGCAAAATAATTATAAATTGAATAAAACTTTTTTTTTTTTATATTTGCCTTCAAGGCGTTTCCTACACAACTTATACATTTGAAAGGGACTTACTCAAATGGAGAAGAACGAAACGCAATAAGCAAGGGTTTAAAAAAAGAGAAGCTAGTCTACCCATGTCTACGTCTCATGCACAGACTGTATCTAGCCGGGTATTAGAATATGTAAACGTATATACCATTGAACCTATTTTTTTATGTCTTTTGAATGGAAAATCCCTAACGACTTGCCATTCTCATCTTCCAACTCATACAGGTTGTTTCCCTTAATTCCTACGATCCTAGTCCTTGTGAATTTAGGACAAAGTTTGGCGTTAATTCTTTTTGTAGCATCGCTTAAGACGAAATTTCTTTTGAAAACAACATCCCCAACGTTGTACGAAATGTTTTTGCTACGCGTATTATACGCATGTTCGTATTTAAGATGAGCTTTTTCTAATGAATCCTTAATGACTGAATGAATGATGTTCATTTTTGAAGATTTTGGTATCAAATTCAATTCTGAGTTGTTAACGCAGTCAAGTTTTCTCAAAAGTTCGAAGTCAGAACCGTGTTCGATCATCCTTTGACCAAACAACGCCTCGTAAGGTGCCATACCTATGGCGGAATGCGTAGCTGTTCTAAGTGCAGATGTTATAGCTGGAAGATTAACGTCCCAATTCCTCTGATCCTTGCCAATGTAAGATCTAATGGCCGCGAGAATAGAACGGTTAACCCGCTCACTAGCATTGGCTTGAGGAGCATAGGCCGCGGTCCTAATGTGTTTAATGCCAAAGGAATTTAATAATTTTGAAAAACATGAACTAATGAATTGTTTCCCGTTATCGGTTAACACAGATTCAGGAACACCAAACAAACAAAGGATCTCTTCGTACAAAAATTTTGTAGCGGTTTCTGCTTTAGCCTTTCGTAAGCCTTTAATTATTACAAACTTAGTAAGTTGGTCGAGAGCGATGATGATATAGCAATTTCCGGTTTTAGATCGGGGATACGGTCCCAGGAAGTCCATATACAGGTGTTGAAAAGGACGTTCAACCACGAAGGGCTTTCCCATTGGTTGTCGTTGTATTTGGTTCGAGGCTTTCGACATTTTACATACCTCACACTTATTAATGAATGACTTCACCTGAGAAGCCATATTTGGCCAAAAGAATTGTTGACGAAGCCTATGTAACGTTTTTCCCAAACCACCATGAGCTGCTCTAGGTGGCCGATGAGCCAGAGTAATCAGACGGTCGGTCAACTGCGGTGGAATCCATAACTTCCACCCAAGGTCATCCTCAAAAGGATTCCCTGTGCTGTGTTTGACCTTCTTGTACACGAAATTTTCCGAGACTTGAAGGTCTGGCAGCTGATCTTTTTGCTTTATGATGTTGTCTATGATCCTAACATATTCCTCAGATTGAAAACTGGGATCCGTCAGATCTATGTGAAGCACATCAGAAGGATATAACTCCGATCTCCCATCTAGATTCAATTCGTCGGCTGCATAGACTCTTGACAAGGCGTCAGGCACGACATGTTGAGAACCTTTTCGATGTTCAATATCGAAGTCATACCCTTGAAGTTTAAGACTCCAACGAGCCAACCTACCACTGAGGTCTTTCTGGTTCATCAGCCACTTTAAACTGGCATGATCCGTTACTATCTTAAAGTGATAACCTTCTACATAAGGGCGAAACTGTTCAACGCTCATGACAGCAGCTAGGCATTCACGTTCAGTGACAGAGTAATTAACTTGAGCCTTGTTGAGTTTGTGTGAATAAAAAAAAATTGGTCTTTCGTTACCTTCATCGTCTCTTTGGCACAAAACGCCTCCGACCCCTGTTGACGACGCGTCGCACAAAATAACAAACTGCTTACTGTAATCAGGATGAATTAATACTGGTTCAGATGTTAGAATATCCTTAATTTTATTGAAAGATCCTATAGCCTCACTACCGAATTCAAATGTTTTATTTTTTTCAAGGTTTCTGTAATAGGTGTTGCCAAAGTACTATAATCTCTAACGAACCTACGGTACCACCCCGACATTCCGAGGAATCTGCGGACCTGTCGCTGATTTTGTGGAATAGGAAAGTCTTTAATGGCCGACACTTTCGCTAGATCTGTTTTCAATAAACCGTCACCGACGATATACCCTAAATATTTCAATTCCTTGAAGCAAAATTTGGATTTTTCAAGGTTAATCGTTAAGCCAGCGAGCTTAAGCCTTTCTGCGACGATGTTAAGGACATGAATGTGATCTTCAAAGGTGGGTGAAACTATAAGGAGATCATCCAAGTAAACAAAAACGTTTTCTTTTAGTTCATGTGGTACCACTTTGTCCATCAATTTGCAAAGGCGTTGAGGCGCATTACAAAGGCCAAAGGGCATTACCTTGAACTGGTACAGCGGACGACCCGGAACCGTAAACGCCGTCTTTTCCTTGGAGTGTTCATCCAACGGTATTTGCAAAAAGGCGTCCTTCAGATCCACGCTAGAGATATAACGTGTATCTGAAATACGACTTAGCAAAGCTTGAATATGAGGCAAAGGATAGGCACTTTTCTTCGTTAACTTGTTTACTTTCCGGAAGTCTATGCACATCCGATTTTTACCCGGTTTCCGTACTAAGACCACCGGAGAGCTCCATGGTCTATTACTTTCTTCGATTATACCCATTTCTAGTAACCTATCCAACTCCTCATATAAAAGCTTCTGAACCGCAGGAGAAACAGGATAGTGTCGTTGTTTGATCGGCTCCGCGTCACCCGTGTTGATTTCGTGTTCCTCCAGCATGGTTTGCCCTAAGCCAAGTTTGGCAGAAGACGGGAACACGCTGATGGTTGTTTTGAGTTTACTGAACTCTTCCCCTGACAGCTCCCGCATCTCCGAAGGCACGTCGTCGTGACCCTGTGTGAATGATGGTGAGATTTCGGAGATTATATGTGGTGCGATACCGAAAGACTTCCAGAAATTGATCCCTAGATACAATTTCTGTTGAAGTGAAGGGACAATATATAATTCAATTTGCTTTGTTTCGTTTTTATACGTGACGTCAGCGTTAAGCTTACCGACGATGGATTGACAATGACCATCCGCTGTTCTTACTTTGGATGAGAAACGAGTGTAAGGGATGTAGTGTTTACTCAGATAATTCTCGCCATCTACGCCAAGGCAGCTAATGCTTGCGCCACTATCAAGCAATCCCAGCATGCTTTCTCCAAAGATTTTTACATTGGCATAAGGTCAAGAATCATCCGAGCAACACAATGTTGTTGAAGCAATACATTTCAAAGCCGTTCTTTTGTTCTTAGTTCGTTCTCGAATCCTAGCTATCCTAGCCGATACTTGGGGTTTCTGTGGTCCAAAAATTCTTTCTCTGGCTGCATAGTACTCAATTTTTCGATCATGAAGGGATTTTAAGGTACGTTGCTTTCTTTCTTCTACCTCGGGTTTTATCTCTCGATCATAGTTTTGTCGTTTTAAAATTTTAATAGGGAATTCTGTTATATGAAGGTTGGAATTGGGATTTATGTTTGAATTTGAAGGTCCGGTTACTAATTGTGAGAGCAAGCCATCCCGGTAGATGGTTTGCTCTTGCGAGAGTTTTCCGCACATTTGATACTTGTGCACTGAGGAGATGTTGTTCCCTCTTTACCACATCTGTAGCAAAACAGAGACCTTTGAGGAACTGGACACTCGGTGTAACTGTGTCCTGACTCCCTACAGTTCCAACATATGTATTTGGTTGTATCTCGGGGTATCTGCAAGGCTTCAACGGTTTCTGAGGCTGGAGTAGTGAATTGGTCTAGTAGATCGACTTCACTTACGTGTCGACGATAAGGTTGAGCAACTGGATCTCGAAGTTTGTTCCTATTTTGTGCGTTGATGAACTTTTCCAGACTTCGACACACGTAAACCATCTCATTGAGAATCTGAGTCCTGAAGGTCACCAGTAATTCACCCATACGGCTGTTGACATTTTGTTTTATTAAGCTAATAAATTCATGATTTGGCTTCGGATGCAGCAGTCTGGTGTTTATTTTCTGGATATCCATGTAGAACTCATCGAAGGTTTCATTGGGTTTTTGCCTGCGATCGTAGAGCTGCTTAGATAACTCCGCATCGGTTTCCAGTGTATGGAACTGTTCCATTAAAGCACATCGAAGACCAGACCAATCTACCCTAGGGTTGGATTTAAGGAACACCCAGTACCAGGTGTCTACGTCCCCGCCAATGAATTGATGAAAATATAACACAATTTCTTGCCAAGTGGCACCGTAACATACCTTCAACCGTTCTAACCTAAAGATGAATTCATCCACCGTCATGTTTTTGTTATCATACTTCAATCCCCATTTGTGAAAACTATGACATTTAAGATATGGCTGGGCTGGTATAGTTTCTCTAACCTGAGGTTCTGCTGGCGGAACAGTATCATCTAGGTTCATGTTCCTTACCCTAGACAAAAATTCCTCCGCGTCGGGATTGAGGTTTGAAATACCCGAGATCCCCCCTACCTCTATGCGATTTTGCAATGTTGGATTAGGTAGGTTTATTGGTGGTTGTCGCCTATGCATCTCGTACTCGCGGTCAACAGTGGGAGTGGTTTTCGACAAGGTCTCACGAATAATTTCCGCTATTTGCGTATTCATTTCTGCCCTATTAGTTTCTAGTTCCCTGCGGATAACCTGCAAATCCTCGGCTCTACGAATACCTATTGACGCCGTAACTAAATCTTGGATGTACGCTGGCAAATCTATCGCCTCAACGCTTGTTCTGGGAGCCGGGGTTTTTAAAGAATTCTCGCAATCTTCGCGCGATCCTGACGGTCTATTCGAATCATGTTGTTTACTGCCACTGCCCTTGTCTTGGCAACCCGAGGCTTCATCGGAACGTATCCCCATATCTAAATCGGAAGCAGTTGAATTGTCCATTCGCTGGCTTGCGATATTAACCCTTGCCGTTAGATTGTTGCTTCTTGGAAACCCGCGTCCACGACTAAATCTTCCCGACCCACGACTTCGACCACGATTATCAGAATTATTGCCCCAACCTTTACCTGAGCGCAAAAGATAATGTTCACCCGACGTAGGCATAAGTTAATTCCAACTCAAAGATACAAATCTATCTATTAGAGTAGATAACCCTTACTGTCAAAAGACCGTCAACAGGTGAATGAACTCTAGTCTGAAAACTAAAAATACTATGGAAAACAAAAAAAAAATAGGTGGAAAAAAGAAAAAAATATCTATAGTATAGGAGAACTTACAATGAGGCAAACAGACTAATTGAAGAAAAAAAAAAAAATCCAAAAATGCGAAAATAACTAAACTAGAATAGAAAAAAAAATATATACTCAACCTAGAAATAATTAATCAGAAGTAATTAAAAGAAATCAAAATTAAAGTAATTAATTCGAAAGCTAAAAATTAAAATTTGGATGTACGAAAAAAAATGTACGTTAAGTTTATTTCCTCTTTAATTTTTTTTTTAAGATTTTTATGAAAACAGGGTGGATGTAACGAGAACCCACCTGGAAATCGGAAAGCTCAAAAGCATTTTATTCTTCTTTTTCTTTTCTTCCTTTTCTTTTTTTTTAATACACCCCCGGAAAAAAAATCGACTGTTAAGGATCCTCCAGGTTTGAGAAGTTGATGTTTGCATATAGTAGTGAAATATTATTACAGATGAATAACTAAAGATGGTTTTAAGTTTGGAGAAATCAATCCACTCGCAGCTGACATAGAACGTGCTTCCAGAGCTCATTCTATCGGTCGACATGGCAATTATTCCACGAAAATAAAATTTACGAAAAAATGACAACTATAAATTCGACTGAGCCAAAAATACGGATCATTCTTCGTAAAAATATATCTTGCTTACATGCATAGTTTATTGTTAGTAGCTGTTGAACGTCGCAACTGACCAAACAAGGAAAGGACTTCGAACTCATTTGTGGACGTCCGCTCATAGCTATATAACTCAACACATACAATTGAAATATAAGCAACGATCTGCAACAAGTTCAACACTGGTGTTAAAAAAAAAATTAAAAATAATTTTCGAAAGCTAGGCTTCGAAAATTCTTAATTTATAAAAGAAAATACCAACACTTCTCTAGAGGACATCAAGGACTAATTCGGGCCCCACGTTGGGCGCCACCTATAACGGAACCGAGGTGTTGTCGGTTTGAACTTGCTTCTTCACTTTATCTCCGCCGATCTCACTAACTGGTGAGGTGCTAAAAAAACAAAAAAAACAGGCCCGAGCACATAGTGGAATACGATTAAGCAAGTTCAATAACCTTCCTTCATTCACCACCGTTACGACCCAATGCTTATAGGTACATTGGGCCGATCCGGGCAGCCAGAAAGGAAGGTTGTTCAACTTCCATTGGCGTGGCATGCTAGCAATAGCCAGTCCTAGCTCGTCGGAAATGGGGGGGTTCTTGCCAATGAAAATTGAACGGTCGTTACGTAATTTTTTCATGCCGGAGTAGTTATATCGTAAGAAAGTTCGGGTTCAAAAATAGAGCCCGATTTAGTCCTTAAGTTGATGTTGTCCTCAAATCGAATGACCTTATACCCAACTAATTACCTAGGGTGGAGAGCGCTAGATGGTATGGCCCTCTGAGGATAAATCCCACCCGCATATCACAAGGATACAACCTTGGCTGTCATGTCCTCATGTTGATGACAGCCCCTAAACTGTTCAGAAAAAAAAAAGAAAAAAAAATATATAGATATATCTTACATGCTTATGACAATGTCATGTTCCGCTTCCCAGGCCGAATAGCCTCGTCACATCCACCTTTATATAGTGATTAGAACCTTCTCATTTTAAAGAACATCCTTTCATATAAAAAAAATCTTCCCAATGAAAATAATAAAACCAACAACAAGAGTGGAACAAGGAAACTCAATTAAAAAGACAACCAATCTTCATTTCAAAATTATAAATTTGTACATTTTATTTACCAAATCAAAAAAAACCTAAGAATAATTATATTGCAAATCCAATAAATACCAATTAAAAAATAATCATATGTATGTCCAACAGTCGCGGTCGCCGTAAAGTGGCTTTCAATTCAATTTACAAAAAAAAAAAAATTCATATAACGTTGCCTACTTTTAGGGAAATCTCTTCCTTCTGTTGTTTTGTATTTTGTGTTGCTCAATTCGAGTTATTATTTATATATGTATATAACTGGATATAAGTATATTTTCTTTAATTTATTTAGTCTATAAGTCATTAATAACTTTCTTACTAAAGTAAATTTACATACTCAAACTTAATTAAAATTTTTGTTGTTTAGAGATTGAAAAAAATTGTGTTCTTAAACCAATGAAAAAGAACAACACAACAGCTATTTTCATATACAGTGACCGACAAAAGTCTACGTACGACCACTTTTTTTGCCATTTTATAAAAACAAAACCTTTAGATATAAAAATAATGAAACAGTTTGTTTTTAAATCTATTTTATTATTATTATTCCTACACGAAAAAAACAAACTTGGATTTTTTTACTTTAAAATATTTTAACTAAAAACAATTAAAAAACACTGACAAAAATATACATACGGCCGACAGCACTGTTTTTGTTGTTGACTACTAAACGAGAAGTACCGTTATTTATTTATTTTTTTGGATTTTTATTGTACCAAAGCATTGTTCAAAGTAGTATACAGTCGAAGTTTAAACAGTTTCAACAAATTTTTAATTTCAATAATGGCTTCTCGCAAAGAAATTTCAATTAATGTCCGAAATTTGGTTATAAAACATAGAAACGAAGGAAAATCTTTTGGTGATGTAGCAAAGCTATTAAATTTAAGTAAGTCTACAGTTCAAACCATATTTAGTAACTTTAATAATACTGGTACAGTTGAAAACAAGCCGCGTAGTGGACGCCCGAAAAAGCTCAATCGAAGAGAAATAAGCTTCATCTTAAAAGAAGTTAAGAAAAATCCTAAAGTTAATGCCACAACATTGGCCCAAGACCTCGCAACAAGATCGGAAACTATTGTGCATCCACGCACTATTCAAAGAACCTTGAATAAAAACGGTTACCACAGCAGAACTCCTAGAAAAAAACCCTTTATAAGCGATAAAAATCGAAAACTTCGCTTGGAATTCGCCTAAAAGCATATTGAAAAGGACATGGACTTCTGGAAGCGAGTTTTGTTCACTGATGAATCGAAGTACAACATATTTGGAAGTGATGGGAGAGAAAAAGTGTGGCGCAAACAAAACACAGCCATGAATCCGAAGAACTTAGTCTCTACTGTTAAGCATGGTGGAGGCAACGTCATGGTTTGGGGTGCTGTCGCTGCGTCTGGAGTAGGAAAATTAGTGTTTATTGAGGGTAACATGGATCGCTTTCAGTACAAATCCATTTTAGAACAAAATTTGAAACCATCAGTTGATGCTTTAAGTCTTGGGCAGAGTTGGATCTTTCAACAAGATAACGATCCCAAGCACACGGCTCAGATTGTGAAAGATTGGCTTCTATACCATGCTCCTCAACAACTGTACACTCCCCCTCAAAGCCCGGACTTGAATGTTATTGAGCACGTGTGGGAGATTCTACAGCGAAAAATCCGAAAACATAATATTAGCAGTGCTTCAATGCTTAAGGAGAAGCTCCAGGAAGAATGGCAAAATATTACATCCACTGAGCTCAAAAATTTAGTTTCTTCGATGCCCAGACGACTACAAGCAGTTATAGATGCCCGTGGTGGCCCAACAAAATATTGATTTTCTTAAAAATTTAAGACTTGAAGACCATTTTTATGTTAGTTTACATATCGTACGTAGACTTTTGTTAATCATTTTTTTGTATATTTTGTAAATAAAATTTTAAGTTTATAATGAATTCACTTGTTTTTTTGTGTAATGTTATTAAAAAAACATTTTAAACAAAACTGTATCATTACATTTGCTTACATTGGTTTCCAACTCCCCATGATGGGGAAATAGTGGTCGTACGTAGACTTTTGTCGGCCACTGTATAGTATACCCTGAGGCGTTCACCCTTACTTCTTATAAAGATTAATTTGAGAACAAACTATACAGTAGATTATGTTCGAAATATTGTTTCTGTATATAAAAAAAATTAGAAAAAAAAAAATGGACTTACCAAGATCCTGATGAGGAGGTGCACCGCTTCACAGGTTGCTTGAATTGCTAGCTAGATAAATGGGGGGTTTCAAATTCAATGCTTCGAACACTTACACTCTTAAATCATTGACATTACATCACAATTTTTTTCTCTCTTTTTCATTTTTTTTCTCATTTATTTCAAAGCTTTTACATACATTTCTTTTTATTTTCTCTTACTATTTTTCTCTTATAATTTAATCTTTAAATTTCTTCTACTAAATAATTTTCTCTCTCTGCAATAATACCTACAATTTACTTTTTGTTTACACTTTTATTTTACTCTTTTCAATAGAAATTTTAAACTTTTTCTACACATTTACATATTTATTTTATTTACAATAATATTCTAATTTTTTTCTCTAGGTACACTATTATTTATTTTCTTTTCAAAACTATTTTAACCTTTTTCTTTCTAGGAACACTATTATTTATTTTCTTTTCAATAAGATTTTAAACTTTTTTTCTAACATTTATTAAGTTCTATTATTTTTCTTATTTATATTTAGGTAATATTTCTTTTCTCTTTTCTTATATCTTCTTTTGAACTTCTCTTCTTTTTTATGAACTTGGTGATGAACTTTTTAGGCTCGCACTGGTAAGGTGTATATACCTAATGGCCAGGTGAGGGGTAGCGCACTTTCTGGTACTTTTTGAAGAAAAGGGGTGGTTTGAGAGGTTTTCTTTTTCTTTACTATTATCTGTTTTTTTTTTCTTTCAGTTATTTCACTCGGTGCTTTTATATTTTTTTTTTCGATGGTATAATTTGGCGGGAATTTCACTTTGCTCTTTTTTTTTGTAACTTATCTTTTCTATATTTTGTTGTTTTTTTTTTTATTGTGTTTTTGCACAAAAACTTTTACTCTTTTTTTGTAGGTGTTTACTTTTTCTTTTTTTTTATCTTTTAGCGAATTTGGCGGATAGGGGATTTTTTTTTGGAGCGGTTAATGTTTTTTTTTTTTCTTATTGCACTATTTTCGGTTTTTTTTTCAATTATATTCATACGTTATTTTTCATATTTTTTTTGTTTTAATAAATTTGGCATGAATTTTACCGTCCAGATGTAACAGACTTTAATTTTTTTTTTTTATATTTGTATGTTTTTTTATCTAAATAACATTATTTTAGGTGTTTTTTTGTTCTTAGAGTTTTTTTTGCGGATTCACGGGCATGGGAGTTTTCGAGCGGGACACTTATTTTCCATTTTCGGTTTTATTTTATTTCGTTATGTTAGTTTTATCGGACTTTTTCTATATTAAAAAAAAACCATTGGGAAAAACCGGGTTTAAGATTAAAACTTGTAAAATTTTTATAATTAAGCTTCCGTATGCCAAACCGTCCCGGCAATCCGTATTAACCCTTTTTTCCCACTGACACCAAAAGAAGAGAGCAAGCTTAGGTTGCAGCGGCTTTTTATAGGCTGGCCTTAAGTTCGAAAGTTTTCGAACTAAACTTTCTAGAAGGAAAAGAAAGTTCCTCCGGAAGTATCTGTCCCGGCCGTAATTTTAACCCCAGATCAAAACTTTTGGCCTTAAAAATCATTTTTGATTTTTTTAAAAATAGGTGTGCCGAAAGTTTAATCCTCAGGTCAAAAAAACGCCAGAAAAACACCTCGGAAGCACCTCCATCTTGCCCATACGGAAAAAAAAGTGTGAAGGTGTGAAACCATAAAAAAACTCAATTTCGAAGAGAGCTTCGCCAAAAAAAACCCTCTCGTTGTAATGAATATCTCTCTGACCACCATAATAATCGATGTTTATAAGATAATGAATTAGCAACCTATTCACTCGATCCAATTGGTTCGTGTTTTCGCTAACCCACCACCGGATATACGTATAACAGTTTGGAATGACTGTTGGACCGACTATCAATTCAAATCTTTAGTTGATTGCAAAATAATTATAAATTGAATAAAACTTTTTTTTTTTTATATTTGCCTTCAAGGCGTTTCCTACACAACTTATACATTTGAAAGGGACTTACTCAAATGGAGAAGAACGAAACGCAATAAGCAAGGGTTTAAAAAAAGAGAAGCTAGTCTACGCATGTCTACGTCTCATGCACAGACTGTATCTAGCCGGGTATTAGAATATGTAAACGTATATACCATTGAACCTATTTTTTTATGTCTTTTGAATGGAAAATCCCTAACGACTTGCCATTCTCATCTTCCAACTCATACAGGTTGTTTCCCTTAATTCCTACGATCCTAGTCCTTGTGAATTTAGGACAAAGTTTGGCGTTAATTCTTTTTGTAGCATCGCTTAAGACGAAATTTCTTTTGAAAACAACATCCCCAACGTTGTACGAAATGTTTTTGCTACGCGTATTATACGCATGTTCGTATTTAAGATGAGCTTTTTCTAATGAATCCTTAATGACTGAATGAATGATGTTCATTTTTGAAGATTTTGGTATCAAATTCAATTCTGAGTTGTTAACGCAGTCAAGTTTTCTCAAAAGTTCGAAGTCAGAACCGTGTTCGATCATCCTTTGACCAAACAACGCCTCGTAAGGTGCCATACCTATGGCGGAATGCGTAGCTGTTCTAAGTGCAGATGTTATAGCTGGAAGATTAACGTCCCAATTCCTCTGATCCTTGCCAATGTAAGATCTAATGGCCGCGAGAATAGAACGGTTAACCCGCTCACTAGCATTGGCTTGAGGAGCATAGGCCGCGGTCCTAATGTGTTTAATGCCAAAGGAATGTAATAATTTTGAAAAACATGAACTAATGAATTGTTTCCCGTTATCGGTTAACACAGATTCAGGAACACCAAACAAACAAAGGATCTCTTCGTACAAAAATTTTGTAGCGGTTTCTGCTGTAGCCTTTCGTAAGCCTTTAATTATTACAAACTTAGTAAGTTGGTCGAGAGCGATGATGATATAGCAATTTCCGGTTTTAGATCGGGGATACGGTCCCAGGAAGTCCATATACAGGTGTTGAAAAGGACGTTCAACCACGAAGGGCTTTCCCATTGGTTGTCGTTGTATTTGGTTCGAGGCTTTCGACATTTTACATACCTCACACTTATTAATGAATGACTTCACCTGAGAAGCCATATTTGGCCAAAAGAATTGTTGACGAAGCCTATGTAACGTTTTTCCCAAACCACCATGAGCTGCTCTAGGTGGCCGATGAGCCAGAGTAATCAGACGGTCGGTCAACTGCGGTGGAATCCATAACTTCCACCCAAGGTCATCCTCAAAAGGATTCCCTGTGCTGTGTTTGACCTTCTTGTACACGAAATTTTCCGAGACTTAAAGGTCTGGCAGCTGATCTTTTTGCTTTATGATGTTGTCTATGATCCTAACATATTCCTCAGATTGAAAACTGGGATCCGTCAGATCTATGTGAAGCACATCAGAAGGATATAACTCCGATCTCCCATCTAGATTCAATTCGTCGGCTGCATAGACTCTTGACAAGGCGTCAGGCACGACATGTTGAGAACCTTTTCGATGTTCAATATCGAAGTCATACCCTTGAAGTTTAAGACTCCAACGAGCCAACCTACCACTGAGGTCTTTCTGGTTCATCAGCCACTTTAAACTGGCATGATCCGTTACTATCTTAAAGTGATAACCTTCTACATAAGGGCGAAACTGTTCAACGCTCATGACAGCAGCGAGGCATTCACGTTCAGTGACAGAGTAATTAACTTGAGCCTTGTTGAGTTTGTGTGAATAAAAAAAAATTGGTCTTTCGTTACCTTCATCGTCTCTTTGGCACAAAACGCCTCCGACCCCTGTTGACGACGCGTCGCACAAAATAACAAACTGCTTACTGTAATCAGGATGAATTAATACTGGTTCAGATGTTAGAATATCCTTAATTTTATTGAAAGATCCTATAGCCTCACTACCGAATTCAAATGTTTTATTTTTTTTTCAAGGTTTCTGTAATAGGTGTTGCCAAAGTACTATAATCTCTAACGAACCTACGGTACCACCCCGACATTCCGAGGAATCTGCGGATCTGTCGCTGATTTTGTGGAATAGGAAAGTCTTTAATGGCCGACACTTTCGCTGGATCTGTTTTCAATAAACCGTCACCGACGATATACCCTAAATATTTCAATTCCTTGAAGCAAAATTTGGATTTTTCAAGGTTAATCGTTAAGCCAGCGAGCTTCAGCCTTTCTGCGACGATGTTAAGGACATGAATGTGATCTTCAAAGGTGGGTGAAACTATAAGGAGATCATCCAAGTAAACAAAAACGTTTTCTTTTAGTTCATGTGGTACCACTTTGTCCATCAATTTGCAAAGGCGTTGAGGCGCATTACAAAGGCCAAAGGGCATTACCTTGAACTGGTACAGCGGACGACCCGGAACCGTAAACGCCGTCTTTTCCTTGGAGTGTTCATCCAACGGTATTTGCAAAAAGGCGTCCTTCAGATCCACGCTAGAGATATAACGTGTATCTGAAATACGACTTAGCAAAGCTTGAATATGAGGCAAAGGATAGGCACTTTTCTTCGTTAACTTGTTTACTTTCCGGAAGTCTATGCACATCCGATTTTTACCCAGTTTCCGTACTAAGACCACCGGAGAGCTCCATGGTCTATTACTTTCTTCGATTATACCCATTTCTAGTAACCTATCCAACTCCTCATATAAAAGCTTCTGAACCGCAGGAGAAACAGGATAGTGTCGTTGTTTGATCGGCTCCGCGTCACCCGTGTTGATTTCGTGTTCCTCCAGCATGGTTTGCCCTAAGCCAAGTTTGGCAGAAGACGGGAACACGCTGATGGTTGTTTTGAGTTTACTGAACTCTTCCCCTGACAGCTCCCGCATCTCCGAAGGCACGTCGTCGTGACCCTGTGTGAATGATGGTGAGATTTCGGAGATTATATGTGGTGCGATACCGAAAGACTTCCAGAAATTGATCCCTAGATACAATTTCTGTTGAAGTGAAGGGACAATATATAATTCAATTTGCTTTGTTTCGTTTTTATACGTGACGTCAGCGTTAAGCTTACCGACGATGGATTGACAATGACCATCCGCTGTTCTTACTTTGGATGAGAAACGAGTGTAAGGGATGTAGTGTTTACTCAGATAATTCTCGCCATCTACGCCAAGGCAGCTAATGCTTGCGCCACTATCAAGCAATCCCAGCATGCTTTCTCCAAAGATTTTTACATTGGCATAAGGTCGAGGATCATCCGAGCAACACAATGTTGTTGAAGCAATACATTTCAAAGCCGTTCTTTTGTTCTTAGTTCGTTCTCGAATCCTAGCTATCCTAGCCGATACTTGGGGTTTCTGTGGTCCAAAAATTCTTTCTCTGGCTGCAAAGTACTCAATTTTTCGATCATGAAGGGATTTTAAGGTACGTTGCTTTCTTTCTTCTACCTCGGGTTTTATCTCTCGATCATAGTTTTGTCGTTTTAAAATTTTAATAGGGAATTCTGTTATATGAAGGTTGGAATTGGGATTTATGTTTGAATTTGAAGGTCCGGTTACTAATTGTGAGAGCAAGCCATCCCGGTAGATGGTTTGCTCTTGCGAGAGTTTTCCGCACATTTGATACTTGTGCACTGAGGAGATGTTGTTCCCTCTTTACCACATCTGTAGCAAAACAGAGACCTTTGAGGAACTGGACACTCGGTGTAACTGTGTCCTGACTCCCTACAGTTCCAACATATGTATTTGGTTGTATCTCGGGGTATCTGCAAGGCTTCAACGGTTTCTGAGGCTGGAGTAGTGAATTGGTCTAGTAGATCGACTTCACTTACGTGTCGACGATAAGGTTGAGCAACTGGATCTCGAAGTTTGTTCCTATTTTGTGCGTTGATGAACTTTTCCAGACTTCGACACACGTAAACCATCTCATTGAGAATCTGAGTCCTGAAGGTCACCAGTAATTCACCCATACTGCTGTTGACATTTTGTTTTATTAAGCTAATAAATTCATGATTTGGCTTCGGATGCAGCAGTCTGGTGTTTATTTTCTGGATATCCATGTAGAACTCATCGAAGGTTTCATTGGGTTTTTGCCTGCGATCGTAGAGCTGCTTAGATAACTCCGCATCGGTTTCCAGTGTATGGAACTGTTCCATTAAAGCATATCGAAGACCAGACCAATCTACCCTAGGGTTGGATTTAAGGAACACCCAGTACCAGGTGTCTACGTCCCCGCCAATGAATTGATGAAAATATAACACAATTTCTTGCCAAGTGGCACCGTAACATACCTTCAACCGTTCTAACCTAAAGATGAATTCATCCACCGTCATGTTTTTGTTATCATACTTCAATCCCCATTTGTGAAAACTATGACATTTAAGATATGGCTGGGCTGGTATAGTTTCTCTAACCTGAGGTTCTGCTGGCGGAACAGTATCATCTAGGTTCATGTTCCTTACCCTAGACAAAAATTCCTCCGCGTCGGGATTGAGGTTTGAAATACCCGAGATCCCCCCTACCTCTATGCGATTTTGCAATGTTGGATTAGGTAGGTTTATTGGTGGTTGTCACCTATGCATCTCGTACTCGCGGTCAACAGTGGGAGTGGTTTTCGACAAGGTCTCACGAATAATTTCCGCTATTTGCGTATTCATTTCTGCCCTATTAGTTTCTAGTTCCCTGCGGATAACCTGCAAATCCTCGGCTCTACGAATACCTATTGACGCCGTAACTAAATCTTGGATGTACGCTGGCAAATCTATCGCCTCAACGCTTGTTCTGGGAGCCGGGGTTTTTAACGAATTCTCGCAATCTTCGCGCGATCCTGACGGTCTATTCGAATCATGTTGTTTACTGCCACTGCCCTTGTCTTGGCAACCCGAGGCTTCATCGGAACGTATCCCCATATCTAAATCGGAAGCAGTTGAATTGTCCATTCGCTGGCTTGCGATATTAACCCTTGCCGTTAGATTGTTGCTTCTTGGAAACCCGCGTCCACGACTAAATCTTCCCGACCCACGACTTCAACCACGATTATCAGAATTATTGCCCCAACCTTTACCTGAGCGCAAAAGATAATGTTCACCCGACGTAGGCATAAGTTAATTCCAACTCAAAGATACAAATCTATCTATTAGAGTAGATAACCCTTACTGTCAAAAGACCGTCAACAGGTGAATGAACTCTAGTCTGAAAACTATAAATACTATGGAAAACAAAAAAAAAAAAACCAAAAAGGAATAATAAAAAAAATAGGTGGAAAAAAGAAAAAAATATCTATAGTATAGGAGAACTTACAATGAGGCAAACAGACTAATTGAAGAAAAAAAAAAAAATCCAAAAATGCGAAAATAACTAAACTAGAATAGAAAAAAAAATATATACTCAACCTAGAAATAATTAATCAGAACTAATTAAAAGAAATCAAAATTAAAGTAATTAATTCGAAAGCTAAAAATTAAAATTTGGATGTACGAAAAAAAATGTACGTTAAGTTTATTTCCTCTTTTATTTTTTTTTTTAAGATTTTTATGAAAACAGGGTGGATGTAACGAGAACCCACCTGGAAATCGGAAAGCTCAAAAGCATTTTATTCTTCTTTTTCTTTTCTTCCTTTTCTTTTTTTTGAATACACCCCCGGAAAAAAAATCGACTGTTAAGGATCCAGGTTTGAGAAGTTGATGTTTGCATATAGTAGTGAAATATTATTACAGATGAATAACTAAAGATGGTATTAAGTTTGGAGAAATCAATCCACTCGCAGCTGACATAGAACGTGCTTCCAGAGCTCATTCTATCGGTCGACATGGCAATTATTCCACGAAAATAAAATTTACGAAAAAATGACAACTATAAATTCGACTGAGCCAAAAATACGGATCATTCTTCGTAAAAATATATCTTGCTTACATGCATAGTTTATTGTTAGTAGCTGTTGAACGTCGCAACTGACCAAACAAGGAAAGGACTTCGAACTCATTTGTGGACGTCCGCTCATAGCTATATAACTCAACACATACAATTGAAATATAAGCAACGATCTGCAACAAGTTCAACACTGGTGTTAAAAAAAAAATTAAAAATAATTTTCGAAAGCTAGGCTTCGAAAATTCTTAATTTATAAAAGAAAATACCAACACTGTTACATCTGGACGGTAAAATTCATGCCAAATTTATTAAAACAAAAAAAATATGAAAAATAACGTATGAATATAATTGAAAAAAAAACCGAAAATAGTGCAATAAGAAAAAAAAAAACATTAACCGCTCCAAAAAAAAATCCCCTATCCGCCAAATTCGCTAAAAGATAAAAAAAAAGAAAAAGTAAACACCTACAAAAAAAGAGTAAAAGTTTTTGTGCAAAAACACAATAAAAAAAAAAACAACAAAATATAGAAAAGATAAGTTACAAAAAAAAAGAGCAAAGTGAAATTCCCGCCAAATTATACCATCGAAAAAAAAAATATAAAAGCACCGAGTGAAATAACTGAAAGAAAAAAAAAACAGATAATAGTAAAGAAAAAGAAAACCTCTCAAACCACCCCTTTTCTTCAAAAAGTACCAGAAAGTGCGCTACCCCTCACCTGGCCATTAGGTATATACACCTTACCAGTGCGAGCCTTAAAAGTTCATCACCAAGTTCATAAAAAAGAAGAGAAGTTCAAAAGAAGATATAAGAAAAGAGAAAAGAAATATTACCTAAATATAAATAAGAAAAATAATAGAACTTAATAAATGTTAGAAAAAAAGTTTAAAATCTTATTGAAAAGAAAATAAATAATAGTGTTCCTAGAAAGAAAAAGGTTAAAATAGTTTTGAAAAGAAAATAAATAATAGTGTACCTAGAGAAAAAAATTAGAATATTATTTTAAATAAAATAAATATGTAAATGTGTAGAAAAAGTTTAAAATTTCTATTGAAAAGAGTAAAATAAAAGTGTAAACAAAAAGTAAATTGTAGGTATTATTGCAGAGAGAGAAAATTATTTAGTAGAAGAAATTTAAAGATTAAATTATAAGAGAAAAATAGTAAGAGAAAATAAAAAGAAATGTATGTAAAAGCTTTGAAATAAATGAGAAAAAAAATGAAAAAGAGAGAAAAAAATTGTGATGTAATGTCAATGATTTAAGAGTGTAAGTGTTCGAAGCATTGAATTTGAAACCCCCCATTTATCTAGCTAGCAATTCAAGCAACCTGTGAAGCGGTGCACCTCCTCATCAGGATCTTGGTAAGTCCATTTTTTTTTTCTAATTTTTTTTATATACAGAAACAATATTTCGAACATAATCTACTGTATAGTTTGTTCTCAAATTAATCTTTATAAGAAGTAAGGGTGAACGCCTCAGGGTATACTATACAGTGGCCGACAAAAGTCTACGTACGACCACTATTTCCCCATCATGGGGAGTTGGAAACCAATGTAAGCAAATGTAATGATACAGTTTTGTTTAAAATGTTTTTTTAATTACATTACACAAAAAAACAAGTGAATTCATTATAAACTTAAAATTTTATTTACAAAAAATACAAAAAAATGATTAACAAAAGTCTACGTACGATATGTAAACTAACATAAAAATGGTCTTCAAGTCTTAAATTTTTAAGAAAATCAATATTTTGTTGGGCCACCACGGGCATCTATAACTGCTTGTAGTCGTCTGGGCATCGAAGAAACTAAATTTTTGAGCTCAGTGGATGTAATATTTTGCCATTCTTCCTGGAGCTTCTCCTTAAGCATTGAAGCACTGCTAATATTATGTTTTCGGATTTTTCGCTGTAGAATCTCCCACACGTGCTCAATAACATTCAAGTCCGGGCTTTGAGGGGGAGTGTACAGTTGTCGAGGAGCATGGTATAGAAGCCAATCTTTCACAATCTGAGCCGTGTGCTTGGGATCGTTATCTTGTTGAAAGATCCAACTCTGCCCAAGACTTAAAGCATCAACTGATGGTTTCAAATTTTGTTCTAAAATGGATTTGTACTGAAAGCGATCCATGTTACCCTCAATAAACACTAATTTTCCTACTCCAGACGCAGCGACAGCACCCCAAACCATGACGTTGCCTCCACCATGCTTAACAGTAGAGACTAAGTTCTTCGGATCCATGGCTGTGTTTTGTTTGCGCCACACTTTTTCTCTCCCATCACTTCCAAATATGTTGTACTTCGATTCATCAGTGAACAAAACTCGCTTCCAGAAGTCCATGTCCTTTTCAATATGCTTTTAGGCGAATTCCAAGCGAAGTTTTCGATTTTTATCGCTTATAAAGGGTTTTTTTCTAGGAGTTCTGCTGTGGTAACCGTTTTTATTCAAGGTTCTTTGAATAGTGCGTGGATGCACAATAGTTTCCGATCTTGTTGCGAGGTCTTGGGCCAATGTTGTGGCATTAACTTTAGGATTTTTCTTAACTTCTTTTAAGATGAAGCTTATTTCTCTTCGATTGAGCTTTTTCGGGCGTCCACTACGCGGCTTGTTTTCAACTGTACCAGTATTATTAAAGTTACTAAATATGGTTTGAACTGTAGACTTACTTAAATTTAATAGCTTTGCTACATCACCAAAAGATTTTCCTTCGTTTCTATGTTTTATAACCAAATTTCGGACATTAATTGAAATTTCTTTGCGAGAAGCCATTATTGAAATTAAAAATTTGTTGAAACTGTTTAAACTTCGACTGTATACTACTTTGAACAATGCTTTGGTACAATAAAAATCCAAAAAAATAAATAAATAACGGTACTTCTCGTTTAGTAGTCAACAACAAAAACAGTGCTGTCGGCCGTATGTACATTTTTGTCAGTGTTTTTTAATTGTTTTTAGTTAAAATATTTTAAAGTAAAAAAATCCAAGTTTGTTTTTTTCGTGTAGGAATAATAATAATAAAATAGATTTAAAAACAAACTGTTTCATTATTTTTATATTTAAAGGTTTTGTTTTTATAAAATGGCAAAAAAAGTGGTCGTACGTAGACTTTTGTCGGTCACTGTATATGAAAATAGCTGTTGTGTTGTTCTTTTTCATTGGTTTAAGAACACAATTTTTTTCAATCTCTAAACAACAAAAATTTTAATTAAGTTTGAGTATGTAAATTTACTTTAGTATGAAAGTTATTAATGACTTATAGACTAAATAAATTAAAGAAAATATACTTATATCCAGTTATATACATATATAAAAAAAAAATAAAAGAGAAAAAAAATGTACGTTAAGTTTATTTCCTCTTTTATTTTTTTTTTTAAGATTTTTATGAAAACAGGGTGGATGTAACGAGAACCCACCTGGAAATCGGAAAGCTCAAAAGCATTTTATTCTTCTTTTTCTTTTCTTCCTTTTCTTTTTTTTGAATACACCCCCGGAAAAAAAATCGACTGTTAAGGATCCAGGTTTGAGAAGTTGATGTTTGCATATAGTAGTGAAATATTATTACAGATGAATAACTAAAGATGGTATTAAGTTTGGAGAAATCAATCCACTCGCAGCTGACATAGAACGTGCTTCCAGAGCTCATTCTATCGGTCGACATGGCAATTATTCCACGAAAATAAAATTTACGAAAAAATGACAACTATAAATTCGACTGAGCCAAAAATACGGATCATTCTTCGTAAAAATATATCTTGCTTACATGCATAGTTTATTGTTAGTAGCTGTTGAACGTCGCAACTGACCAAACAAGGAAAGGACTTCGAACTCATTTGTGGACGTCCGCTCATAGCTATATAACTCAACACATACAATTGAAATATAAGCAACGATCTGCAACAAGTTCAACACTGGTGTTAAAAAAAAAATTAAAAATAATTTTCGAAAGCTAGGCTTCGAAAATTCTTAATTTATAAAAGAAAATACCAACACTTCTCTAGAGGACATCAAGGACTAATTCGGGCCCCACGTTGGGCGCCACCTATAACGGAACCGAGGTGTTGTCGGTTTGAACTTGCTTCTTCACATTATCTCCGCCGATCTCACTAACTGGTGAGGTGCTAAAAAAACAAAAAAAACAGGCCCGAGCACATAGTGGAATACGATTAAGCAAGTTCAATAACCTTCCTTCATTCACCACCGTTACGACCCAATGCTTATAGGTACATTGGGCCGATCCGGGCAGCCAGAAAGGAAGGTTGTTCAACTTCCATTGGCGTGGCATGCTAGCAATAGCCAGTCCTAGCTCGTCGGAAATGGGGGGGTTCTTGCCAATGAAAATTGAACGGTCGTTACGTAATTTTTTCATGCCGGAGTAGTTATATCGTAAGAAAGTTCGGGTTCAAAAATAGAGCCCGATTTAGTCCTTAAGTTGATGTTGTCCTCAAATCGAATGACCTTATACCCAACTAATTACCTAGGGTGGAGAGCGCTAGATGGTATGGCCCTCTGAGGATAAATCCCACCCGCATATCACAAGGATACAACCTTGGCTGTCATGTCCTCATGTTGATGACAGCCCCTAAACTGTTCAGAAAAAAAAAAGAAAAAAAAATATATAGATATATCTTACATGCTTATGACAATGTCATGTTCCGCTTCCCAGGCCGAATAGCCTCGTCACATCCACCTTTATATAGTGATTAGAACCTTCTCATTTTAAAGAACATCCTTTCATATAAAAAAAATCTTCCCAATGAAAATAATAAAACCAACAACAAGAGTGGAACAAGGAAACTCAATTAAAAAGACAACCAATCTTCATTTCAAAATTATAAATTTGTACATTTTATTTACCAAATCAAAAAAAACCTAAGAATAATTATATTGCAAATCCAATAAATACCAATTAAAAAATAATCATATGTATGTCCAACAGTCGCGGTCGCCGTAAAGTGGCTTTCAATTCAATTTACAAAAAAAAAAAATTCATATAACGGTGCCTACTTTTAGGGAAATCTCTTTCTTCTGTTGTTTTGTATTTTGTGTTGCTCAATTCGAGTTATTATTTATATATGTATATAACTGGATATAAGTATATTTTCTTTAATTTATTTAGTCTATAAGTCATTAATAACTTTCATACTAAAGTAAATTTACATACTCAAACTTAATTAAAATTTTTGTTGTTTAGAGATTGAAAAAAATTGTGTTCTTAAACCAATGAAAAAGAACAACACAACAGCTATTTTCATATACAGTGACCGACAAAAGTCTACGTACGACCACTTTTTTTGCCATTTTATAAAAACAAAACCTTTAAATATAAAAATAATGAAACAGTTTGTTTTTAAATCTATTTTATTATTATTATTCCTACACGAAAAAAACAAACTTGGATTTTTTTACTTTAAAATATTTTAACTAAAAACAATTAAAAAACACTGACAAAAATGTACATACGGCCGACAGCACTGTTTTTGTTGTTGACTACTAAACGAGAAGTACCGTTATTTATTTATTTTTTTGGATTTTTATTGTACCAAAGCATTGTTCAAAGTAGTATACAGTCGAAGTTTAAACAGTTTCAACAAATTTTTAATTTCAATAATGGCTTCTCGCAAAGAAATTTCAATTAATGTCCGAAATTTGGTTATAAAACATAGAAACGAAGGAAAATCTTTTGGTGATGTAGCAAAGCTATTAAATTTAAGTAAGTCTACAGTTCAAACCATATTTAGTAACTTTAATAATACTGGTACAGTTGAAAACAAGCCGCGTAGTGGACGCCCGAAAAAGCTCAATCGAAGAGAAATAAGCTTCATCTTAAAAGAAGTTAAGAAAAATCCTAAAGTTAATGCCACAACATTGGCCCAAGACCTCGCAACAAGATCGGAAACTATTGTGCATCCACGCACTATTCAAAGAACCTTGAATAAAAACGGTTACCACAGCAGAACTCCTAGAAAAAAACCCTTTATAAGCGATAAAAATCGAAAACTTCGCTTGGAATTCGCCTAAAAGCATATTGAAAAGGACATGGACTTCTGGAAGCGAGTTTTGTTCACTGATGAATCGAAGTACAACATATTTGGAAGTGATGGGAGAGAAAAAGTGTGGCGCAAACAAAACACAGCCATGGATCCGAAGAACTTAGTCTCTACTGTTAAGCATGGTGGAGGCAACGTCATGGTTTGGGGTGCTGTCGCTGCGTCTGGAGTAGGAAAATTAGTGTTTATTGAGGGTAACATGGATCGCTTTCAGTACAAATCCATTTTAGAACAAAATTTGAAACCATCAGTTGATGCTTTAAGTCTTGGGCAGAGTTGGATCTTTCAACAAGATAACGATCCCAAGCACACGGCTCAGATTGTGAAAGATTGGCTTCTATACCATGCTCCTCGACAACTGTACACTCCCCCTCAAAGCCCGGACTTGAATGTTATTGAGCACGTGTGGGAGATTCTACAGCGAAAAATCCGAAAACATAATATTAGCAGTGCTTCAATGCTTAAGGAGAAGCTCCAGGAAGAATGGCAAAATATTACATCCACTGAGCTCAAAAATTTAGTTTCTTCGATGCCCAGACGACTACAAGCAGTTATAGATGCCCGTGGTGGCCCAACAAAATATTGATTTTCTTAAAAATTTAAGACTTGAAGACCATTTTTATGTTAGTTTACATATCGTACGTAGACTTTTGTTAATCATTTTTTTGTATTTTTTGTAAATAAAATTTTAAGTTTATAATGAATTCACTTGTTTTTTTGTGTAATGTTATTAAAAAAACATTTTAAACAAAACTGTATCATTACATTTGCTTACATTGGTTTCCAACTCCCCATGATGGGGAAATAGTGGTCGTACGTAGACTTTTGTCGGCCACTGTATAGTATACCCTGAGGCGTTCACCCTTACTTCTTATAAAGATTAATTTGAGAACAAACTATACAGTAGATTATGTTCGAAATATTGTTTCTGTATATAAAAAAAATTAGAAAAAAAAAATGGACTTACCAAGATCCTGATGAGGAGGTGCACCGCTTCACAGGTTGCTTGAATTGCTAGCTAGATAAATGGGGGGTTTCAAATTCAATGCTTCGAACACTTACACTCTTAAATCATTGACATTACATCACAATTTTTTTCTCTCTTTTTCATTTTTTTTCTCATTTATTTCAAAGCTTTTACATACATTTCTTTTTATTTTCTCTTACTATTTTTCTCTTATAATTTAATCTTTAAATTTCTTCTACTAAATAATTTTCTCTCTCTGCAATAATACCTACAATTTACTTTTTGTTTACACTTTTATTTTACTCTTTTCAATAGAAATTTTAAACTTTTTCTACACATTTACATATTTATTTTATTTAAAATAATATTCTAATTTTTTTCTCTAGGTACACTATTATTTATTTTCTTTTCAAAACTATTTTAACCTTTTTCTTTCTAGGAACACTATTATTTATTTTCTTTTCAATAAGATTTTAAACTTTTTTTCTAACATTTATTAAGTTCTATTATTTTTCTTATTTATATTTAGGTAATATTTCTTTTCTCTTTTCTTATATCTTCTTTTGAACTTCTCTTCTTTTTTATGAACTTGGTGATGAACTTTTAAGGCTCGCACTGGTAAGGTGTATATACCTAATGGCCAGGTGAGGGGTAGCGCACTTTCTGGTACTTTTTGAAGAAAAGGGGTGGTTTGAGAGGTTTTCTTTTTCTTTACTATTATCTGTTTTTTTTTTCTTTCAGTTATTTCACTCGGTGCTTTTATATTTTTTTTTTTCGATGGTATAATTTGGCGGGAATTTCACTTTGCTCTTTTTTTTTGTAACTTATCTTTTCTATATTTTGTTGTTTTTTTTTTTATTGTGTTTTTGCACAAAAACTTTTACTCTTTTTTTGTAGGTGTTTACTTTTTCTTTTTTTTTATCTTTTAGCGAATTTGGCGGATAGGGGATTTTTTTTTGGAGCGGTTAATGTTTTTTTTTTTCTTATTGCACTATTTTCGGTTTTTTTTCAATTATATTCATACGTTATTTTTCATATTTTTTTTGTTTTAATAAATTTGGCATGAATTTTACCGTCCAGATGAAACAGACTTTAATTTTTTTTTTATATTTGTATGTTTTTTTATCTAAATAACATTATTTTAGGTGTTTTTTTGTTCTTAGAGTTTTTTTTGCGGATTCACGGGCATGGGAGTTTTCGAGCGGGACACTTATTTTCCATTTTCTATATTAAAAAAAAACCATTGGGAAAAACCGGGTTTAAGATTAAAACTTGTAAAATTTTTATAATTAAGCTTCCGTATGCCAAACCGTCCCGGCAATCCGTATTAACCCTTTTTTTCCCACTGACACCAAAAGAAGAGAGCAAGCTTAGGTTGCAGCGGCTTTTTATAGGCTGGCCTTAAGTTCGAAAGTTTTCGAACTAAACTTTCTAGAAGGAAAAGAAAGTTCCTCCGGAAGTATCTGTCCCGGCCGTAATTTTAACCCCAGATCAAAACTTTTGGCCTTAAAAATCATTTTTGATTTTTTTAAAAATAGGTGTGCCAAAAGTTTAATCCTCAGGTCAAAAAAACGCCAGAAAAACACCTCGGAAGCACCTCCATCTTGCCCATACGGAAAAAAAAGTGTGAAGGTGTGAAACCATAAAAAAACTCAATTTCGAAGAGAGCTTCGCCAAAAAAAACCCTCTCGTTGTAATGAATATCTCTCTGACCACCATAATAATCGATGTTTATAAGATAATGAATTAGCAACCTATTCACTCGATCCAATTGGTTCGTGTTTTCGCTAACCCACCACCGGATATACGTATAACAGTTTGGAATGACTGTTGGACCGACTATCAATTCAAATCTTTAGTTGATTGCAAAATAATTATAAATTGAATAAAACTTTTTTTTTTTATATTTGCCTTCAAGGCGTTTCCTACAGCGCCACCTGAGTCGCGGTCTTCCTCTACTGCGCCGTCCCTCGGGATTGGATTCGAAGACCTTCCGGGCTGGAGCGTTGATGTCCATTCGCTCTACATGACCCAGCCGTCTAAGCCGTTGGACTTTTATTCTGCTAACTAGGTCAGTGTCGCTGTACAGCCCGTACAGTTCGTCGTTATATCTTCTCCTCCATTCTCCATCTATACGTACGGGACCAAAAATCACCCGAAGAATTTTCCTCTCGAAGCATCCTAAGACGTTCTCATCTTTCTTTGACAGGGTCCAGGCCTCAGCGCCATAAATGAGAACCGGGATGATGAGTGTCTTATAGATGGTGATTTTAGATGCTCGAGAGAGGACTTTACTTCTCAATTGCCTTCTAAGTCCAAAGAAGCAGCGATTTGCAAGAGTTGTTCTTCGTTTGATTTCAGCGCTGGTGTCGTTGTCTGTGTTTATAGCGGTGCCTAGGTAGACAAAGTCCTTAACTACCTCGAAGTTATAGCTGTCCATGTTGACGTTTTGTCCAAGACGTCGTTGTTCAATGTCCTTTTTTGATGACAGCATATACTTGGTCTTGCCCTCATTGACCACTAAACCCATCTTCTTCGCTTCCTGACATCACGCTTTGATCTTCCAATTATGTCAATATCATCTGCGTATCCGAGTAATTGGATGGACCTTTGGAAGATTGTGCCTCTAGTGTTGACGGTTGAGTTTTGCACAATTCTTTCCAGAACGATGTTGAAGAAGTCGCATGACAGTGCATCGCCTTGTCTAAAACCTTTTTTGACATCAAATGCATCGGTGAGATCTTTTCCGACCTTGATGGAGCAGCATGCATTCTCCATTGTCATTCTGCACAAACGGATAAGTTTGACAGGGATGCCAAAACTAGACATTGCTCTGTAGAGCTCTTCCCTATGGATGCTGTCATACGCGGCTTTAAAATCGATAAATAGATGGTGGGTATCGATTTGAAGCTCCTGGGTTTTTTCCAAGATCTGCCGTAGTGTGAATATTTGGTCGATAGTGGACTTTCCTGGTCTGAAGCCACACTGATAAGGGCCTATCAGGTTGTTGATTAACGGCTTCAGACGTTCACATAATACGGCAGAAAGGATCTTATATGCAATGTTAAGGAGACTGATCCCTCTGTAGTTGGTGCAATTTAAAGGGTCTCCTTTTTTATGTACCGGGCAAACTATGCTGAGATTCCACTCATCGGG
>OX608073.1:192826968-192831968 GCA_951509635.1 Eupeodes luniger | reverse complement strand
CCTGCGACTACAAGGACGGCTGGTTCCGACACCGTTCGGTATGAACTGGCTACTCTCAGGGCTCCACACCTTTGTACTGCCGCCATCTGTTTTCGATACTTCTCTTGTTTAAGTGATTCTGCCCAGATTTCGCTTCCGTACAGGAGGATGGCATGCGTCGTAGACATCAGCAGCTTGCGCTTACTGGCCGTTGGTCCGCCTATGTTGGCCATCAGTCTGCTGAGTGAGGCAGTTGTTTTCGAGGCTCTTTCCGCTGTTGCCTTAATCTGTTGCCAGAAGGTTAGCTTTGTGTCGAGCCTCAATCCCAAGTATTTCACGGCGACGCTGCTTCGTATCACTTCGGTGCCGACCTGGAAGTCCATTTGGGTGGGAATCCTCTTCTTCGTAAGGAGAACTATCTCCGTTTTCTCCGTTGCCAGGCTTAGCCCGTGGTTCTCCATCCAGGAGGTTGTTCGCCGCATGACCTGGTTTAACTTTCTTTGCGCGTTTTCGGTGTCTCTTGCCGTTATCACCGCCGCAATGTCATCGGCGTAACCAACCAGGAAGGTATCATCAGGCATCTCCATTTCAAGGATGTCATCGTAGGAGATGTTCCAAAGGTCTGGTCCTAGGATTGATCCTTGAGCTGCACCTGATGTAATTTGTTTAAAGCGCTGGCCTTCTGTGGTTTCGTAGATCAGCTCTCGATCCCTGAGGTAGTCCTTCAATATTCGTAGGAGATACGCTGGGATTTGAAATCTCCTCTCTAGCGCATTAAGGATGTCACTCCACCTGGCCGAGTTAAAAGCATTTCGTACGTCTAGAGTTGCCAGCAGAACAATCTTTTTCGAGTACTGATTTCCCTGTTGAGCAATTTGGGCAGCGTTCACTACTTCTTTAATGGCTCCAATTGTAGATCGGCCTCTCCTAAAGCCATATTGCCTATCTGACAAGTCACCTGATGTTTGTACTGCCGCGATCAGCCGTGGTTTCAGTAGCTTTTCAAAGAGTTTTCCCGCGGTGTCCAGCAAACACAAAGGTCTGTATGCCGATGGGGAATCCGGGTCACCTTTACCTTTGCTTATAAGTACCAGACGTTGTTTTTTCCAATTCTTGGGGAAAACCCCTTCCTCGAGGCAGCTATTGAACATGTTCAGCATCATATGTGAGCATGTTTGAGCAGTCACTTTTAACACTTCTGCTGGAATTCCGTCGGGGCCGGGTGCTCTTTTGTTTTGCAGTGATTGTACAGCGATGTTCAACTCTTCTGGACTAAAAGCTGGAATTTCCTGTAGTTGGACCATTGTGTTGTCGGGTGGTCTAGCAGGGTGAGTTGGAAAAAGTGTGTTAACGATGCGGTCCATCTTTGCTTCGTTGAGGATGGGGGGTGCCATCTGTGCTCCAAATTTCCGCATTACAATTTTATACCCCAGTCCCCAGGGGTCGCTGTTTACGTCTCGCCGGAGATCCTCCCACTTGTTTTTCTTGCTCAAGTTGATGGCCTTCTTGAGCTCGGATCTTTTGATTCTGAATTCGGTTATACCCTCCTCAGTAAGTTCCGAACGTCTCCTGGTTACTATACGTCGGAGTTGAAAGCATCTCCGACGGAGCGCAGCTATTTCTTCCGTCCACCAATACACTGGATCTCGTTTTCTGCTAGAGCCGCTATTTCGAGGCATGGAAGAATCGCAAGCGTGACGAATTAGTGACATCGTGGCATCAGCTTTCGTTTCTGCAGGTCCCAGAATGTGGAGAGCGGTACCTGCCCCTTCTTCGATGACGGAGTTGAAAATCTCTATGTCGAACCTGTTGATGTTCCACCTCGGAGTCCGGCTATGGTTTACGTTTGGAGCTCGTTGGTACTCGTCAAGATCAAAGACTATGTACTGGTGATCGCTGCCTGTGTAGTCCTCAATAACTCTCCAGTTGTTTAATAATAATAATAATAATAATAATAATAATAATAATAATAATAATAATAATAATAATAATAATAACAATAATAATAATAAAAATAATAATAAAAATAATAATGATAATAATAATAATAATAATAATAATAATAATAATAATAATAATAATAATAATAATAATAATAATAATAATAATAATAATAATAATAATAATAATAATAATAATAATAATAATAATAACAATAATAATAATAATAATAATAATAATAATAATAATAATAATAATAATAATAATAATAATAATAATAATAATAATAATAATAATAATAATAATAATAATAATAATAATTATTATTATTATTATAACAATAATAATAATAATAATAATAATAATAATAATAATAATAATAATAATAATAATAATAATAATAATAATAATAATAATAATAATAATAATAACAATAATAATAATAATAATGATAATAATAATAATAATAATAATAATAATAATAATAATAATAATAATAATAATAATAATAATAATAATTATAATAATAACAATAAAAATAATATTATTATTAGAATTTAGGCAGATAATAAAACAGGCAGTCAGATAAATAAGAAATAGTGTTTAATGTTTGGTAATTCAAAAGAGACTGTACATTAGGTAATTGAAGTTGTTAAAATGAAAGCTAAAATTACAACAATAGCTATTGACTTTACAGTTCGATATTATTTATAAACAGTGGTGACAATAAGTTCTGCTACACTCCCCCACAATAGTAGTGTTGCTAATTCGAACAATTTAGAATTACTTATTTAGAACAAGCGGGATGCCCAACATCGAACTAAACTTCAGGTGCTTCGTCTTTGCCAAGTTCTTTGTAAGTATATCCGCAATCATATCATCAGTGAAGATATATTTCAGATCTATTACACCATCTTCATACAGGTTGCGAATGTAGTGGTAGCGGATATCGATGTGTTTGCTTCTCGGATGATGTACTGGATTCTTGACCAACTGTTGAGCACCTATGTTATCATTAAATAAAAGAACAGAAGAATTAGTAGAAAAAAGTCCTAACTCTGATACCAAATTCCGTAAATATACGGCTTCTTTGCTGGCTTGCGAAAGGGCCATATATTCGGCCTCAGTGCTACTAAGTGCAACTGACATCTGCTTCTTCGATTCCCACGAGATGACTGCTCCACCAAATGTGAACACAAATCCCGTGTAAGATCGCCCATCGTCTGTGTTGCGTCCCCAGTCTGCATCTACGTACCCCTTAAGGCTATCGGCTGATTTTATATACATAAGTTTAGCATCGATCGTAGGAGATGCTTCAACGCTGCAAGATGTTCGCTATGTGGATCGACGTTGTACTGTGATAGTTTACTAATCGTATGGCATATGACAGGTCTTGTAGAAACTGTCAAGTACATAATAGCTCCCACAATTGACTGGTAGTAACTCGGATCAACCTTCTTGCACAATTTGTTTTGGCATTTTGTCATTATCATTCCAGGATCGAGGGGTGTGAAACATGGCCTACATGCTTCTATTCGATGTCTTCCTAGTAACTCTCGAATGTATTGTTGTTGGTGTATCGCAATAGCTCCTCTTGGTTCAGTACGCTCAATTTCTATGCCTAAGAACTGTGTGATAGGTCCTTTGTCAACGCACTCAAACACCTTTTTGATTTGGTTCTTTATAGACAGCATTGATGACTCCGTAGAACAAGCGATGAGGAAATCATCGACGTATACAGCTAATATGTTTAGCTCAGCATCTTTGTTCATCACATATAGACAGGTATTACCATTGCACCTCTGGAAACCTATTTTCAGTAGTTCTTCATTTAATTTGGAGTTCCATTGCCTCCCCGCCTGTTTTAGGCCGTACAACGACTTACGCAATTTGCAAACTTTTTGCGGATGATTTGCATCTACAAATTCTGGAGGTTGGGTCATAAAAAAATTTTCAGTTAACTCACCGTTGAGGTAGGCTGACGTTACATCGAGGTGGTGTACGAGAAGTTCATGCTGTACAGCAATGGCCAAAACCAACCTGATTGTCGAATACCGCACAACAGGGGAAAAAGTTTCAATATAATTAACCAAATACTTTTGGGAACACCCTGTCAATTGATCCATCTGGTTTTCTTTTCAGGGTAAAAACCCACTTACATCCAATTATTTGTTCCTTCGGTGGTGGATCCACAAGTTCCCAAGTTTCATTCGATACGTGTGCTTCAAACTCCAACCGCATAGCATTTTTCCAATGAGCAGCATCTTTGCTGGAGTAAGCCTCCTCAACGTTTGATGGAATCGATGACTCAACTTGAATTGCATTGACTGTTTCAACCATGTGGTATTGTTTGGTTGGTCTACCAGGTTTACCGCTTCTTATTATTTTAGGTCGTCCAGGACCAACAGCTAAAGTTTTGCTTGATGGGCTAGTGGAATCTGCTGACTTTATTTCTTCCTTTGGGGATGTTGCGTTTAGTGTCCCATCGTTTTGAGTGTCTTGTTTTTCAGCAACCTCTGTGCTCTTATCCTCTGTAAGTAAGAAATCTTTAGTGTCTATAAAATGATTTTGTGTGTTATCTTCAAAGAATTTCACATCGCGACTCTTTTCGATTTTTGTTGTTTTCGGATCGAAAAGCCTATAACCTTTGGATTCCTCCGAGTACCCAATCAGCAGCAGTTCTCTTCCTTTAGCAGCAAACTTAGATTGTCCAGGCCTCTTAATTAAGACGACAGCGCGTGTTCCAAACACTTTTAAGTACGAAACGCTATCCTTCAATCCGGTCCAAAGCTCATGTGGAGTAATATTACCTAATATTTTGGATGGTGACCTGTTCCTCAGGTAAACAGCAGTATTTATGGCTTCTGCCCATAGGTATTCTGGCAGGGTCTGGTCCAACAAAAGACACCGAGCCATCTCAACGAGAGTACGGTTGGCTCTCTCAGCAACACCGTTCTGCTGTGGTGTATAATCCATTGTAAGCTGGCGTGTAATACCCTGTTTTTTCAAAAAATCATTAAAATTATTGTTGACAAACTCACGTCCATTGTCACTTCGTAGGCATTTAATTTTATTTGAAG
>OX608073.1:192816968-192819468 GCA_951509635.1 Eupeodes luniger | reverse complement strand
AAACTTTTCATTAGATGTATTTTTAAGTCTTCTTTTATGTTCTGATATTTTGGTAGCAATTTTGGATCTTGTTACTTCTTTTTCTGTGTCATCTTCTATTGTTTGGATAGTTTGTTCTATGTCTGCAATTATGTGTATTGGTGAAAAATTGGAGGAATCGATGGGTAAAGCAAATTTGTCTCCCAATGAAAGTAGCCATTTTGCTTCATTGGGAAATTCTATGTTGGTTTTATTGACGAACCATTCTTCATTTAAAGAGATTCCGAAATCCTTTGCTTTACTTTCTTTCAGTTTTTCCAGTTTCGACGAATGTTTTTGTTTTATTTCTGTGGATATATTGTTGTATGAATGTGTTTGTTTTGAGACAAAAGTGTTGTATTCTATTTCGTTGAGCATGGTTTTCATTTTGATGTTTGTATGGAATATATTTCTTTCTATTGTTCTGATGTTAATGTTTGTTTGTGTTATTTCTAAATTTAAAATTTTAGTGTGAAGTTTTTGTTCAATTTTAACTAGTTGATTTTTGATTCTTTCTGTGTTGAATAGTTGTTTTAAATTAGACGTTGTGTTTGTAACATGTTTAGGGATGATTCCGTATTGTCTGCATGTTATTAAATAGCTTAGTCTTTGTTTTTGTTTTGCAAGCTTTTGCTGTTCTTTGCTGTAATACTTAAGCGTGATGGATGTTTCTTTGTCGTATTTGTATGTAATGTGTTGAAAAAAGTTCTTCATTGTGTATTTTGTGATTGAATAAAGATGTTTGTAAGATGTTGATTTTGATGTTTTCGGCGGGCCTTCCGATGATGACTTTATATTGTTGATTGTGTTTTGACCAATTCTTTTAAACTTGTTTTATTGATTGTGTTGAAAAATAGGCTGTTTTGGTCTTTTTTGATTTGGGAATGCAAATAAAACTATTCCATTCTTTCTCCCAACGTTTCGTAAGAATTCCTTACTTCTTCAAGGGGATAATTTTTCTTTATTTAATCTGTATGAATACATATTTAAATACAATTTTCAGTTACAAAATACTTTGTTAAATTTACATTTTCTTACGTTTTTATTAGATCATACTGTTTATTTTATTTCTACACCTGACGGCACTGACAAAAGTTGAAAATAAATAAAAAATATGGTGAAAAACAACAAGCAAAAAAACTCTTAATTAAACAAAAACCAAAGAAAAACACTTATATCACAGATAGGTACGTTAAAGTGCTACAGCATAGCTTTGTTTGATGTTGTCAATGTCTTCTTTCGTGTTCATTGTTCTCTTAATTTTTTGTTGGATTCGTAAACAGGGTTCGAACCTCAGTAACAAAATTTCGGAGCAGATTTGCAGCAAAAGTGAAGTAAATCAAAAATTTCCGAAGTAGATTTGAAAATGAAAGAAAAACTCAAGTTTTCAAAAACTGTATTTTTAACAAAAATTTATTTAACGGAAATAAATAGGTAGGTATTTTTAACAAAAAAAACACGTAAATTCATTCAAACTTGAATACCTTAAACTTAATATCTTATACACTAAATTAAATAAGAAATTAGAGTTGAAAACAAAAAAACTATAGTTTTCAAAAACTATATTTTTAACAAAAATATTAATTTTTTTATAACAAAGAATGTATCACAAACGGTTTTAGACTTCAGAAACTAAAAATATTCATAATACATACTATAAATACTTTTGGTTTATATTGATTTTATTTCAGATTGTATTTGCCTTGGACAAATTTAAATTCTCTTATAAATTTAATCAATTCAAGCTGTGATTCAAAAATTTGTTTTCGATCTTGTATTAATGATCGTGAAAACATTAAATTTTCAACTGTATTGACATGCAAACGATTTCTTATTTTAGTTTTCAATAAATTAATTTCGGAAAACTTTCTCTCAGCTGCGGCGCTGCTGTGTGGTAAAACGGCTAGAGTTAACATAATAGTCAGATAAGTTTTTGAACATAAGTTCTTCCATTTTATTAGTGGTTGTTTTTAATGAGTACCAAAAGCTAACTAAATCTTGCTGATCTATGTTGCTTATATTAAGTAAGAAAAAATATGATTCCGTTCAGAGACAGAGAGCCAGAGCAGAGTTGTTTGGAGAATACACAGTGCTGTCATTTAATTTAATTTGGTTTGGCTTAACAATTTTTTAGTGTGGAAAAAAGGAGCAGATCTGAAAAAAGCGGAGTGGCGAAGTAGATTTGTTTTCTCCCTCAAAACTGGAGTAGATTTGCTTCGATCGAAGTGAGGTTTGAACCCTGTTCGTAAACTTTCCAGAGTTAGTCTTGTGTTTACTTTTCTCTCTTTGTCTAATATTTTCACTCCCTCGAAATTCACTGAGTGTCCCGTTTGTGTTATATGCTGTGCAAGTCCAGTTGTCTCTTTGTTTTTCTTTATGTCTGCTTCGTGTTCAGTTAGTCTTATTTTTAAATTTCTCTTTGTTTGTCCTATGTAAACCCGATCGCATTTCTCATTCTCTTTGCCTTTGCATCCAATTTCAT
>OX608073.1:192794468-192804468 GCA_951509635.1 Eupeodes luniger | reverse complement strand
CATCGCAGTGGCTGAGCGCCCCTCGTTCGCCCAGGTTGCCAGTTCGGCCACGGTGTCGGATGGCTTGATTGTCGCAACACAGGCCAAACTCCCTGATGTTGCCCCAGTTAGGCCGGCCGAAACGTGGTCGGTGATTGTGAAGGGCAAGAAGAACGAAACGTCAGGCATGGTGAAGAAGAGGGTTGAGGAGGAACTAGTGCCTGCGGTGGGGGTCAGGGTGCATACCGTGCACCCTGGCAAGGATGGCAGTGTGCTGGTTCGCACTCCCTCCCTGGCAGAAAGGGATGCTTTCCTGGGGCATAAGAAGCTTCAGGAGGCAGGCTTATCGGCAGAGGTTAAGAAGGGCCGACAGCTTATCGTCCGCAGCGTGGAGAAGAGGATCTCGCCTGAGGATTTCCTTGGTGAGCTCCATAAGCTTAATTTATGTAAGCTTACCAGGGAAGAAGTAGAAAGGGAGGTTTCTCTCTCTTCGCCGTGGAAGGTGAGTGAAGGACGACATAATGTTGTCCTTAACTGTACACCTAGGGTTGCCGGGTTGCTCCTTGGAGATGGGAGGTGCTACATTAAGCACTTCTCATTTCCCATCAGAGAGAAACCTGAAGTGGAGTGGTGCAACCGGTGTTTAAGCCTGGACCACTTTGCGTACAGGTGTAGGCAGAAGGAGTCGGTGTGCTGGCGGTGTGGTCAGTCGGGCCATTCGAAGCGCGAGTGCGACAATGCAATACATTGTCGTGATTGCGACTTCCGAGGAAGCCCGGCTGGTCACTTCATGCTGAGCATGGACTGCCCTGTCTATGCTGAGGCGGTGGCCAGGGCGAGCAACAGACACTAAAATGGCAGTTAAATTAATACAATTTAACTGCCAGCGTGCCAAGGCAGCAATGGATGATTTGGGGCAGTTGATGTGTGAGTCGCAGTGCAGCTTTGCACTGTTGCAGGAGCCTTACACTGTTGAAAAACAGGTGAGGCGCCTGCCGGCTCATATGAAGTCTTACACAGACGACAGGGGCCTTGCCGCTGTCGTTGTGAACGACAAAACAACCGTGCACTCACTAATCGATCGGAGTGAATGGGGTGTGTGTGTCAATGTCGAGGGTAGCTTTGGTAGACTGATTTTGTGCAGTCTTTACTTTAAGCATGCCTTAGACATTGAGCCATACATTGCTTACCTTGATGTGTTGCTTCGGATTATTGGGAATACAGCTGCGATTTTTGGCATCGATGCTAATGCGACTTCCCCCTTGTGGTTCAGCAAGAGTTCGGTTAATGTGCGTTCTGACACTTCCGGCTCTCGCAGGGTTACAAGAGGAGAGTTGCTAAGCGAATGGATACCCTCCAATCGCATAGGTGTTCTCAATGAGCCGAGTGACTTGTTCACCTTTGACAACGCAGATGGGTGCAGTGACATTGATGTGACCCTGGCAAATATGCCGGGCGGCGCTTCGTAGGTTCGACTCACACTGGTATATCCGGCGCGCTGAAGGAGTGAGTGATCACGCTCTTTTACAGATCGAGCTCACTCCCTCCGTAGGTGTTCCGGATGTCAGTGTGGGTCCTGGTGAGAAGCGTTGGCTTCTCAGAGGTGTGGATTGGGAGGTGTACCGAAGAGAAATTGCAAGAAAGGTCACTTCGGTGTCACTGGACGCATTTGAGCGGTTAAGGGTTGACAGAAAGGTGGCATTGTTGGATGAGTGCGTGTGGGGTGTCAACGACCAACTTTTCCAGAGACACCGGTTGGTGAATCGAAGAAAAGTGAAGTGGTGGACACCCGAGTTGAATGAGAAGCGTATGCAGGTGAGGAGATTGCGTGAGCATTTCCAAACCTGTAGACGTCGCGGGCTGGCAGACTTGGAGCAGTCAAGACTCGCCTACCGGCGAGGTCTGGCTGACTATAAAAGGATGCTTGCCCGCAGTAAGTATGAGAACTGGAGAGCCTTCGCCGACGAACACCATGATGACCCTTGGGGTCAGCTGTATCGTGTTTGTCGTGGAAGGAGAGCTCCAGAGATCGGTGCCATCCAGGATGGAGGTGTCTTGCTCACATCCTGGAGTGAGTGTGCGACTGCCCTGATGAACACCTTCTTTCCCAGGGGTGTGCAGTCGGAGAGTCTGCCTCCAGACTCACCTCCTGCATCCCCTATGGTGACGGAAGGTGAAATTAGTAGTGCTGTAGGTAGACTTAAATCGAGGAAGTCACCAGGTTTTGACGGACTGACCGGAGAAATGGTGAAAGCCATTTGGATGGCAGTACCTGAATACCTGATGGCTATTTACTCGAGCTGCGTTAGGGAGAATTATTTTCCCCTGGAATGGAAGTGTGCTAGGGTGATAGTACTTCTGAAGTCTAACGACAGTCTTGGTGGACAGACTGATGGAGTGCATCCCCGAGCAGTCACCATTTCAGTTTGGTTTTAAACCAGGGCGCAGTGTCGAAGATGCGTGGTTGCTCGTTAGGGACTCTGTCGATAGGTCAGTCGATAAGTATGTCCTTGGCATATTTATCGACTTCCGAGGAGCGTTCGACTACCTGGACTGGGCCAGTGTCGAACGGAGGTTGGTGGAGGTAGGTTGCAGGGAGATTGCCATCTGGAGAAGTTACTTCTCGGGAAGGACTGCTCGCGTTGTCTGTCCCAATGACTCCGTGACGGTAGGGGTAGAGAGGGGATGTCCGCAGGGGTCCATTGGGGGACCATATATTTGGAACCTAATGATGGATCTCCTGCTGCAGCGCCTCTCCTCCTGGCAGTCGTACTGTAAGTGCATCGCCTATGCTGATGACCTTCTTGTCCTTGTTGAAGGCCAGTCTCGTGCTGCGCTGGAAACCCGTGGCACGGAGGTTATGGGCATGGTAGGTGCATGGGGTACGAGTGTTGGGGTTGAGGTGGCTGTAGAGAAGACATCAATAATCTTGCTTAAGGGTATCCTATCAAGGAATAGGAACCCAGTAGTAAGGGCAGGTGGAGTGAGCCTAAAATATTTGACGGAAGTCAAATATCTTGGAATCACGGTGGGATAGAGGATGAGCTTCTATCCTCACATAGATCGGGTGAGGGCGAAGCTCACCTCTCTTGTGCCGGCAGTTGGCAGGATGTTGAGGTGTGACTGGGGCCTGTCTAGACGTGCAGCACGTACCATATACAGTGGACTATTTGTGGCTTGTGCCACATTTGGTGCCACTGTGTGGTACGATGTTGCAAAGACAAAGACAAGCAGAAGCAGACTCCTCACTTGCCAGAGGATAATGCTCCGAGCCTCACTTCGCGTCTGTAAGACTGTTTCCACCGAAGCCCTACAGGTGTTAGCAGGTGTGCCTCCTCTTGACCTGGAAGTAATACGGCAAGGTATTGCTGGCAGGTTAAGGAGGCAGCAGGAGCTCCCAGTTTCAGACTGGGAGGAATGTGCCGGAGCTCATGGGCTTTCAAAGCGCGAGCTGGAGGTCCTCCTGAGAGGATGTGTAGTCTCCAGATGGCAGATTAGGTGGGATGAGAGCGAGAAGGGGAGGACCACATATCGGTTCCTCCCCGATGTGGGAAGGGCGATGGAAAGAGAGCACCTAGACTTCTCACTCCTCACGGGCTTCTTGTTGACTGGCCATGGTTCCTTGAACGCTTATTTGTGTGAGAGGGCTGTGGTTAGTTCATCAGAATGTGCGTGTGGAGCTGCGAGAGAAGACTTGGAGCATGTGCTAGCTGAGTGTCCGCGATATGCCCGCTTCAGGGATCTCCCTGCTATGGGTGTTGTGCGGACAGATGACGTTTGGGACTTCAGTCGTGTTCTTTTTGCGAGGGACACGATTGACAGTCTAGCCATCTTTGCTGAAAGAGTTTTCCAAACTCGGCGGCTGTAGTGGCATTCTGTTGGTCCTTGTTGTAGACACTGCCGGGCGACAAGGGGTTCCCCCATTGCTGGTCCTGTAGGCATGACAAGACTTTGTAGGAAGTCTTGAATGATTGCTCAGGGTTGGCATGGGGCATAGTACAGTTCGCGGCTATGTTCCTTCGGGTCTCCTGGTACTCTCTCAGGTAGAACTCTTTTGAGACCGTATCCCGCGGGGTTCCTTCCATTGGGTCCTGGGCGGGAGGGGGGCTCTTCAGCTCTATCTTGACTCAGGGCTCACTGGTTGGGACTCCGCGTGGGTCTCCTGAGAGTTCGCAACTCCTCGAGCAATGGCTGGCAGATGGTTTGAGCGGGTGAGGGGCTTCACAGGCCCCAGCTTGACTCTGGCACAGTCAGCTATTGCTCTTCTAAGCTTATAATGCCATGGTGAGAGCGCCCTTTGTCCCAGATTGTAGTCTGGACAATGGGGCAGGATCCATGGCATGTGGGTAAGGACCGGCGGTTGCTGGGGCGGGTGGGGGGCTTGACAGGCCTCAGCCTGACTCTGGCACCGCCAGTTGTCCTGTGAATATGGTACCCTTGCTATGGTGAACGTGCCTTTTGTTCCAAGTGAGAACCTGGACACTAGGGCGGGATCCATAGCATGGGACAAGCGAGGTGGGGGTGCCTGACATGTGTGCTTGGATTACCTGGGGGTGCACAGCGACTGCGACTGTGCGTGAACTATCCAGTCGTAACCGGTAGTAGTAGTTTTTGTGTTGTGTTTTGTAGTAGTTTGGCTGCGCGTCGTCGTTTTTGGGAACTCGCAGCATAGATGAGTGCATGCGATATTTGTTCGTACTCCCCATCAGGGAGTTTTCTGTTGTTGGCTTTGAACGGCTTGGCTCGCACATGTTTCGAGCCTATCCGTTGAGAGTCTGGGTGCAAATGCAAATAGGGTGATTTAGGTGGGGGAGGTGTGCACACTCGGTCGTGGTTTCCTCCTCGGCCTGAAGACGGGGTGTGCATGCCTGAGGTTGCTAGGCCTCGAGTCTTAAGGGACTCATCTAGAAGTGACCTTAACGGTCGCGAAAGCTTAACCGGAAGCTATATTCTGGTACCACGGGAGACAGGAGCCCCTGGGCCTGGTCGTTTCTGGTGCTCATTACACTGGTCGGCCTGGTCCAGCCTGTCTTAGAGGTAGGCCCCCTTGTGGGAGTATCGTGGTGGCTGTGGTTACCCAACAATCGCGGGAACGAATGGTATCCAGGGTTTCTGCCAACATCTAGGAATCCTGGGTACAAGAGGCGTTAGATAGGTCTCGCTCCTCAGCAAGGGGTGTGAACATGCCTTAACATGTTCACAGAATTGTACCGGGGAAGCGTAAGCTTCCCTGGGGCGCTGGTCGACGCTTTTCTTCGACTCCGATATTGTGGGTAGGCCCACCGTGGAATTAAGCCGTAACAGGCAGGCGTCCACGTTAAGCCTATTCGATAGTGTTTAAGTGATTCTGCCCAGATTTCGCTTCCGTACAGGAGGATGGCATGCGTCGTAGACATCAGCAGCTTGCGCTTACTGGCCGTTGGTCCGCCTATGTTGGCCATCAGTCTGCTGAGTGAGGCAGTTGTTTTCGAGGCTCTTTCCGCTGTTGCCTTAATCTGTTGCCAGAAGGTTAGCTTTGTGTCGAGCCTCAATCCCAAGTATTTCACGGCGACGCTGCTTCGTATCACTTCGGTGCCGACCTGGAAGTCCATTTGGGTGGGAATCCTCTTCTTCGTAAGGAGAACTATCTCCGTTTTCTCCGTTGCCAGGCTTAGCCCATGGTTCTCCATCCAGGAGTTCGTTCGCCGCATGACCTGGTTTAACTTTCTTTGCGCGTTTTCGGTGTCTCTTGCCGTTATCACCGCCGCAATGTCATCGGCGTAACCAACCAGGAAGGTATCATCTGGCATCTCCATTTCAAGGATGTCATCGTAGGAGATGTTCCAAAGGTCTGGTCCTAGGATTGATCCTTGAGCTGCACCTGATGTAATTTCTTTAAAGCGCTGGCCTTCTGTGGTTTCGTAGATCAGCTCTCGATCCCTGAGGTAGTCCTTCAATATTCGTAGGAGATACGCTGGGATTTGAAATCTCCTCTCTAGCGCATTAAGGATGTCACTCCACCTGGCCGAGTTAAAAGCATTTCGTACGTCTAGAGTTGCCAGCAGAACAATCTTTTTCGAGTACTGATTTCCCTGTTGAGCAATTTGGGCAGCGTTCACTACTTCTTTAATGGCTCCAATTGTAGATCGGCCTCTCCTAAAGCCATATTGCCTATCTGACAAGTCACCTGATGTTTGTACTGCCGCGATCAGCCGTGGTTTCAGTAGCTTTTCAAAGAGTTTTCCCGCGGTGTCCAGCAAACACAAAGGTCTGTATGCCGATGGGGAATCCGGGTCACCTTTACCTTTGCTCATAAGTACCAGACGTTGTTTTTTCCAATTCTTGGGGAAAACCCCTTCCTCGGGGCAGCTATTGAACATGTTCAGCATCATATGTGAGCATGTTTGAGCAGTCACTTTTAACACTTCTGCTGGAATTCCGTCGGGGCCGGGTGCTCTTTTGTTTTGCAGTGATTGTACAGCGATGTTCAACTCTTCTGGACTAAAAGCTGGAATTTCCTGTCGTTGGACCATTGTGTTGTCGGGTGGTCTAGCAGGGTGAGTTGGAAAAAGTGTGTTAACGATGCGGTCCATCTTTGCTTCGTTGAGGATGGGGGGTGCCATCTGTGCTCCAAATTATTACATTACAATCTTATACCCCAGTCCCCAGGGGTCGCTGTTTACGTCTCGCCGGAGATCCTCCCACTTCTTTTTCTTGCTCAAGTTGATGGCCTTCTTGAGCTCGGATCTTTTGATTCTGAATTCGGTTATAGCCTCCTCAGTAAGTTCCAAACGTCTCCTGGTTACTATACGTCGGAGTTGAAAGCATCTCCGACGGAGCGCAGCTATTTCTTCCGTCCACCAATACACTGGATCTCGTTTTCTGCTAGAGCCGCTATTTCGAGGCATGGAAGAATCGCAAGCGAGACGAATTAGTGACATCGTGGCATCAGCTTTCGTTTCTGCAGGTCCCAGAATGTGGAGAGCGGTACCTGCCCCTTCTTCGATGACGGAGTTGAAAATCTCTATGTCGAACCTGTTGATGTTCCACCTCGGAGTCCGGCTATGGTTTACGTTTGGAGCTCGTTGGTACTCGTCAAGATCAAAGACTATGTACTGGTGATTGCTGCCTGTGTAGTCCTCAATAACTCTCCAGTTGTTTAACCTTGCAGATGTTGACTCTGTCGCAAAGGTTACGTCTGGTATGGTGCCTCTATGTCCTGATCTCCTGAAAGTTGGGGTGTCTCCTACATTTGCGACGATAAGACCCCGTCTTGCTGCCATCTCGAGTATTTGCCTTCCTCGAGAATCAGTAGTTGGCATTCCCCACTCTTGAGCTCTAGCGTTAAAGTCGCCAGCAACCAGTATCTCACCTTCAGTGTAGGCCATGAAATCTTCTAGGTCCTCTAGCTTTTGTCGGAACTCGTCGATCCTGTCGTTCGGACTAAGGTAGGTGCTTATTATAGTGAGTCCCTCGATTTTCACCCAGACGAAACCTGCTTTTTTGCCTTGGCTAATGACGGGTAGTTTCCTTAAGTCTGGAATCCATATTGCAGCGGTTCCAAGCGAGTCTGACGTCAAGTTTGGTTGGTTCTTGTTGGTGTATTGTTCGCTGATGATGAGAGCATCTACTTGCAATTCACTTATAAGTTTTACCAGGAGATTATCCGCTGTTTGGCTCCTGTGGACATTCGCCTGCATTATTTTGGTCATTTTGAGAAAAATATTGCAAGTGCCTGCCTAAACACTTGGCACTTCCCTGACCCCGGCACATGATCCAAGAGCAATTGTGGAGTTTCAAGATCTGCACATAAACAGCACTTTGGTGAATTCGTACAGGCCTTCCTTTTATGGCCCTTTTCTCCACAGTTGAAGCACAATCCTTGTCCCTTTCTGTCTTTCCCGTTACAAGTTGCTTGGCGGTGTCCATATCCGAAGCACCTGAAGCAGCGTGTGACCTCCGTTCTACGTCGAATTCTGCACTGAACCCATCCAATTCTTATGGTTGGTATTTTTAGTAACTCGTGGGCTGCTCTGGAGTTAACTTTGATGATGGCTATTTTTAAAGAGCTTCTATTGATGCCTGTGATTCCAACCTGAATGTCCGTAATGAGATCGGCAACTTTCTTCTTGACGGCGTCTTGGACTTCTTCAGCTGTGGTCAATTCATCCAAACCTCTAATCTCCAGCGATATTTTCGGCTCCAAACTTTGGACGCTTGCTCTATCTCCTAATATTCCCTCAAGAGATTTACCAAAAGCCTCCTTGTCCTTTGTTTTGGATCCTAGTTCTAAAAGAACATCTCCAGATTTAGTTTGCCGTATGGTTTTGACGATAGTTTCGGTGTCATCTGGATTAGCCTTGTTCCGTATTTCTCTTAGGATATCGGTGTACTTCTCGTTTCCTTTCGGCTTTATGAGGATAACTTTGGATCGATGTTCCCGGTGCCTACCTAACTTCTTTTTCTTCATTTTACCCCTTTCTTCATCTTCCATTTGTTTACTCCTGCTTTTTTCCTTTGGGGGCTGTTTAACTTTCCCTGTATCCGTGGGATTTTTCTTCCTTACAGCCTGGGCGTAACTTTCTTGTTCATCGCTTCTTGTCGGGACTGAAATCATCTTTTCACCTAGGTTTTCTTCGGATGATTTCTTCGTTCTTTTATCCCGAACCTTTACAAGGGGGCTCGAGGGAGGTCGCTTCGAAGAAATGGGGTTTTCCTTACGGTTTTCTGGGGATTTTTCGATCCCTTCTCTGTCCGTCTGTGTTTCTTTAACAGGTTTTTCAGGTTGGGATGTCTGCGAACTTTGATGCGCAGTTTTTTTGACCTTTTCTTCCCATTTTATCTTATCCATGAATTCTTCGAGTACTGCAATACCATTTTTGATATCCATGCTGATATTTTTTTGTTTGCTGCACGCCGATTTCATGGACTTGAGGATTTCTCTACAGTTTTCGATCTCCCTGTAGAAGTCGTCGGCGTTGTTTTCTCCTGTTTCACCTGTTCTGTCTCTTGTACAATGTTCAAGAATATTTCGGCTTGCCCTTGTTTTCTCCACTGGTGTACTTTTTTGTCCTGTGGTTGCACTTGCCGATGGTGGAGGTGTACGAGACAGCTTTGAACCTTTCTTAAAAGGGTTACAACTGGATGCACTTGTAGCTGTACGTTCCGTGGAAGCCAAGTGTGCCACTCCCATAGACTCGTTTTCACTTTCTTTTCTCTTGCAGTCATTGTATATCGACGTCCCGGAGCCCGCGCGCTCACTCCTGACAGACGCCGGTACTGGGTATCCGACTCCCTGCACCGTAGAATTTTCTCTCCTTTGCTCTCTATCCATAATTGGTTTAATATTCTGTGTTCCTTCACATAGTTGTTTTTTTGGTCCACGGGTGGTATTTTATTTCCCACCTGCCCTGCATTAATGCAAGTATTAATACTGAACGTTCCTCTATCCGCCACCTGAGGACGTGCCCTCTAGGGGAAAACAACGAAAAACCCCGAGGGAATAATAATAATAATAATAATAATAGTAAAAATATTAAGAATTTTAATAATAATAATAATAATAATAATAATAATAATAATAATAATTATAATAATAAAAATAATAATAATAATAATAATATAGTGCATTGTCTTCTACTTTGCTTGAATTATAAAACTTAAGCTAAGCCCTGAGCTATAATCTTTTATTAGATTTTAATTTTTTATTAGATTTTAATTTTCAACTTCAAATGTTAAGAAATTTTAACTTGGTTGAATATAGTTCGTAGTAAGTTTTTGCATAAAAACTTATGTTAGATGAACTGAAATTTTGGAAAAATTGCGTCTTGACAAGGTGCCTCACTCAGTCAACTGATGAGTCCATGTGAGTTCCACCCGGACGAAACGCCAAATTTTTTCAAGGACTAAAGGCTGCAAGCTATTTTGAATAATAATAATAATAATAATAATAATAATAATAATAATAATAATAATAATAATAATAATAATAATAATAATAATAATAATAATAATAATAATTATAATAATAATAATAATAATC